>CAMZMU010000098.1:42913594-42997031 GCA_947311845.1 Poa pratensis
GCCGATATCTTGCTTTTCTACTGTGTCTTGCTTTTATATAATAGATACATGTGTAATTTACAACATCCAAATTAATTATGTTCACCCTCGCTATTAACTAACACTTCTTTGTTAGTAGACATGGATCAGATGACAATCTACACGGCAGCCGTAACATTTGTGTTTTTCACCACAATTATCTCCAAAATAATTGCAAGAATCAGAAGCGTTCATACTAGGCGAAAGCAAAATAGATCACCAACTCGGACGCCACATGTGGTGAGTGGAGTTCCTCTATTGGCAGCTCTGCTCACACTTGTGACTCCGAAGAAGGGTTTACATGCTGCTATCCATGACCTGCACATGAAGATGGGCAGTGTGTTCACAGTGAACCTTTTAGGGCTGAAGAAGGTAGATCTTAACTTAAGAATTTTTTATGTTGTACTGCTAAATAATTAATTCCACAACATTCATATATCTCATCATGTTTAAGGTGACATTCTTGGTTGGGCCAGAGGTCACTGCTCATTTCTTCAGAGCGTCACCGTCCGAGATCGACTTTGGTGATACAGCTAAGATCATTGTGCCCGTCCTCGGTCCAGGAGTTCTCTTCGGCATTGACTTGGCTACCAGGAATGAGCAGATCCGATTTTGCATCAAGGCGATAAAGCCAGCCAGGTTCCAAAGAGATGTACATCTCATGGTTCGTGAACTGGAGGTAATGATTTTCTTGAGAAAGTAGCAGCTGAGTACGGATGCACCTACACACCCACAAGCTCTGGATCTTTTCTGATAATATAAGAAAAATCGTAGGTACAGTACAACTATACTATGTTCCAAAAAATATAGAGAGAAAACCTATACAAAAAATATGAATCGTTAGCAAATATATGAGAATATAAAATTCATGGAATTTATCGTTATTTTTCTCTCAATAACGAAACATATAATGTGTAGATATTTTTTCAAAATTTTGCTACATCGAAAATCCCTATTAGTGAGTGTATAGGTATACCCCTGCTTAGAATACCCCTGCTTAGAAAAAACACTCTTTTTTTCTTCTTATATATATTAGATATCTCCCACTGCATTTACATCCAAACAGCATGAAGCGTGATCATTGGTGCCAAGCTCCTCCATTTGGATTGATATGTTTTATTTAGTTACCCCGGTCTGCCGCTTTATTAATTGTTATAGGTTACTATGTTTTTGTTTACACATTTTTTTTTTTTTGCATGTAGGGCTACTTTGCAAAATGGGAACAACATGGCACAGTTGATCTAAAGCACGAGCTGGGGCAGCTTATCGTGCTGATCGCAAACAGATTCTTACTAGGAAATGAGATCAAAGACAAACAACTTGGGAGAAGTCTCCACACTCCTCCATGAAATATTCGAAAACAGCTTCCAAATGATTAACTTTTTCTTCCCGCACCTCCCAATCCAGTCGCACCGCAGACGTGACGAAGCGCGTGCAAGACTGGGAGAAATACTCGGAGACATAGTCAGATCGCGCAGAAGCATGATTACCTCAGTTCGAACCAGGGACCATGACGATGAAGCAGAAGGCGATGTGCTGCAAAGCTTCATCGATGCAAAATACAGCCATGGCCGGTCCATGACTGAGAGTGAGATCGTCGGGCTACTGGTCGGAATCCTGTTCGCTGGGCAGCACACCAGCTTGAGTACCAGCACTTGGACGGGAGCATGCTTGCTGACCCATGAAAAGCACTTGGCAGCTGCAGTGGAAGAGCAGAAGCAAATCCTTGAGCAAAACGGGGAATCCATAGACTACACAACTTTGTCAAAGATGGGAACCTTGCATTGCTGCATCAGAGAAGCACTAAGGCTCTACTCTCCAACACCAATACTAGTCCGACAATCACACAAGAGCTTCACCGTGAAAACTAGAGAAGGCATGGATTACGAGATCCCCAAAGGGCACGCCTTGGCGTGCTCCATTGCGCTTAGCAACAATCTTCCTTACATCTACCAGAACCCCGATGTGTATGATCCCTGCCGGTTTGGTCCAGGAGAGAGGAGGACAAAGCGGGTGGTAAGTTCTCGGACTTATCATTTGGTGCCGGAAGGTATTCTTGCTTGGGAGAGGATTATGCTTTCATGCAAATCAAGGTTATATGGAGCTATTTGCTGCGGAACTTCGAGCTCAAGTTGATCTCTCCTTTCCCCGAGCAAGAGCATGAAAGGATCTTGCCAGGGCCTAGAGGAAAAGTGATGGTTACTTACACGAGAAGATCACTCTAGTTACTTAGCAAGCGTGCACCAACTAGTAACAATGAAGTAAGAAAATTGTGTGTTACTAATATGTATGTACGTGCGCTTAACATATGTCAAATTCATGTTGAATGGTATGTAGCGGTGTGAGGATGGTGCAGTTAAACGAAATCCAAGTATACTTGCACGCTATACTGGTATCTAGCTCCGCTTTAGCCTCGTGCGCTCGTGATACTGGATTTGGAGAGATGCCGCTATTTGCAAGTAAATAACAGTTCAATTGTACTAGGAAGAAGTACCTCTATTCTCTTTGAAACAGAAGGTTTGGCACTGTAAAAGCAATTCTACAATGCGTTCGTGAGAATCGAGACGACGGTGATGAACTTGGTGCCGCTGTTGAGCTGCCTGACATGGGAACCGTTGTTGCATAGCATCTCCACCCACACCTCTGACCCCCTCCTCCTCGCAAGTCGCACCTACACAGCAAACCAATTTGCAAGATTTACCTTGAAGGAATTTTTTTTGTTGACATTTTCAACTTTCTCATTTCACCATCAACATCTTACAATCGTTTAGAACAGCAGGCACAATCTAGCTAGGAACCGAATGATACCACACACCTGACAGACCTTCTATCCTACAGCTTTGCTAACTCATGAGCCACACTATTACAATCTCTTTTAACAAGATATAAACAGAACGGAGCGAAGTTACTCCTCAACTTGTCAATCTCCCTGTAGACGTGGCACAAACTCGAGAGATCTTGGTGTCCAGCATTGAGCGACAACCAAACAGCCGCACAATCAGTTTCCGCAGAGGAAACCTGAAACCCCTCTCCATCGCTAGCCTCCAGGCACCTGAGCATCGCCTTCGCTTCCGCCTCTTCCGCATGGTTGCAGTTCTGGAGTTGTTCAGCGAAACTCCAAACCACATGTCCCAAGTGATCTCTAACCACCCCTCCTACAGTAGCTTGACCAGATTCCTTGATATAGGAGGCATCAAAATTCAGTTTCAGCCTGCCTACGTCAGGTGCACTCCATCCCCTGTGATATCCATGTTGTGGGGATTAGAGATATCCATGTTGTCGGGCAGTTCAGTCCCAATTGATTTTACCCTGTACCCAGCAGAGCACAAGTTTGTTGCATAGTTCTGAAGAAAGGTAGCAGAGGCCTCAATCGAACATTTGCCATCTTCATGGATAATGTTGTTTCTCAAGTGCCATGCCCTCCACAACAGCAAGATAACCAGAGGTCTTTCTTCAGGTTTGGCATTATCTAGCAGGATTAGCAGCCAATCCGGCCCATTATAGGCGAACTTGTCCTCAGTAGGCAAGTTCCAGCACTTCCTCATTCTGTTTCTAAGATCTTTTGCTTTTGTACACATAACCGTGGCATGGAAGCTGTTCTCCTCTCCGCTGCCACAGATGTTGCATGTACTATCAATCTCCAGCGTTCTACGCCATTTGTTTCTCTTTGTTGCCAAATTATCAGAAGCACATCGCCAAGCAAAAATATGAATTTTATTTGGCACATGTGCTTTCCAAACCAAGTTCCAGATATCCCTCGAGTCATCACCATTTCTGCTGCTGCCACTGCTTAGATGAGCATTCTGAGATATGTCAAAAGCCAACTTTTTTTTTTGAACATATGTCAAAAGCAAACTTAAAGCACTTTTAACAGAGAAGATGCCATTCTTCTCAAAATGCCACGCTGGACAGTCCTCATCAGACTTCATAGGTTGTAACTTCAAAATGTCCTCACATCATGATGCTGAAAAATGTTTCTAATTTTTAGCTCGTCCCACACTCTAGTACCTTGAAGGAATTTTTAGATGTCCGGAAACTCCAGGAACCTTGCACAGAAACTGTCTGGAGACTGTGTAGTTGTCACGGTCTACCATCATGATGCTGTGGTAGCCAATGTGCAATGTGGCAAATAATAACAAAAATCAAAGTAATGTCTGACAAATTAGAAAAAAAAATCTGGTATCACGGTCGGGAAAGAGTGGATTGTAGCCCTCGCTCAGCAGCAGACTGGGCATGGTAAACCGAGGCCCATTTTGGTGGACTCTTTCTTCAGTGTTGCACGGACGCTTTCCTTCCCAAGGAGTAACTGGGTCAATAAGGCCATATAATATCAGAAAAAAGATGAATTTACCAACATTGGCTGGTTCAATGGGAAGTGAAGGAATTTGCACCAGCTGATCTTCCCATGTATGGAACCTGATTATCTTGCACACAAAAAAAGATTAATCCTGTGGCGGAGATAAAAGAACCACCATTACTATTTATGTTCACACATATAACAATTTGCTTCCTAAACAAAAACCATGTACTTATACTGTCATAACGGAAGTTCCTTGGAAAGTTAATTTCAGACCATTCCCATCCAGACCTCCCCAAGGATTGCCACCTTTTCATTGAACGACTCATAGTGGTGGCAAACGTGAATAGCAAGAGAGGCATTGCCAGACCACATTTCCTCCTAAGCCTTACTTCACCCACTAATTATAACCATGACCAGTGCAGAGTAACTGTAGTGTATGGTCAGCATGCCATTTGTAGAAAGCTAAGTAACAAGCTTACTTGCGCATGTGCTCATAAAAATGGCATGGCACCGAGGGCATCTTGGAGACCAACGCGTCATTTGGTAGCTTGTCAATACAAAATTTGGAAGGAATCTACAGGATTAGGTAGGTAAATACAGCTACAAACATGTGCCTACTTGCACAAACCCTGTCAATGAAGCCCCATGATTGTAGTTTCGCAGCAAGATAATGGGCGGGGCCAGTAGACTGTTGGAGAGCCCTCTCAGGAAGGTAACTCGACCATTTGCCAAAAACAAAAAGGGAGGTAATTCATCGAATTTTGATGGTGCCAAACAGATCTTGCCTACCTTTAATGCCACCACATATGCACGGTTCAGACCACCACTTCATCTCTTCTGTTGAGTAGATGGTTGTGATGGTACTCCGTCATAAGCCACAAGATGGTGGTCATCTCGCCACCGCTGCTGAGCTTCTTCGCATGTGACTCTCTGCTGCACCTGTTGGCCGCGTACAACAGGTCTTCCTGAGCACACCCTGTGAATTCATTGCGCTCTGCAGCTGTGCTATGTAGCTGAACATCATCTGCCTCAGATCATCCGAGATCTCAATAGTTCCCGAGTAATGCTTCCTGTCCCACCACTCCTTGAGTTCAGCTCCCACCATGTTAGCCAGTCTGCCGAGGAGAGGACTGAAAGCCGTGTCGTCACGACGTGCGCACCGGTGCAGCAAGTTGTACTGGCCCATCTTGCCTGACCACCTCTTGCTCGGCCACCTCTTTGTCATCCGGAGCAGTGTACCGGAGCCAGCTCCACCGTGTGGCACACAGGAATGCGTACGTCCAGGTCGACCCTAGGGCAGTCAACAGTGATGTTGTCTCCAGAAAGCAGGCCCCAGAAAGTAAAGTGTAGGTAACCACAACGTCAAGGCTGCTGTGGCTACCATCTTTGCCACTGAAATGAAACAACAGGAACGAGGCGGCAGTGGCGAGCGGCGAGATGACACGGACGCAGTAGCCAGGCCAAGTGTGGACCACGGCAGCCTTGGTGTACAGGATGTCATACATCAAGGGAGAGCTCCACCTCCATCATTGTCCACATAACCTCGTAGTCCTGCTTCTTAAGGGCTTTAAGCTTCTCGGCATCACGGTTTCCTGGATCCTTTTCGATCCAGGAATCAACCATCGCATGCTTGCACATCAAGAACAGGGAGTGAGCATGATGCACATAGAATTCTTCCTTGTCGGCGGCTCCCAACCTGATCCCATGATCCAGAGCACAGAGATGATGATGTTGTTTGGAGCGTGGCTTCGTCATCAGAGAGCTCCGCAGTCTATCCATGTTGCCACACCTGAGCGCCCATGTCCGCTCCACGTACTTGACAACACCGAGAACGAAGATCAAGATGGAGGAAATGAGGACAAAGGATCCGTTGACGGCGATCTGTTTGTAGAGTACATATGTGGCTCCGAGGACCTGCACAACCAGCATCTCCAGGTGGCGCAGCCAGAGCTGGTTGTCCTCCAGGGCGTACGCTGTGATGTTGTCTGGCCCACCTAGGTGCAGCATGAGGAAGGGCACCCAGAATGCAGCGAGCTGGTGATTACGGGGGGTGCTGCCGAGGGACAGGTGGCCGAGGGCGAACATCGCGGTGGAGTCGGCCAGCTGGTATGTCAGCCAGAGCAGGAACTTAAGCAATGGGTGGGCTTCACGCCGGCGGATCCCCGCAAACAGGAAGAGGACGACCTGGAGCGTGAGGCTAAGGAGCACTAGGATCTGAATTGACCAGTCATTCCAGAGGTCCAGTGGCCCTCCAGCCATTGCTCCGGCGTGCGCGTGCAGCAATCCTGATTCACAAAATATGCGTTCATAACTTAGGTGGGTAAACTGCATCAAATGCTCGTTAATTTGCAACTCACAAGTTAATACATGGTGTAAACGACGTACCTGCAGGTAGTAGAGCAGTAGGGAAAGCAACAAAGAAGACAGTGACTTGACTCTAGCAAGGAAGAGGCGTGTCATCACCTCATACCATACCTACTGGCCGTGTAAGCACAGGTACAAGGAGCATTCAACAAACCAACAATACTATAGTGTGCAACTTTTATGCTTCCATCCAATCGATGAACCGTCAGACCATGTGATGCCAGAGGCTGTATATAGATGAGCCAATTTGGGTTCTTGTTTATCTTCAGAAAAAGACAAGGAAAGCTATGTGATGTGTTGCAGATAGTTGCCAAAGCTGCCAGCAGGCTCCAACATTGCCTAATAAGGTGGTTTGCTTTGTGTCCAATGTACCTTAGATCAAGAGTTGCATTGCCATGTTCAGATTAAATTAAATGCAAATTAGGTAACTGGCCTAGGAAAACTGCCATGTGCTAATCCCTAGATATTGTAAGTGAAATGCATCCAGCCATCTACTACATCTGCAGACACTGTGAGGAATAAATACCATGAACATGCACGCTCACAAGCTAAGGCCTGCAATGCATTGGATTAACCAGCAATACTTCCAAATGAGCATTTAGAGAAGGTGCTTATTCCATTGTTTCTCAGTAGTCAGCACACATGCTATAAGAACTCATGTAGCAGGCTAATCTCACCTAACCAAATAAATTTCTAAATTACTTGCATCACGAACAATAAAATGTACTAACAGTACAAGTTTGTAGTATCTCCCAGTTTTCCCCGGAAAAAAATAGCTCATTTCAGTAAGGACATAATGCAGAGTGGCAAACAGCTTGGAGACTTGGATTAGTGCAATACAGTGGCAAACCATGTTCAGAGAATAAAAGGAAGACTAGCCATTTTATCAGGTCAAACCATGTCATTGAATGAACCTTTAGTATCAATTCTAGGTTTTGATCAAAAGCAAAAAAAAAACCTCCAGGTCTACAGCGATTGGCTTTCATTGATAAGGTACCAGAATATAAATTCCACCCGTGTGTCACCCTCGCGTCTCCAGAGGAAAGAAGGTGTACGCCCATGTCCTTGCCAATCGCCATCGGCATAGTCATCCTGAAAGAATCATATATTCAGTACCAGCAACAGGCTATTGGAATGGGGATTAGCCATGCTGAAAAAAAAACAGACAATTGGAAGAGAAATCATGAAACGGACAGTTTCTCCGTAATCAAGTCACATGAATAAAGTACTGGACGTAGCAGGGCATATCACCAAACCAAAAAAAATCTAAAGTAACTTACAACATGAACAATAAAAAGTGCTAGCAGTAAAAGATTTTACCGTTTCCCAGTTCTCCAAAAAGATTAAAAGAAGTTACAAAAAAATTCAGCAGACAGTATCCACTCTTCATGTTGCACAAGCAATCAGCTTGAGAGTCTTGAATTAGCGATACAAAGTTACAACCATGTTCACTGAACAAATCAAACAGACTAGACAAAAACCAGCCGATATTGTATTTTAGAAGAAGCACTTGTTCCTGGCGACCGGATGTTGTGGCCGTCATCGTTCTCGGTGATCCGCCGCTCCATCAGTCGCCGCCGCGGCTAGATGATGCGGGAGGAGCGGCGCATCCCCGAGAACGACGATGGCCAGCACAACTGGGACCGTTGGGTCACAGCTTTGAGCGCACACCCCTGCCTGGCCCAGCACGCCGCCATGGAGCCGAGTGAAGCAGGAGCGTTGGTCGCCACTGCGTGGAGGAAGTCGCGACGTCGTCATTCGCGACGCGCCACGAGGACATCGCCCGGAACCTTAGCACCGCGCCTGGGCGGAGCCGCTGCCGGTGGAGGTGATCCCGGCGGGCTACCACGTGTCGTCCCCGTTGCGGAACGAGCATGACGGCGACAGCCCCGGCTTCCTGGTGGCGATCGCCGACTCAATGGCCACCATCGAGTGGGACTCGCCCGGCCTCATAGCGACCCTCATCAAGTGCTCCTCGTCGAGACGGCACGTCCACCAGTCTTGCCGCCTCCTCCTCCACCATCGTGCTCCTCGACGACGATGAAGTCAACTGGGACGAGGAGTAGGGCTAGGAGCAGCGGCTCAAATTTCATTCAACTTTTTGTAATATATAAATCAAAATATGAATGAAATTTGAATCTTTTTGTCGCTAGAGATGCTCTAGCACATCGTTTGGTAGCTTCTCAATCCCAAATCAGGAAGGCATCACATGGATTAGGTAGGTAAATACAGTTTTAGATGCCTGATCTGATAGGTGGTGGTAACTGACAGATCAAGAAATTGGAACAAACCGTGGTTACTCACTTACTCCAGCTGCCTTGCGGCTGCTGCTGCTGCTGCTGAAGTGATCCCAACTAGGTGGTTGCAGACAGTATATTCAATCAAAGAAACAGGAAGCTATCATTATCATCATCATCAAAGAAATAAGAAGATGCCAACATTTGTCTTGTGGGATTGTTGAAGGCGTTTTTTAATTAATTGCTGAGACCGTGTCACATCCATTGGATAAGCCAAAGAAATTAGTAATAGTATATGCTTACAATCCATCAACCAATGTTGCAGACCATGTGACAAATCTTGTGGGGAATTAAAATCGGTTAGATGTTTGGAAACTCACGGAGCAGCGCGGCGTGCATGCCGAGGAACTCTCCGGGGCAGCCGCGTACCGCACCGGCCGGCGCCCCTTGTCCCTTGAGGTCGCGCCCCTCGATCTTCCCGGCGACCAGAAGCCCCGCCACGAGCAGAGCAGCGGAAGCTACATGGTCCGACCCACGGCGGCGCCCTAAGAAGTCGAAGGCGGACCCCCATCCACTGCCGCCCGGAGCAGGAGCAGGAGCAGCGCGTGGCTGCTAGCCATGGCGGATTCGGGAAGAAGGGGATTGGGGGTGGATCGATGCCTACTGAAGCGCTGATGACTGGGTCCCACACATAATATATACTGTACACAGTACACACTATGTAATCGAGCTCGCACGAGCGAGCGGTCGCACAGTCTGCGCGTCCGTAGTTTCCTATTCCCACTTTATCAGCTGGCTTTCTTTTTCCTGAGACTAGTCACAATGGAGAGTAACATAGAGTAGTAACATGGTGATGTTACTAGTCTATGTTACCACCTTCACAGTGGGGAGTAACATCATTGTGGTGTCATATAAGATCTTATTTATTGCACTATAGACTCATTTTGTCTTGATAAGTGTGATGTTACGGTAACTAGCTAAGTTACTCCAAACACCTCTCTCCTCATTAAATACATGCCACATAAGCAAAATGGTCTTGAGATGTGTGATGTTACTACCTAAGTTACTCTCATTGTGACTAGTCTGACAGCGATGGCGTGTCGTGTGCTGCCCCTAATCAGCTAGCTGGCTGCATGCTATTATTGCTAGTGGTCCCGTGCATGCATGTGCCTCATTTTACTTTTTGCCACAGGGCTAATTAGTCACCGCTAATTAATCGATGCATACTAGCACTGCGTCTCTTCCGTTTCCTTCTATTCCTTTTTTTACAATTCCCATTATGCGCTAAAACAAAATATATTTAATTATTGCTTGCAAAAAACACTCACTGTAATTTTCTATTCCCTTTTTGGGACAGTGATTTTTTTAGGGTAAATAAAAATGGGTGGGAAATAGGAAAAGTCCACTTCCTACCAGTACCAAAATTAGAATAAAAAAGAATACCACTTTCTACTAGTATAAAAATAACATAAAACATAATTTAGACTACTACGTATTTTGATCAAAATAGATTCCAGATGAATGTCACTAATATCCAAACACGTGCGATCAAAATATTTCGAATTTTGCCTTAAAAACATACCAAGTATTTTTGGGACGGTGATTTTTACTATTCCCTTTACATGTTAAAACAAAAATATTTCGAATTTTGCCTTAAAAAAACCAAGTATAATTTTTCAATTCCCTTTTTGGGACGGTGATTTTTTAGGTTAATAACAATGGGTGGGGAATAAAAAAAGTTCACTTCCTACAAATACAAAAAATTAGAATAGAAAAGAGCTACCACTACCTACTAGTATAAAAATAACAGAAAACATAAATCAGACTACCATGCATTTTGATCAAAATAAATTCCAAATAAATGCCAATAGTATAAAAAGACAAAGAAAATATAATTATAAAATGATAACTATGATGCACATAATAGACATGGACACATAGTTATCATGGTGTTGATGACGCAATTATCAAGGTGTCAAGCAAAATATACCTCCATGTTAACTACCATTCATGTATTACTTTTTTAGGTTGATAATTCATGGTATAGATGCTTGGTAACAATTTAGTTAGTCGTACGATCGGTAACTTGGTTGCTAGGTACTTGGTATCATCTTGTACTAGTATTTAGATTGGTAACTCGTACTCTAGATGCTTGGTAATACTTTTAGTTTGTTCTAGGATCGGTAGCTTGCTTGATAGATACTTGGTATCATCATGTACTAGTTTTTAGGTTGATAATTCGTGCGCTAGATGGTTGATAACACTTTATTAGTCCTAGTATCGGTAACTCGTTTGCTATGTGTTTGGCATCATCATCTACTAGTTTTCAGGTTGGTAATTCGTGCGATAGATTCTTGGAAACATTTTAGTTAGTTCTAGGATCGATAACTCACTGTCTATGTGATTGGTATCATCATGTACTAGTTTTTAATTTGGTAATTCGTGCGCTATATGCTTGGTAACATTTAGGATCGGTAACTTGCTTGCTATATGCCTGATATCATCATCTACTAGTTTTTAGGTTGATATTTTGTGCGCCAGATGCTTGGTAACATTGTAATTAGTCTCGTCGTGACAGATTTATTGATGAACTCAAATTTTAAATCAGAGGTATCGTTTAAGAGATAAAACTTTTTGAATACATGCTCTAGTGCATACATGCAATACTTTTCGCTAATGGCTCACCCGCATATTTAAAAGTCTCGGAAATCATGCTAGTGATTCTAATCGAACAAAGATGTCGAAGAAAAAGTCAATATAATTTTGAGTTTGGTAACTCTTATATTTATCCTTGGTAACTCACATACGATGGGGTTGGTAACTTTTAGCTCGAAAAAAAAAGTTGTTGAAACATATTAACATGGGATCTAGTTTCGAAGATCTCGTCGCGACCGATTTAATGGTGAAAACAAATCTTCAATCCGACTTATCGTTTGAGAGATAAATCATTTTGAATATTCGAAGTGGGAAAGAATCTAGCTGATATCATCAAATCTGTTTCTAGTGCATGCATGCAGAACTTTCCATAAATAGTAAACCCGTCAGTACCAAAAATTACCAAAAATAGAAAAAGGGAATAGAAAGGATCGTGCGACCAATTCTTAGTGATCACACGTGCGAACATTAGCATTGCCCCTATGTAATCATGTACACGAAGTTTCCTAACAAAACTTATTTTGGGCACGTGAAAAATATAAATTGGGCATACGGAAAAACATCTGAATCTTTTGAGATACAAATTTAAATTTTTCAAAAGAAAAACGCACTTTGCTCGGGTGCCACAAATCTACCTTCTTGTATACCCATCTAATTTGCTCTCTACATAACTACATTGTACCCTCTAAGAGCATCTTCAGCGGTCGCACTAAATAAGCCGCGCGGAATAAACCGTCGATATAGCGCGCACGAGGCCAAAAGCAGCTCTACAGTGGACATGCGATAAGCCCGCGCGTGGTAAAAATGTGCCAGCGTGTGAAGTTTCCTCGCTCCTGCGCCGCCACCCGCACCGCCGCTCTAATCTCCGACCGCCCAGCGCGCTCCCATACATGTCGTCGGCCCTTCCTCCGCTTCCCACCGCGCCGCCGATTCCAATGGACGCGTGGGTCACCGTCGTGATGAATCGAGATTCGCAGCACCGCCGCCGCCACGGCACGCCCTGCTAGGCTCCTCCGCCTCCCTCGTCGCGCCGCCGTCGCTCCTCCACCTCCCTCCTCCAGCGCCGCCGCATCTTGGCCGCTGCTTGGAGCGGCAGCGCCCGCAAGGTGTTTGACAAAAGACTTGCAAGGTATATATTGCCTCTTTTTTAGTTGTATATGAAGTTGGTGTATGTTGTTTCTAGTTTTAAATTAGTTACAAATTCATGTTTGTAGATGAGCTCGTCCTACGATTCTTCCGATGAAGAATTTGATTTTCAAGAGGAAGAGGACGTCGCAATGACCCTAGCTATCTACGCGAACAAAAGGCCGAACCATGGTGGTTCGGTTTTTGTTCGTCAGAAATTGTGGAGGGAAAGGATGGATGCTCACAATAGATTGATGAGGAACTATTTTGTCGAGCATCCCACATACCCCGGGTCCTACTTTCGGCGCCGTTTTAGGATGAGCATCGAGTTGTTCAAGCACATTGCGGAGAAACTGGCGATGCATGATCGGTTTTTCAGCAAAGAAGGAGTGCCTCCGGAGAACTCGGGCATAACACCTATCAAAAGGTGACCGCCGCTTTGCGTATGGTGGCATACTGTATTCCGGCGGATCTAGTGGATGACCATTTGGCCATGGGTGAGAGTCAAGCCATCTTGTGCGTCAAGCGCTTTGCGGTTGGAATTGTGCAAGTGTTTGGTGAGAATATTTGAGAGCTCCCAATGCAGAAGACACATTTAGGGTTTTGGAGATCAAAAAAGCTCGGGGGTTTCCAGGTGTGCTTGGTTCAATAGATTGCATGCATTGGATTTGGAAGAACTGTCCTACGGCATGGCATGGACAGTTCCAAGGGCACAAAAAGGATTCCACTATAATCCTTGAAGCGGTGGCCGATCATGAGACTTGGACTTGGCATGCTTTTTTCGGAATGCCCGGATCTTTGAATGACATCAATGTTCTTAACCGGTCACCACTCATGAATAAGATTGCAAATGGAGAAACTCCTCCGATAGAGTTTGTAGCAAATGGCCATACATACAACTATGGCTACTATCTTGCGGATGGCATCTACCCAAGGTGGCAAACATTTGTGAAGCCGGTTCACAAACCGCAAGGTAAAAAAAATCTTGATTTCCACAATGCTCAAGCGGCGGCTAGGAAAGACGTGGAGAGAGCATTTGAGATTTTTCAAGCCCAATTTACCATTGTGAGAGGACCGGCTAGATTGTGGGATTAAAAAATGCTTTGGTACATCATGACCGCTTGTGTGATCATGCATAATATGATCATCGAGAATGAGCGTGGGCAAGATTTAGATTATACTCACTATGGGTTGATGGGACATCCCGTGCGAGTGAGGAGGAGGTCCATGAGGGTGGCCCGCTTTGTTGCCTCCTATCATGCCATTCGACGTGGCGAAACGCATGATGAGCTTCAAAAGGATTTAATCAAGTAGTGGTGGGCATGGAATGGTCGACAAAACTAATTTCATATTGTATGTTTGTTATATTGTTGAGATGAACTACTTGTTGTACATTCATGAACTATTTGTTGTATGGAAGGTAAACTATTTGTGTAATAATTAAAACTATTTTTTTTGATTTATTTATGTGTGTTTGATCTTCTTGATTCTATTTTGACGGGAACTTGTTGTTTGCGCCGGTGTCGCGCGCTGCAATTAAGCGCACGCGCTGGAGAGCTACCAGCGGCGCGCTAAAATATGGCGCGTCCGGAAAATCAGTTCACCGCGCGCGCGGCAAACCGCTATTTCGACGCTGCAAAGCGGTTTTACCGCGCGGGAGGATAGCGCGACAGCTGGAGATGCGCTAATAGCATCTCCACCACACAGTTATTTTAGCCCATTGTATATCTGCGGAGCACTCATATGTCTCTGCCCGCAATCGTCCCTTTAATATCCCACCGCCCAAACCCATATAAAGCATTCAACTTGATCACGTAGGTCTACTACATCACAACCAGGAACCTTTATACAGAAATTAAAGGCAAAGATTCTATCAAACGCTATTTGTAGCAAGATAGTTATCAAGGCATAGTAGTCAACAACAGAAATGCGTGACGTGGTTCACAAGACAATGGGCATGTGCTGACGTAGTCAAGCTCTATCAGAAAATATGGGGCATGTGTTGGAACTTGTTTTTTCCATGCTCATCATCTCCGATCTTCAGCTTCAGTTAATTACTTTCAACGGAACATTTCTCGTAGGAAGGGAATATCACAAAGTATTCGGAAGAAGTTTTATTTGGTCTCCTAACATATAGTGGCTCCTCCATCGGAAGGACTAACGAAACGCTCTCCCATACAGCAAGGTGTTCTTGTTCTTCATATTCCTGAGAGTTGCAAGGGCCATGCTCCAGAAAAGAGGGCTGCAACAGCGAGCTTCGGGTGTTCCTCCGCGCTGGTGCTACCAAAAGTCGCACCTTGAAGAAGTACTAATACCTTAATCCTTCCTAAATAAAGAACTGTAATCTGATGGGCTGTGTGGTTCCAAAGTCTAAGACTTTGTTTGGAAGCAGCATTTTTAAAAAAAACTTTGTATGGTTTTGTCGTAGGCACTAATATCATGGTTTTATTGTGTTTCTCGGTTTTGTATAAAAAGTGGTATGAACATCTTTTTTCAGTAGATAGCTACAACATGGCATGCTCGGGTGGCTGTCCAGGTTCCGGCAGAGGCGCACATCGTGTGTGTTCCCTCATTGGACGCAGCCGTGACACAATGGCGGCAGTGGCGATGGAAGCCGTCCGGGAAGGCACTCTGACGAATCACATGGCGTTGTGCAGGCACAAGATGGTCGTCATGTCCCTCGCGATGGCTCCGCCGACCGGATGATTTACATGTGGCACCGCGATAAGGGCGCCGACCACTCCCGACTCACCGTGCTGACCGACCACATAGGAGTCGGTCAAGTGTGGCCATTGATCTAATCTCGTAGAACATAATAGGCAGGGGCGGAGACAGGGGGCTAGCAGGGGTCAGACACCCTCCCCCCCCCATGGTTCGTCCCCCCAACGTATTGTAGCAGGCAATACCGTATATAATACAACTATGTACAGGCTATGTATTGCTAGTACTTAAGCCCAAAGCTAGCAGAAGTCCTAGTAGTATCTACGCTCTGAAGCCCAGCAATCAGCAGCCCATCTAGCCGACTTCCTAGGCCATATATCGTTCACCCTCGCTCTCACCTCTCGCCGTCTCAGGATCGATCTGACTGCCCTAATCCTGCTCCCGCTCGCAAACCGCCGAACCTGGATTGATGGTACGGGCAGCCGAGTAGTGGCGAATATGGCGATGTCGCTGGTCGTCGCTGCCCGAACGCTGTACGTTTGCAACATGGTCCCGTCCCGTGAAATCATCACCAACTAATCGTTCAGGTACATAATACAAGCACATGCGTGCTGCTAATCTGATAAATTCCCTTTCGTTTCATTTTTTCCAATAGTTGTTTAGTTTGCAAATAAAGAGTGGTTATACTAGTCCCTAAAAAATAAATATAATAGATTTTTTTCAAGCCTATTGTCTAAAGCTCCAATCTGGCATGGAGCTGAAACTTTAGATCCAGTTGTTGAAATCTTAAATGGTGGTTATATGATTGAAGATTGAGATTACTACTTATGCTTTTACCGTAGATACAGAAATGCCATTTTATTTTTGGCTTGATATCTTGATAAACAATATTTCACTTTACCTTAGACATTTTGTAACAATTTAACAAATGAAACTCCTGCTGTATAGAAAAACATTTATGCTATCTAAATCGGATGATAGATCGACTACGTTAAACCTCCAAAAATTGGTATCATCATGTACTAGTTTTTAATTTGGTAATTCGTGCGCTATATGCTTGGTAACATTTAGGATCGGTAACTTGCTTGCTATATGCCTGGTATCATCATCTACTAGTTTTTAGGTTGGTATTTTGTGCGCCAGATGCTTGGTAACATTGTAATTAGTCTCGTCGTGACAGATTTATTGATGAACTCGAATTTAAATCAGAGGTATCGTTTAAGAGATAAAACTTTTTGAATACATGCTCTAGTGCATGCATGCAATACTTTTCGCTAATGGCTCACCCGCACATTTAAAAGTCTCGGAAATCATGCTAGTGATTCTAATCGAACAAAGATGTCGAAGAAAAAGTCAATATAATTTTGAGTTTGGTAACTCTTATATTTATCCTTGGTAACTCACATACGATGGGGTTGGTAACTTTTAGCTCGAAAAAAAAAGTTGTTGAAACATATTAACATGAGATCTAGTTTCGAAGATCTCGTCGCGACCGATTTAATGGTGAAAACAAATCTTCAATCCGACTTATCGTTTGAGAGATAAATCATTTTGAATATTCGAAGTGGGAAAGAATCTAGCTGATATCATCAAATCTGTTTCTAGTGCATGCATGCAGAACTTTCCATAAATAGTAAACCGTCAGTACCAAAAATACCAAAAATAGAAAAAGGGAATAGAAAGGATCGTGCGACCAATTCTTAGTGATCGCACGTGCGAATGATAACCCCCAAGAGCAAGGGATCACTGTAGCACCTCTCAATGTGGAAGTAAGGTATCGATCCGCAGGAGCAAGAAGGAAAAGTTATCTATTCCCTACAACTAAAGTGTCACAAGTTTTAGTTGATTATGCACTAAACAAGTTTAAGGAACAAGGTGGTTGATTTAATGGATGGAAGTTTGATGTAACAAGGCAAGAATGTGGAAGTGTCCCAATCCTCTTCAATGCAAGAGGACAAGACAAAGGTTTTCTAGGATGCTTGGAAATAAGGCCTAGGGATCATACTTTCACTAGTGGACACTCCCAACAATTGAATACATAGATATTTCCTCTTCACTTTGCTACTCTGAACTATTCTCCCGTTGGATAGAAATACCAATCTACTGCGTAGGGCTACAAGAGCACACCTTAAAGTCTGAGTGAACAAACACCACAATATCATAGAACACCAAGACCATCGTGTAGGGCTACAAAAGCACACCTTAAAGTCTGTCTTCCACATCTAGGGAACCCCAAGGTCACTATGAGTGCCCCAAAATAGTACTAAACAAACACCACAATTTTATAGTGACATCCAACACAAAGAATAACTCATGGTAAGTATTTCTGTAACCTTTAGCCTAAGAGTCACACACGGTGCGCACACTGTCAACTTCACACCATGGGACAAAGGTGACTCCGGAAATTACATTAATAAAACCACTTGAGTAGCACAAACAATGAAGGAGAAACATCCATGAATTCAATTAGATTACAAAGCTCATGATCACATAAAGATCACATCATGGGAGAGAGAGATGAACCACATAGCTACCGGTAGAGCCCTCAGCCCCGATGAAGAACTACTCCCTCCTCATCATGGGAGGCAGCAACGGCGATGAAGATGTTGATGATGAACACGCCGGAGGGGGGTGGAGCCCTCCGGAGGCGATTCCGGCGGCGTTTCCCCCCTCCGATCTTCTCCGGCGGCAGCCTTCTGACTCTCTGTTTCGTGGTTGTGTTTCTCCGCCGCCTCCTTTCGCGAAACGCCAGGGGACCTTTTTTATAGGCGTTTTTAGGTCAAGACGGAGTCGGTGGACGAAAATCGACGGCCACGGAGCTCCGAGGGGAAACGAGCTGGCCCACGCGGCCATGTACTTTAGGCCGCGTGGGACCCTCCCATTTCCAGCCTGTTGGGCTTCTGGTCTTCAATTTAAGCCCATTGCGTTCGTCTCGAAAATTCTGAACCGTGCTCTTTGACCTTGCCCTTTTTGGAGTCCCGAAGCTCCCGGAAAGTCTGAAACACTAAAAAAGACGTTTTCTGGAAAAACAGGGTTAATTCCAAATAAATGGGAAAACTATGAAGTATTCCCAAAATCATTATAAAACATTGATATAACCCTTATATGATGCAAATATGATTGGAATATAAGCAATTAAAGTGCAAAGTTCATGTATGCATTTTACATGCATCAACATCCCCAAGCTTAATCCATGCTCGTCCTCGAGTATGAAGATGATAAAACTAACATGGACTTTGCAATTTAATACTTAACAATGAATATCAAAGATGATTACTATTGCTACATATAGTCAAATGATTCATTCTTCAAAGGAGTAGCAATATGCAAATAGTTTATGAAGTGATATCAAGTATTCAAAGGATGTTCATGATAGTTCACAAAGTGTAACATAACAGATAGTATATGGACACATGTATGCATAATGATAAGTAGACATCCTACATTGGTCATAGAGTGATGATGAAAATCTGAATATGTAGGTGGACACTTTGGAAAGATGTAATAAGTGAGTAGAGGTAAAGCATGCATAAGTTTCATCTAACCTCCAAACTCTCTACTTAAGTTAATGATTGCAATGTGGTAATACTTGGTGTCAAGCTCTCATTCCCCTATCATAGCATCTTGAATGATTATAGTTTAAAGTGAGAGCAAATATGAGTAGTGTGCTTGACAAAGTAAAGGTTGATGTCTCATGCCCCTTGAATACAAGTACCTACACCATGATTACTCAACTTAGGAAACAAAGCAAGTTCAAGTTATATATCATTGTAAGTAATAATAGTATCATCAAGAGCGTCAACTGGGGTACCTCTTGTCCCAGGATATGGAACAAGCCCATATCAAAATGACAAGACAAACAAACAAGATGAAAAACCTCAACACCCTTTTTATTTACCATTGGAATAGCTTTTTATTGTAAGGTGTGTCATAGATAATTCACCATAGCATGTAAGTAAATTTCCACCATGAATAATGCATGGCTTAGATTAGCGGCCCAGGCGTCTCTCTAACCATTTATACAAACTCATTTAAACTACTTCATTTCCACCTCATTTCACCATGATAGCATCCATAAACAAAAGTACATGATATCAACTAAATGAGATGAAGGAGCATGTTGAAAGCTTGCATGTGACAGCACATATGGGCTAACTCCAACCTCGAACATTTATCAAGCCACTAGCATCATAATCTTAATCACAATGGGTCATGTTTTATTTATGCAATGATAGTAAAATGTGCATCAAGTTCGTGAGAGCTATATAACCAACTTTTCCCATGCAATCAATAACATAATCATTTTCATTCAGAGGTAAGATAACACAAATACATGATGAAACATACTCGGAATAGCATAGCTAGTAGGTAGATATGGTGGACTCACTGGAATAACTTTGGTTGAAGGTGTTGGAAACAAGTTTTTTTGTTGGAGTTTTTGGGCTAGCAAAAGGGAGAAAGTTGACCATCTAGATGCATGCATGAGTGTCCATAGAACTAACTAATCCATGTTAAACCAAGTAAATAACAATCAGCACCAAAACATGAATAAGTGATAGCTCTACAAAAAGAATTTGCAAACTATTACTCATAAACAAGCTCATGAATCATGCAACTATATGTATCATTAAAAATCAAGTCAAACATCCCTTTTCCCAATCTTATAAAAGCATCCAACATATTTCAACCCATATTTCCAGTAGCTCTCTCATATATAATTGATAGTGTGGTGGTCTCTCAAGACTCAAACAAAAACAAAAAACGACGCTCCAAGTTTATGCGATAAAGTGTTTCGATCGAAAAACAGAAGTTGGACGTGTGCAAACCGAGAGTGTGTAGGTCCAGCGGGGTTGTCTTCACATCCCCAAGCTTATGGTCTTCACCATCCTTGGATAGCTCTTGGTGCATCTCCTCCAATCCCTGTGAAAAAACTTCAAAACACCGTTTCTCCCATCTCTTTTCTGTGGGGTGCATTAATAGTGATAAACAAATAGGTTCTTGCTGCATATAATCCTTGAACAAAAATTCATATGAATGTCCAGAAAGTGTATAATGTTGTATGCCTACTCATAAACTCAATTGGATCAAAAAGATTCAACTTAAAAGCTCAAAGCATGCATCAAACAAAATGGGACAGAATCTGTCCAGAAAAACAGCAGCAGCAAAACGTATTTTTCTACCCTACCAAACTTTCTCGAAAAATTCCGAAAAAATTCATGCATACAGAGGATGAAAAGTTGCAACTACAGTTCAAATATGAGCTCATTCGGAGTTACAGAATAAGAATTAAAAATCATACCGTGCACTGATTCGTGCAGGAATAAAATCTCCGAACGCTATAAGCAACTTTTCAAGACCAAAATGGGTAAAACTTGGCACTTTATTAAAAACTCCAGAAACTAACTAGACACAAAATCTCTTGTTACAGCAAGAGGACACAAAGAAAAATCACACACAAAAATAACCGGGTTGCCTCCCGCAAAGCGCTTTCTTTATAGCCATATAGCTAGGCTTGATAGTTTTAATGATGCTCCCATAGGAATAAGAGTTGAATATAAAAGAGCATCAAGAAGCAAATATCAAACACATTTAAGTCTAACCCACTTCCTATGCATTGGGATCTTGTAAGAAAATAAATCAATAAAGCACAAAGTGACTAGCATAGGAAGGCAAAGCAAGTGCAACTTCAAAATTTCAACAAAAAGAGAGGAGACTTAATATTATTGAGATATATGAAACCGTGTCTCCCTCTCTCATAAGGACCAGTAGGTTTTAAAGTACCCAACAAATAAAAGCAAATCAAGAGAAAGGCCAAAACCTTCATCATAAAGAGGATAAATTTAGTAACGTGAAGATTTCTATAACCATACTTTCCTCTCTCAAAATAATTTTCAGCGGCATCATGAATAAAATCAACAATATAGCTATCACATAAAGCATTATTATCATGATCCATAAGCATAACAGTACTATTACTCTCCACACAAGTATAATCAATTTCATTAGTAATAGTGGGAGTAAAACTAGCACATCCATCATTGTAATCATCATAAATTGGAGGCATAGAATAATCATAGTGAATTTTATCCTCAATAGTAGATGGACTGAAAACATCATAATCATCATTGTAAACATCATATATAGGAGGCATATTATAATCAACATAAATTTTATCCTCAATAGTAGGTGGACTGAAAATATCACATTCATCAACAGCCACTTCCCCAAGCTTAAACCTTTCCAGAGCAATAGCAATAATGGTGTTCAAAGAATTTATAGTTATAACATTGCTACCATCATGCAAATAATTTTCCATATGTTTTTTAATTTTCTCTTCAAACACATCATGTCCTAACTCAAGATAGATTTCATAAAGCTCTCTAATTTTTTTGTTGTTTTCCATTTTCTAATTTTTATGGGTTTTTGATATATATAAAACTAATGAGAAACTCACAACCAAACAAGTTCAAAGAACCTCCCCAAGCTTAGATGATTGCAAGATATAAAAGGAACCTCCCCAAGCTTAGTCTAGTGCACACAAGAATAGAAACTTAAGCGCTACGCTCCCCAAGCTTAGATGATTGCAAGATATAAAAGGAACCTCCCCAAGCTCTCACCTCTCGCCGTCTCAGGATCAATCTGACTGCCCTAATCCTGCTCCCGCTCGCAAACCGCCGAACCTGGATTGATGGTACGGGCAGCCGAGTAGTGGCGAATATGGCTATGCCGCTGGTCGTCGCTGCCCGAACGCTGTACGTTTGCAACATGGTCCCGTCCCGTGAAATCATCACAACTAATCGTTCAGGTACATAATACAAGCACATGCGTGCTGCTAATCTGATAAATTCCCTTTCGTTTCATTTTTTCCAATAGTTGTTTAGTTTGCAAATAAAGAGTGGTTATACTAGTCCCTAAAAAATAAATATAATAGATTTTTTTCAAGCCTATTGTCTAAAGCTCCAATCTGGCATGGAGCTGAAACTTAGATCCAGTTGTTGAAATCTTAAATGGTGGTTATATGATTGAAGATTGAGATTACTACTTATGCTTTTACCGTAGATACAGAAATGCCATTTTATTTTTGGCTTGATATCTTGATAAACAATATTTCACTTTACCTTAGACATTTTGTAACAATTTAACAAATGAAACTCCTGCTGTATAGAAAAACATTTATGCTATCTAAATCGGATGATAGATCGACTACGTTAAACCTCCAAAAATTGGTATCATCATGTACTAGTTTTTAATTTGGTAATTCGTGCGCTATATGCTTGGTAACATTTAGGATCGGTAACTTGCTTGCTATATGCCTGGTATCATCATCTACTAGTTTTTAGGTTGGTATTTTGTGCGCCAGATGCTTGGTAACATTGTAATTAGTCTCGTCGTGACAGATTTATTGATGAACTCGAATTTTAAATCAGAGGTATCGTTTAAGATATAAAACTTTTTGAATACATGCTCTAGTGCATGCATGCAATACTTTTCGCTAATGGCTCACCCGCACATTTAAAAGTCTCGGAAATCATGCCAGTGATTCTAATCGAACAAAGATGTCGAAGAAAAAGTCAATATAATTTTGAGTTTGGTAACTCTTATATTTATCCTTGGTAACTCACATACGATGGGGTTGGTAACTTTTAGCTCGAAAAAAAAAGTTGTTGAAACATATTAACATGAGATCTAGTTTCGAAGATCTCGTCGCGACCGATTTAATGGTGAAAACAAATCTTCAATCCGACTTATCGTTTGAGAGATAAATCATTTTGAATATTCGAAGTGGGAAAGATTCTAGCTGATATCATCAAATCTGTTTCTAGTGCATGCATGCAGAACTTTCCATAAATAGTAAACCGTCAGTACCAAAAATTACCAAAAATAGAAAAAGGGAATAGAAAGGATCGTGCGACCAATTCTTAGTGATCGCACGTGCGAATGATAACCCCAAGAGCAAGGGATCACTGTAGCACCTCTCAATGTGGAAGTAAGGTATCGATCCGCAGGAGCAAGAAGGAAAAGTTATCTATTCCCTACAACTAAAGTGTCACAAGTTTTAGTTATTATGCACTAAACAAGTTTAAGGAAAAATGTGGTTGATTTAATGGATGAAAGTTTGATGTAACAAGGCAAGAATGTGGAAGTGTCCCAATCCTCTTCAATGCAAGAGGACAAGACAAAGGTTTTCTAGGATGCTTGGAAATAAGGCCTAGGGATCATACTTTCACTAGTGGACACTCCCAACAATTGAATACATAGATATTTCCTCTTCACTTTGCTACTCTAAACTATTCTCCCGTTGGATAGAAATACCAATCTACTACGTAGGGCTACAAGAGCACACCTTAAAGTCTGAGTGAACAAACACCACAATATCATAGAACACCAAGACCATCGTGTAGGGCTACAAAAGCACACCTTAAAGTCTGTCTTCCACATTTAGGGAACCCCAAGGTCACTATGAGTGCCCCAAAATAGTACTAAACAAACACCACAATTTTATAGTGACATTCAACACAAAGAATAACTCATGGTAAGTATTTCTGTAACCTTTAGCCTAAGAGTCACACACGGTGCGCACACTGTCAACTTCACACCATGGGACAAAGGTGACTCCGGAAATTACATTAATAAAACCATTGGTAGCACAAACAATGAAGGAGAAACATCCATGAATTCAATTAGATTACAAAGCTCATGACCACATAAAGATCACATCATGGGAGAGAGAGATGAACCACATACTACCGGTAGAGCCCTCAGCCCCGATGAAGAACAACTCCCTCGTCATCATGGGAGGCAGCAACGGCGATGAAGATGTTGATGATGAACACGCCGGAGGGGGGTGGAGCCCTCCGGAGGTGATTCCGGCGGCGTTTCCCCCTCCGATCCTCTCCGGCGGCAGCCTTCTGACTCTCTGTTTCGTGGTTTCGTGTTTCTCCGCCGCCTCCTTTCGCGAAACGCCAGGAGACCTTTTTTATAGACGTTTTTAGGTCAAGACGGAGTCGGTGGAAGAAAAATCGACGGCAACGGAGCTCCGAGGGGGAAACGAGACAGGCCCACGCGGCCATGTACTTTTGGCCGCGTGGGACCGTCCCATTTCCAGCCTGTTGGGCTTCTGATTTCAATTTAAGCCCATTGCGTTCGTCTCGAAAATTCTGAACCGTGCTCTTTGACCTTACCCTTTTTGGAGTCCCGAAGCTCCCGGAAAGTCTGAAACACTAAAAAAGACGTTTTCTGGAAAAACAGGGTTAATTCCAAATAAATGGGAAAACTATGAAGTATTCCCAAAATCATTATAAAACATTGGTACCCTTATATGATGCAAATATGATTGGAATATAAGCAATTAAAGTGCAAAGTTCATGTATGCATTTTACATGCATCAGCGAACATTAGCATTGCCCCTATGTAATCATGTACACCAGAAGTTTCCTAACAAAACTTATTTTGGGCACGTGAAAAATATAAATTGGGCATACGGAAAAACATCTGAATCTTTTGAGATACAAATTTAAATTTTTCAAAAGAAAAATGCACTTTGCTCGAGTGCCACAAATCTACCTTCTTGTATACCCATCTAATTTGCTCTCTACATAACTACATTGTACCCTCTAAGAGCATCTTCAGCGGTCGCACTAAATAAGCCGCGCGGAATAAACCGTCGATATAGCGCGCACGAGGCCAAAAGCAGCTCTACAGTGGACATGCGATAAGCCCGCGCGTGGTAAAAATCTGCCAGCATGTGAAGTTTCCTCGCTCCCGCGCCGCCACCCGCACCGCCGCTCTAATCTCCGACCGCCCAACGCGCTCCCATACATGTCGTCGGCGCTTCCTCCGCTTCCCACCGCGCCGCCGATTCCAATGGACGCGCGTGGGTCACCGTCGTGATGAATCGAGATTCGCAGCACCGCCGCCGCCACGGCACGCCCTGCTAGGCTCCTCCGCCTCCCTCGTCGCGCCGCCGCCGCTCCTCCACCTCCCTCCTCGCGCCGCCCCTCCTCCAGCGCCGCCGCATCTTGGCCGCCGCTTGGAGCGGCAGCGCCCGCAAGGTGTTTGACAAAAGACTTGCAAGGTATATGTTGCCTCTTTTTTAGTTGTATATGAAGTTGGTGTATGTTGTTTCTAGTTTTAAATTAGTTAAAAATTCATGTTTGTAGATGAGCTCGTCCAACTATTCTTCCGATGAAGAATTTGATTTTCAAGAGGAAGAGGACGTCGCAATGACCCTAGCTATCTACGCGAACAAAAGGCCGAACCATGGTGGTTCGGTTTTTGTTCGTCAGAAATTGTGGAGGGAAAGGATGGATGCTCACAATAGATTGATGAGGAACTATTTTGTCGAGCATCCCACATACCCCGGATCCTACTTTCGGCGCCGTTTTAGGATGAGCATCGAGTTGTTCAAACACATTGCGGAGAAACTGGCAATGCATGATCGGTTTTTCAGCAAAGAAGCGGTGCCTCCGGAGAACTCGGGCATAACACCTATCAAAAGGTGACCGCCGCTTTGCGTATGGTGACATATTGTATTCCGGCGGATCTAGTGGATGACCATTTGGCCATGGGTGAGAGTCAAGCCATCTTGTGCGTCAAGCGCTTTGCGGTTGGAATTGTGCAAGTGTTTGGTGAGGAATATTTGAGAGCTCCCAATGCAGAAGACACATTTAGGCTTTTGGAGATCAAAAAAGCTCGGGGTTTCCAGGTGTGCTTGGTTCAATAGATTGCATGCATTGGATTTGGAAGAACTGTCCTACGGCATGGCATGGACAGTTCCAAGGGCACAAAAAGGATTCCACTATAATCCTTGAAGCGGTGGCCGATCATGAGACTTGGACTTGGCATGTTTTTTTCGGAATGCCCGGATCTTTGAATGACATCAATGTTCTTAACCGGTCACTACTCATGAATAAGATTGCAAATGGAGAAACTCCTCCGAAGGAGTTTGTAGCAAATGGCCATACATACAACTATGGCTACTATCTTGCGGATGGCATCTCTACTACTATTAAACAAGCAAACATGTTCATCCCTATGCGCACCCCATCTATCCTACACACAACACAGACCAACTAGAGCCTCACGATCAGGTCCAAAACTTTGGATCTAACCATCAAACTAACAACCAACCCGCACCATGTGTACCTTTAGCAATTTGATGGGGCGGACGAAAACTCTGCCATCCCCGTACGCACGCTAGCTGAAAAAAATAAAACGCCACAATCAACGGGTCAAACAACATAGTCCGCTCTACAGAAAGAATTCCCCAAAATTAGCAGCAATAAGAACAATCTGCCCCCTCGCTGGTCCTCGCTGCTCATCCGACGTTCGTGCCGACGAGCTCCTCGCCAACACAGGCGCAGGCTCCCACGCTATCCTGCGCCGTCGCCGCGCTCCTCGCGAACACAGGTCCATGCTCTTCTGTTGAGACGCCGCCGCCCAGACTATCCTCCGCGCCGACGAACTCCTCGGCAATGTCCAGGTATTGCATCCTGTGCCAACTTGTAGTCAAAGAAAAAAACCAATCAATGTGTTGCGGCGACGACGAAGGATGGTAGTTGTGATCTGGCCGTCCTCATCTCCTCTTGGCCGTGCAAAATCACAAATTGTAGGATACATTATCTCAAAAATTCAAGTGCCTAATTTGAATCTATAATAAGAGTCAAAGTGCATACCTTCTAGCGTAGGACGCTTCTTGACTATAGCAGCAATCTCCTTGAGCAGCTCCCTAGGATACATATAGCATGTTGGATTAGATGGACAGCATAGAATCAAGAGCCTGAATTTTTCCGTGATCACTGCTGCAAGTGAGTCTGGCTTTAGTAGGAAATTGTCAGATATGCAAGTTCAGATATGGCTTTAGAAGTAACCTAGGCATCTCAACGCAATCTATGCTATGTGTTTTTTTTTGAATGCCCAACTTAATAATCAAATTAAAAAGAAAATGTCTCCGGAAAATAATAAAGTATGCATATGCACGTACCAAATGATAATAGATGACATCAAGTTAAAAGTGTTTGTCACAAGCGGACTAATCATCCCCATGTTTAGCCTACAGCAATGGCATACCATCACACATGAGCAGTGTGCATACATATAAGATGGAAGCAACAATATCACTGTAATTGCTATCTGCTTGTGTGAGTCTAGATAACAACAGAAATAAAAGAACTTCGGAACTCACCAAACTGCTCAGCATTAAGCAAGAACTGGATAATTGGTGTACAGGAATTCCCATATATAACCATCCAAGTTTTACATATGAAAACATTCTTCCAATATATGCAATATCCTACGAGTTGGATTGTACAAAAACAAACTTTGAACAAATCATTATGATGTTTTTTTTGCAATATTCTGATGGATATTTACTTGGTGTATTTTGAAACAGTCCAAAGTATCTATAATATGCACGTTGTATTTCAATAAAACAATGTTCTGTAAAGTTACACCTCAGGTAATATGTGGCAATGTGGCAACCATTCTCTTACACAAACTTATGACGCAACAAATTGCCATGTGTTGACCAATGACCACACATGTATTAGGATTACATAGCAAGAAGCAAAATTAAGCTAACGGTGTATCCTGGCATAGCTCATATCTGAACTTCGAAAATTTCAGGGATATAAGCTAGCACTACTCAGAATTTTGATAATATACAAAATTACGCACTTGTAGAGTAACCTGACGGACTGGTAGAGTTTTTAATGGATGCAAACGAGCTAATGACCAGGTTGACCCAGAAAACTATTATGCAGGTTAACAGGGTAATAAATTAGTAGACCAATGTAGGCTGAGCGAACTAAACCAGCAGTCAACCTGTAGCAACCAAATACGACAAAGATGAACAAAGTTTCTGTTGTCATGATTACGGTAAAGGCCCTATCATGCCAACATGTGAATATGTCAATGTAATAGGCCTAGAATTAACCTGATAAGCTGAAAACCAGACACATAATACAATAGGCCTAGCATGGGAAGATGAATCCATACCAGGAAAACTGATATTGCTGCCAGCCTGCCACACCTGAAATTGAGAAGGCGCTGCATGATTAAAGCCAATGCCCTGTCAAAATAATATGAAGATAGAAAATGTCACCGCCTGAATGAGACCTCTTGAAAAAATGACAAAGCACCTTTCCAATTTTGTAGAACGATTGCTAGATAAGAAGATAAGCTATCTAAAGGATTTCATATCAAGCTCATCTCAAATTTTGTATCGCGACACGATTTCTACGTAGTCATGGCAACAAAAATAAAGTGCAGTGCAATCACCTTCCGTTGCTTCTCCTCTGCCTTGGACCTGGACGGCTCTAGCTTGGTGATTTAGAATCAGCAGCTCCGCTTGGTCTTCTACAGCCATGAATTGGAGGCGCAGCCGGTGGGTCACGGCAGGGCCTGGGGACGAAAGTGGGCGTTGGAGGCGGGGCAGGGGTGGACGCGGCGGGTGGCCGGTTGGCAGGAGTGGACGGAGGCGGAGCAGGTGTTGGCTGCAGTCCTCCGTGTCCGAGAGCACTGTCGAGCTCGACTGCCTCCTCGCTCCTCGGGCTGTACCGACCGGATTTGCTGAGGAGGGGCGGAGAACGGGAGAAGCGCAAGGGGCGTTCGAGACTTCGAGTCCTCCCATCGGCGGTGGGGAGGCAGGCGACCGACGGCTTGACGAGATCGAGAGGGAGCTTTGGGGGAGGCAGGGGAGGGCAAGAGAAAGTGGAGGAATAGAGGCGTGGGCGCGTGGCTTGGGAGCTTGAGAGTGGGGACTGAAGACTGGGAAGCGGTGTGCCGTGTGCGTGTGTCCGATGGGTTTCCGACTTTTCATCATGTTTTTTCAAGAGATAGATTGAGAGTGGAGTGGGGGCGTGTCCTTCTTCCTTTTTCTTTTTGATCAGACATGATCGGTTTGGGTATGTGGGTAGGTTTTTTTACGTTTGTGGTTGAAATTAAAATATTCTGTCGTGATGATTTTGAATATTTTTACAAGAGCAGATTTTCTGTACAATTGTTTTTATTGAATATATTCAAAAATTGTATTCATGCAGGTCATGTTGTGCTCTTTGGATATTAAATTTTATGGAATACTTCACGGGATATTTTGTCTGACAATCCTGGACATATATTTATTTTTCTCTGTATCATGATAAATATTCTATGTTGCATCATTATATAAAGCAAACTCTGACTAATACTTGACTTTAGGTTCATATGACACATTTTAGAACAATATTGGCTTTTATTTTAGTCAACTTGGAACTGAATGATGATGATATAAAAAATCGAGTGGTTGGATATGAAGAAATCAACATAGGCCCCAACGATTGTACGATTCCGGATAGAGACTCTAAGAAACCGAAAACATCAAACTCATCATGGACCCATGGCGAATATTGTCAACAATTTTCATTTGCTACACTTTGAACATGAACTTTATATGGTAATGTTGTATACAATGCATATCTAGATGATTTGGAGTCCAGAAAGTGATTTTTGATACATATTCTGAAATATCGAGAGGCGATAAACAATTATCCTGCCTTGTAACAAGGAATTGTTGATCACATAAAAAGATGGATCTTCCAAAAATAAGATACTGGATGATGTTATGTTACTAAGAATTTTGTTTTTAGTTATCTCTTCGAACTGATGTTGAATTGTACTATTTATGCAAACAATAACTATTATTTTGTGCCGTGGATTGTAAATGATACAATGTATATGTGTATTGTATGTTGTTCGCACATTGTTAGACGTCTTAGTCACAAAATTATTGTTTTTTATATAAGCAAAATTATTGTTGTGGTAACAACAAAACTCACTAACCGACATTTATATTTTGAAGACGTGCGTTGCACGTACACGGCTACTAGTCTACCCAAGGTGGCAAACATTTGTGAAGCCGGTTCACAAACCGCAAGGTAAGAAAAATCTTGATTTTCACAATGCTCAAGCGGCGGCTAGGAAAGATGTGGAGAGAGCATTTGAGATTTTTCAAGCCCAATTTACCATTGTGAGAGGACCGGCTAGATTGTGGGATCAAAAAATGCTTTGGTACGTCATGACCGCTTGTGTGATCATGCATAATATGATCATCGAGAATGAGCGTGGGCAAGATTTAGATTATACTCACTATGGGTTGATGGGACATCCCGTGCGAGTGAGGAGGAGGTCCACGAGGGTGGCCCGCTTTGTTGCCTCCTATCATGCCATTCGACGTGGCGAAACGCATGATGAGCTTCAAAAGGATTTAATCAAGTAGTGGTGGGCATGGAATGGTCGACAAAACTAATTTCATATTGTATGTTTGTTATATTGTTGAGATGAACTATTTGGTGTACATTCATGAACTATTTGTTGTATGGAAGGTAAACTATTTGTGTAATAATTAAAACTATTTTTTGTTGATTTATTTATGTGTGTTTGATCTTCTTGATTCTATTTTGAGGGGAACTTGTTGTTTGCGTCAGTGTCGCGCGCTGCAATTAAGCGCACGCGCTGGAGAGCCACCAGCGGCGCACTAAAATATGGCACGTCCGGAAAATCAGTTCACCGCGCGCGCGGCAAACCGCTATTTCGACGCTGCAAAGCGGTTTTACCGCGCGGGAGGATAGCGCGACCGCTGGAGATGCTCTAATAGCATCTCCACTTAGAGCATCTCCACCACACATAGTTATTTTAGCCCATTGTATATCTGCGGAGCACTCATATGTCTCTGCCCGCAATCGTCCCTTTAATATCCCACCGCCCAACTTGATCACGTAGGTCTAATACATCACAACCAGGAACCTTTATACAGAAATTAAAGGCAAAGATTCTATCAAACGCTATTTGTAGCAAGATAGTTATCAAGGCATAGTAGTCAACAACAGAAATGCGTGACGTGGTTCACAAGACAATGGGCATGTGCTGACGTAGTCAAGCTCTATCAGAAAATATGGGGCATGTGTTGGAACTTGTTTTTTCCATGCTCATCATCTCCGGATCTTCAGCTTCAGTTAATTACTTTCAACGGAACATTTCTCGTAGGAAGGGAATATCACAAAGTATTCGGAAGAAGTTTTATTTGGTCTCCTAACATATAGTGGCTCCTCCATCGGAAGGACTAACGAAACGCTCTCCCATACAGCAAGGTGTTCTTGTTCTTCATATTCCTGAGAGTTGCAAGGGCCAAGCTCTAGAAAAGAGGGTTGCAACAGCGAGCTTCGGGTGTTCCTCCGCGCTGGTGCTACCAAAAGTCGCACCTTGAAGAAGTACTAATACCTTAATCCTTCCTAAATAAAGAACTGTAATCTGATGGGCTGTGTGGTTCCAAAGTCTAAGACTTTGTTTGGAAGCAGCATTTTAAAAAAAAACTTTGTATGGTTTTGTCGTAGGCACTAATATCATGGTTTTGTTGTGTTTCTCGGTTTTGTATAAAAAGTGGTCTGAACATCTTTTTTCAGTAGATAGCTACAACATGGCATGCTCGGGTGGCTGTCCAGGTTCCGGCAGAGGCGCGCATCGTGTGTGTTCCCTCATTGGACGCAGCCGTGACACAATGGCGGCAGTGGCGATGGAAGCCGTCCGGGAAGGCACTCCGACGAATCACATGGCGTTGTGCAGGCACAAGATGGTCGTCATGTCCCTCGCGATGGCTCCGCCGACCGGATGATTTACATGTGGCACCGCGATAAGGGCGCCGACCACTCCCGACTCACCGTGCTGACCGACCACATTGGAGTCGGTCAAGTGTGGCCATTGATCTAATCTCGTAGAACATAATAGGCAGGGGCGGAGACAGGGGGGCTAGCAGGGGTCAGACACCCCCCCCCCCCCCCATGGTTCGTCCCCCCAACGTATTGTAGCAGGCAATACCGTATATAATACAACTATGTACAGGCTATGTATTGCTAGTACTTAAGCCCAAAGCTAGCAGAAGTCCTAGTAGTATCTACGCTCTGAAGGTCTGAAGCCCAGCAATCAGCAGCCCATCTAGCCGACTTCCTAGGCCATATATCGTTCACCCGTCGGCTCTCACCTCTCGCCGTCTCAGGATCGATCTGACTGCCCTAATCCTGCTCCCGCTCGCAAACCGCCGAACCTGGATTGATGGTACGGGCAGCCGAGTAGTGGCGAATATGGCGATGCCGCTGGTCGTCGCTGCCCGAACGCTGTACGTTTGCAACATGGTCCCGTCCCGTGAAATCATCACCAACTAATCGTTCAGGTACATAATACAAGCACATGCGTGCTGCTAATCTGATAAATTCCCTTTCGTTTCATTTTTTTCCAATAGTTGTTTAGTTTGCAAATAAAGAGTGGTTATACTAGTCCCTAAAAAGATGAATATAATAGATTTTTTTCAGGCCTATTGTCTAAAGCTCCAATCTGGCATGGAGCTGAAACTTTAGATCCAGTTGTTGAAATCTTAAATGGTGGTTATATGATTGAAGATTGAGATTACTACTTATGCTTTTACCGTAGATACAGAAATGCCATTTTATTTTTGGCTTGATATCTTGATAAACAATATTTCACTTTACCTTAGACATTTTGTAACAATTTAACAAATGAAACTCCTGCTGTATAGAAAAACATTTATGCTATCTAAATCGGATGATAGATCGACTACGTTAAACCTCCAAAAAAAAAATCACTTGCGACCACCGATGTGTCACCCCCCCCCCCCCCCCCCCCCACATGTCGAAATCCTGGCTCTGCCCTGATAATAGGTGAATTAATGTGAACCTGATGTATTTACCTGAATATGAATCAATATAGGTGATGGATCACCCAGGAAGTACAGAGATACCGCGGAAACACATCCGGAAGAGATGGTGGACAAAGGGTACCAGAGAGATCAGGCATGCGTCCAATCTTTTATGTACACTAGTTGCTTTGCACGTGCACGCACGTCCAAAATAGAACACAACATATCTTCTTGTAAATAGAATTTCTCTTTTTAATGAGTTACTTTTTATATATAGTTTTAATATGTTATGTACAAGTCTAGCAATTCAAATGCATGCACATGTTGACCAAAATGCATTATAGCAATGTGAAGAAAACTTATAGAAAAATGATATAAAATATGCCGATACACAAATTTTGTACCTACTTACGTGCATTATCTCTTAAAAGAGAAAGAATGTGGCTACACCGGGCTACTCTAAATTACAATTAGAGGGAATGACTTCTCAATAAATAAATTTATTTTTTATGAAAATAACATTACAAATAGCATATATAGTGTTATGAAATATTACAATAAAGCTCTCTTTTTAAAAACAAAATTCAAGCTCTACTTAGCATACGTTAAAAATATATATAGTGTTTGAGAAGTAATTAGATTATGTAGGAGTAGCTAAAGTTTACCTACAAAGTGGCTCAGACACGCCTGGCCGCATCTCCTCCTTCCCGTCACTCACATCACTCCAGTGATCCAGTCTCGCCACCTCCGCTTTCCCCACGCCCCACCCTACCCAGCACCTTCTTCACTGCTCTCATCCAAGTTCTCTCCCCGTCCTCCGTTACAGCCTCGGCCGACAGCACCGGCTCCCGCCCCTCGACCTCTCGCGTCGTCTCCTTCGTCCCCGTTGACCGGAGACCAGCAGCCGCCGTGCTCCTCCTCCCCCGTCTCTCCTCCCTGCGACACGCGGCTGCAGTCCTCCGCCATCTAGCCTCTCGGGCGATCGGCGCCTGCAGATCGACCTCCGGCGACCGGTGTCCCACGACCGGGAGAACGACTATCCCACCGACGACATGCAACTTCTCTGGCGCCGCACACGTCCTCCACGCCAATCTCCTGCATCGGCAACAAGGCCCTCCTCCACACCGACCTCCTGTGATTGGTGCATCCTCCGACTACCCACGGCCAGCGACGACTACCTCCGGTCGGAACCCCTGCTCCACGCCTCCTCTCCAGCCTGCCCTCCAGCGACTACATCTGGGCCGGTTCATCCTCTCAAGGGAAGGTACAATCCTTCATTCTTTCTCTGTATCTTTTTCTTTTCTCGCAGATAGTATTAAAGGAGGATGTACAAGATTCTTTGGGTCTCAAATTGTGCCTGACTTTGGTTCCGAAAGCTGTGAATTTCGTGCCTGTGCACACGTAGATGATGATTATGACTATCTGCTTGATTTTGGTTGTGGTAGCTGATTTTCTGATTCAGCTTAGGCTCATCTGTTTATTATACTGATCGATTTTCTGCATGCAGGCCATGAAGCACCGGGTCGGTATTTTGCAGGACAAGTATTGGTGAGTGGGATGGCAGCAGGAGCATTGACATGGCCATTAGGGTATGCTAGCGATATATTTTACCTTGGACCTAGAGTTAGAGGAAATGTGATTGAGTAGTTGGGCTTGGCTCAATTATATGAATGAGTCTTTACAGAAATGGTTTTTCACTCATATCTGTTAACTCTAAATAATATGTTCTTTGAACTGCTACAACCATCGTAGGTTTCCAAGTTCTTAGTGGTAAAGGGTAGCACAAATGCACTTTAGGCCAATGATCGGGACACATTTATGTAAAATGTTAGTAGCTTACTCCTGGTATTTGAGCGCTTCGCAACATTCATCATCTGTCAGTGGGAGAGGGTTAAGCATTCCATTCAGTTTATGAGTAAAGAAGTATAGAACTATAGATTGAGATGAACTATAGAACCGGCGATGTTTCACATATTGTATGCTTACACACTTGATTCTCTAGAATATTGATATAGTTTTTGCTACCGATGATCAATTGATTCTTTAGTATACTGATATAGTTCTTGATATTGATGAACAATTCTCCAGGCAGCAAAATCTCTACATGTTAATTTGCTGAAGATAAATCCTACAGATTCAAATTAGTAGTGTTAAACCATATGTATTGGTTACACATTCTTTTATTATCAAATTCATGTTAATGTCACAGTAGGTAGATCCTACAAATTCATCTTTACATGCTCCATTCTGTATTATACTGAAATCACAAATGATGCATCTACCGATTAGAAGATTGTTATAAGATGCACATCTAACAGGGATGAGGGAAGCAATTAATTTTAGTACGTGTAGCATCATACTGTGTTCCTTTGGTACAGGCACCTGTGTTACTGAGGAGCTTGTTGATGCCGACGTCTTCAGCTGGGCAAGGCGGCGATGCCGCAACAGATGCTAGGTGGTGGCGGCGGCGTCTCACTGCAGGGATAAGCGTCTGGACAACGACGCTGAAGAAAGACATCCAGATTAATTGGACTGGAGTTTGCCACATATTGCATAGAAGAGAAGAGCCTACACTTGGGAGCTCGTCTATGCGGACGTCGTCGGCTGCGCAGGGCGGCGATGGCGCAGCACGGATGGCGCTAGACGTTCTGGACGGCGCCGTCTCAAAGCCTCACAGAGTCTGGACGCGACTATGAAGCAGGTCATCCAGATTAGTTTGAATGGAATTGACCAGATATTGAGCGCAAGAGAAGAGCATGTACCTGTGTTGGCAAGGAGTTCGTCCGCGCGGGCGTCGTCGGCTGCGCAGGGCAGCGATGGCACGGGACAGTCTGGGCGGCGGCGTCTAACTTCACGGCAACGCTGAACGGGGAGGGGGCAGATTGATTTGATTTCCACTAATTTAGCATATATCTTTCTGTAATTGAACAACTAATGCGGATTGCGGAGCCGTTTATTGTGCCCCTTTTTCCGTAGCTGAATAAGTGCGGACGTGGATGGCAGAGTTTTCGTCCGCTCCTGAAAATTGCTAAACGTACTTTTGGTGAGGGTTAGTGTAATCTTGATGGTTAGATATAAATTAGTGGGCCTGATCCTGAGGCTGTTATTGCACCTTGTTGTTCTGTGTACGTTACATGGGGTACCTATAGGAAAGATAATGTTTGCTTGTTTAATAGTAGTAGAGATACACTCCAATCTCTAGTAGCATACGGGAAGTTAACGGGGTTGTTCAAGGCTACCACGGTACCTTACGAGGAATCAAAGGCTGGATGGGGATGAGGCTAAAACGTTACGTGACAGTTTTCGGTCTAGGTGCTAAACGGCGAGGTACAAGAAAATGCTTCTTTGCTTGTACCATCGGGTGCAAGCTCTAGTAGCATACGGGAAATATAGTGTTCATCCGGAGCCGAGTGCCAAAACGAATTTCCGTCTTTACATTATATCGTTGCATAGGCCAAATATGTTGCTATAAGATTGATAGTACTCCATATATAGAGGGGATTTGGTCTCCACGAGACACGTTGCCCACCAACATCCGGCCGTTAGTAGACATGCACGTCGTGATTTGTCCTAGGGTAGAAGGGGGAGGTTTCTTGCATTGTGTGCATACTTGTTGTACTGCTAATATTTCTAATGATTGCATGCTTCTTTTTTTTCTGACCAAGCTACGGTAAGCCATGTGGCTGTGGCTGCTGCTATATGGACTATTCGAAAGAAAATAACCTTGAAAATGGTTATTATGTCCATGTGGTGACAACATTTACGTTGTTTTCTTATTTATTGGGCAGGCCTGTACAACTCAGCTGGCGGTGACAAGATTAGAGCTGGACATTGGAAGATCATGCAATGGGATGCTGAACTAGCGTCAAGGAATTATAGACCTGGCGGAATCCTAACTAGCGTCAAGGTTCTCGTGTGCTGCATGCTTAAGCTGGGAACTGTATTTTGCTGTTGCTGGATCTTATTGCACCTGGGGTGCTGTTGCTTTTGTTTCCTGTAAATATGTTTGAAACTTCTCTAATGTCTTCTCGAGGACTTCCCTTCTTCCAATTCCCTTGTAAATGTTTGTTACTCCCTCCGTTCCGGCATTCAGCTCCCGTAGCGAAAAAAAACATTATTCCCTACACTAGTTTTGGGTCCAATTAGCAATTAATGACCTGATTATTTGGCAAGATTTTGCCAGATTTTTAATCGGACTGATTGGCTGAAACAAATCGCTAGAGCTTTTCTCTCGCCCACTCCCCTTGCGCGTTGGTCGGAGAGCTCTTTCTATAACGAGCCCAACAAACCGGACACTAGTGGAGACAGGGCCATCGGTTCGGTCCTTTAGTCCCGGTTCCATTACGAACCGGACTAATGGAGCACTAGTCCCGGTTCAAATGGCTAGGACGCCAGCGAGCTTCAGTCCCGGTTCGAACTACACCTTTAGTCCCGGTTCGTATCACGAACTGGTACACCTTTAGTACCGGTTCGTGATACGAACCGGTACTAAAGGTATCCCTATATCATCTTCCACCCTGAGCCAGCCAGCTCCATTTTTCCAGCTCGAGTTCATCTCTATTTTCTCCTCCGTTTCCTCTCCCAAGGTCGAGTTCGTCCATATTTTTTTCTACCATTTGTCAAGATTGACGGCGCCCCATCTATCCAAGGGTTAGCAACTTCATACTTTCTTCCGGCGTTGCTACTTTAGCTCATTTCATTGCTAGTTTAGCTCATTTAGCTCATTTCATTTTTCTAGTGCTAGCTAGGTGTTTGATGAAATCCCTAAGTTAGGGATTTCATTTGTTTTATATGCAATTTGAGCTCAAACTAAATTATGATTTGTGGGTTTTAGTGTCGTCCCGTCCCCGTTCTCACCGCCGTCGATCGCCCGCGCCGTCCCGTCACCGGCACCACCTCGGTGAGCCTCTTGTTTTTATCTTTTATTTAAAACAATCTTACTTGTATGATTTAGATGCATAGTTATTACTTGTATAATTTTTTTACTTGTATGATTGTTTTTATATGTATAGTGCCATGGTTTTGATATCCGTCCCTGTCGGCCCTCGTCCGGTCTATGATTCGGATGTGGTATACTTTTATAACGTGCGCTGATAATGACGAGTCCAACCTTAGGTCGGTCTCAGGACTTTCATCCCCAAAGCCGAGTATCGAGCCACCGGCTTCAAAAAGGGCATGACGCAAGCACAAGTCGACTTGCCAGAACATAATCAAGTGTTTCCACCGAAGTGTACAAACATGTTGTTGAAACGCTTCTACCATCCTCTCGTGTCAGTCCAACGAATCCTCACTAACTAGATGGCGCTCGAGAAGAAAGTGGAAGTCAATGACATTTCATACCGCCACACATCCAGCCACTGTCGTAATATCTTTGATCGAACAGCAACATACATGGCTTGACACCACTGAGGAGACGTCGTGCATATCACCTGCTACGATAAGACATGACTTGACGCCTCCTCATGAGACGTTGTGCATAGCCACCGCCAACTAGGCATGACTTGACTCCTACGCAAAAAAAACATCGTGTGTTGCACCTATTGAGTTAAATCGAACTCGGCCTCCAAATGGAGGGGCCGTCCCACTTTTTTGCGTCGTTGCCGGGGAGGGTAGCGTTAATGGTAAGCAAGTTTGGTAAGAAACATCTAGTCTTATTTACTGTTATACATTCCTGTTTAAGGAAACATGGGCACTTAATTTGTAAACATATCATTGCTCAATTGCTTTCATAAAACAAGCGAGGCCTTCTACAAGCCTTCAGAATATAAAATAATTTGTTATTCCTTATACTTCTATTAAACAACTAAAATCTAATCAGTTTACATGTGATGGTAGTGAGCACCATCATACCACTTACAAATGATTGAAGATAATTTTTCTCTCTTTAAATTTTCTGGTATATCTCATGACGAGGTCCAAGGAAGTTATTTTATGAGTCCCTTAAAAGAAGCCACACATACGTGTTTCATTGTCTCAATCATATGTATAAGTTTGATCGGATATATGGCTAAAGAAGTCTTGTCATGTTTAATTGTATTCTCCATATCAAGTTTATGTGGCTTGGTCTTATATGTGTAATTTTTACCACATCCTGAGAAAGTATTGCAAAATAATGGGGGAGGTTAAAACGACTTATCGCAAGGAATCCCTCTCATAGTATATGTAATGGCATTTTATTGAGAAATGTATATGCAAGATTACCTCCAATAGATTAAAGGAATTATGGACAATTCTTCTAGAAAAAATTTACTGAGAAATATAATGATGATGCTTGGGCTTTATTGAAAACAAGTGCTGAAATTAATGACAACTGGGAGTTGGACAAAGGTACTATTGAATAGGCATAAATTATGATTACTCTTCCATTGAGAATTTATCTGCCTCTTATGATTTTGATGATATGAGTGCAAAGTTTGGGTTTGATTCTTATGTTCTATCTGAAATAATTAAAACCTTTGCATCTCATTCGTCACTCCATAGAAAAGATTTCATTAAGTATGTTGAACATGTTAAGCCTGCTGATATTATGCATACCTAGCTATGATCGTTCTGTGAATTTTGTTACATCCGTTAGAATTAAAAACTTACCTTGAAAGTGCCCCATATCCTGCTAGAATTAAAGAGCATAAGTCTCTAACATCAGTCATGAATGGAAGTGCATCGAAAAATTGTATTCATTTTGAGCAGGTTGAAGTTGAACCACAAGTTTGCAACTAGTATTAAGGAATTATAAATAGTGAAGACCCCGTTGATGTTTATTTTTGTGAAGACTCGAGTGGAGTTGTCAAAGGAAAAAAACAAGGAGATGTAATAAACCTCCACGGATTTCAAGATATTTCTTTCCATTTTTCTAACTACACATGCATGGCCATGCATATGCATGTGCTATAAAAACCCCAGAGCAGCTTCTCCCCAAGACACCAAAACGTACCCACACAACAAGTACGTAGAAGATTAAAAAAAATCGGACGTTGGACCGATCCCCTTCCCCGTCTACAGTACCGAAAGGCGATTTCTGGGCGAAAGAAGGAGTTCCACCTCGCCGTCGCCGAATCGGCGGTTGCCTCGCCCTCCGCCGGCCGCTCCGGCGGCGGGAGGACGGGGGAACCCCGATTCGCGATGTGTACATAGCGTAGGGATCCTTTCTTATCCAGCCGGCGGCGCGGAGGAGGAGACGACGCGGTCGGTGTTGCTTTTGCAGGTGGAGGACTCCCTCTTCGGCGGCGGCGCTCCGTGGAGCTCTGCAGCTGATCCTCTGCTGCTTCCACGCTCGCAGCTCTGCGGACCTGCCGTGCGTGGATTTCCCCTTCGCCGGATGCCGAGGGACGGCGGATCCGGCGTCGACGGCATCGTGCAGGAGGCTGAGGAAGTTCGGGTCGGCGACGAAGGCGTCCTCTGGTGTAGGTCCTTTGCGGCCGACGATCGGCGACTTCCCGTCCGCTCGGGGGAGCTCTCGTTCCAAGGTTTGGAGAGCAGGAGCGGCGGCGCGCCACCGACGGCGCCTTGGACGACGACGTGGTCGGGTTGCAGTGGAGGCTTGGACTGTAATTTTGATCTTTGCAGGGTCCTCCTTGTAATTTACTGAATTTCTTTTCAGCCCCTTGTACTCACGAAAAAAAAAAAACAAGTACGTAGAAGATAGAGGTGCATATACACTCGCTCACAAGTTCACTATGCAAGCAAACCAGAAGGATGTCGACGACCGCGGCCATATCGCCGTCGACCTGCATCCATTCATACGCCAGTACAAGGGCGGGCGTCTCATGCGCAGTTCATTCGTGGCAGCATCAGAGGACGCCGCCGCCAACCGTGGTGTGGCTACGAGGGACGTGGTCATCGACAAAACCACCGGCGTGTCCGCCCTCCTTCTCCTTCCCTCCCTTGCGGCCGGCGGCGAGAGGCTTCCCGTCATCATGTACGTCCACGGTGGGTCCGTTTGCACCGATCGAGAGCGCGTTCGGCCGCACGTACCACAACTACGCCAGGTTGCTTGCCACGCCGCGCGCACCGGGGCGCTCGTCGTGTCCGTGGAGTACCGTCTAGCGCCGGAGCACCCCGTGCCGACGGCCTACGACGGCCTGCGAATATATAGTAGTATGGAAGCAAACCAAAGAACATATCCAGGAATACCAACGTTTCTTACCTGCTGCCTCTGCGACTTCTAGTAGGTCTTGAAAATTAAACCGCTCAAAAACTAAATTAATACTCCCTCTGTTCACGAAAAGATGTCGCGCACCATTCATTAAATCCAATTTACCAAAACCCCCTCAAGTCAATCAAATGTTCTAAACTTTGCCCTGCAATTCAAATCAGTAGCTCCGGCTCCAGGACCAGCAGCTCGCCACCATAACCCACGTGAGGTCACCGTGTTTGCCCCCTCCGTCGAGCTCGTGCTCCCCCTCCGTCGACCTCCAGATCGATCTCGTGGTACTGCCCGCCACCCCTCCGTCGAGCTCGTGCTTCTCCTCCATCCATCTCCAGGTCGATCTCGTGCTCCTGCCTGCACGCGCGCCGTCCATCTCGCGCTCCTGTCCAAACGCCGATCTGCTGCACCTAGCCCCGTCGTGCTCCAGGTTCGTGCTACAGCAGGGGACGGGAAGAAGACCCGCCCAGGATCCTACCGCCTCCTGCTCGATCTCTGTCGAAGAAGAAGAAGACCCGCCCAGCTCGACCTCTGTCGGAGAAGACCCGTCCAGCTCGACCTCTGTCCATCTCGAGCTCCAATCCCTGTCGAGCAGTCCGCAGGCCCCGTCAATCTTGAGCTCCAGGCCATGGAAGAGAGAGAGGAGAACTCCACGTCCCGCTCCTATTGGCTATCTTCTTTGATGTACTCCGTACATGTTTGTGTTGCTTGCTCTACTTGTTTCAAATCAAACGATTTAAATTGTCAGAATGCTTTAAATAATCAAGCAATTGTTGATAATATATTCCAGTTTGTGACCTTGCGTTTGTCTGTCATGAACATGATGTAATGTTGGTACTGAGAGTTTGATGTTGGTACTGAGGTTACTTCTATGGAAAACAACAGAAAAAACAATCTATTCTGAATTTATTCTTCTTGAGAGTTTGGTTCAGTTTGCTGAGAGTTTTTGTTTATATACTGTAGAATTGAATATGACATCAATAAAGCAATCCTAGCATACATGTACCCTGATGTCCTGTTGTTCTTTATTATCCAGGTGTTAACAAGGTTAAAGGAAGTGAAACAAGATACTCAACAAGATTTGCATCAGCTGCCTCGAGTTGAAGAACTGCAAGGTATAAGAATTATCTGCAGTCAAGGAGTTGAATCTTCATAAGAATTATTTAGAGAGAACCTCTACCATGTGAATTAAAAAGGATGAAATGACACTCCAGATGAAAAGCATTTGACTGCAAACTTAAAAGAACATCTTATTGAAGCAGAACTGCATTTGAAAAAAAAAAGGCAAGAGGTACCTTTGCGCCGAGAGCAAGAAATTGGCCCAGACAGGCGGCTGTGCATTTCAGAGAACTGACTTGTGTAGCGTGCAGTGTGTGATACACCTGAACATGTGGAGTCATCCCAAGACACCTAAAATGCCGTTAACGGAACACACGCCACGACAGTGAGAGCAATTACTTAAAGGCAAACTGATTTATAGCCTATAAACATTTATAGCCTATCCAGCTTGTTCTACATTTAGTAACATCATATTTATCACTACCGTTAACCTTATTTCAATTTTTTCTTGGTACAGATTTCAGAGATGGATATGTGAGGAGAAGACCTCACATATCGTATCAAAGAAAGAGAAAGAAAAACAGTTGTATCCTCCAAGAAATACTTGCAGAAACCAATACTACTATTTGAAGATAGTAATACAAAATCTGTTGTAAACTGTAGTGAGTACAAAATCTGGTTGGACTAGTAGTGCAAGTGTAGCTTCAGGAAATGCACAAACTCATGGATGTGAATACAGAAACAAGTTGTAATGAAACTGACCCCTTCAATGTTTACTTTATTTCTTAAGGTAGAGTGTTGCTTGGTGGCCTGAGATACAAGTGCAGCAATGTTTTCATTGTTGTTTTTAAAAATAGACCCAATTCAAGAGGCCAGCAGCAAAGGAAGCTCTCTGCGTCCTACTCCTCTTCCACCTCGCCTGCAGTATCCCCACGGACAAAGTTAACACAAGCTTCCAATACAAGTACAGCTCAAGCAGGAGTACAAGCATATACAGGGAGTAAATGCTTAATGAACCAAGCACATGCACTCTATCTAAAACATGAACCAAGCATATACAGGGAGTAAATGCTTAATGAACCAAGCACATATACAGGGAGTAGAACTGGAATTAATCCATTCTTTAAAAAGAGGGATACGCGGGATATGCCAAAATTCAGTTAAGCTACTCCAAAATTCATGAGTAATCCAATGAATTCAAGAGCAATTTTTGCTCTCAAGTTCAGTTAAGCATTCAAACGTACTGCAACATGAGGATAGATCATGTGTAGTGCAACAACTACTGCTACTCGCCTGTGTTCAACAAGCTACTGCTGCTCAAAAAGATTTGCTCTTAAGCTGCCTTGGGAAAATGAGAAGCGCAGCAAAAAAAGAGATTTTTTCCTCACCTTCAAAAAAAGAGAAATCGGAGAGCAGATCGTGCCGGTGCCGGAGAGGCTGACTCACCTCGGGCACGAAGGCGCCGAGAACGCGGCTGCCAATCGCCCCCACCGGCTGCCGAACCTGGGTCGGTGCGCGCGCTTCACGTCAGTGTGCAGCCTGCCGGCCGCTGTCCCGCGCAGGGACGGAGCCAGCATGTGACCTTGAGGGGGGCCAACTGGACATACTTAGTGTCACAAACTTGTTGAGGGGGGCAGATCTTACTAAATCACTAAGAAATTAGGGCTCAAATGCCTAGTGTTCTTCAATAAATCTGAACCATGGGGGTGGCCTAGCCCCCCCTCGTCCCCCCTTGTCTCCGTGCCTGGTCCCGCGTGCAAGCGGAGAGGCAGCTCTGCCCTCCCGCTCCCTTGCCCTGGGCCGTGGCCAGCGACGTAGGAGAGAATATCGTGTAGGTCGGCAGCGACGTAGCAGAGCAAATCGAGCAGCGCCCAGGCTACCACCGGCGGTGGGGCAAAAATCCAACCTTGATGGGCTGCGGGATCGGGCGGCATGGGGCTGGGGTCGAGGTAGGAAGGAGGCGTGGGGAGGAGGGAGGAAGCGGTGTCGGCCGGGGGAGGAGGAAGGGCGGCGTGGGGCGGCGTCGGACGTGGGGGGAGGAGAGCGAGGACCGAGCGAGAAGCTTCCGGCAGGGGGCGGTGACGAGTGAGGAAGGAGATGGACTGCGGGATTGGTCGGAAATAACTCGAGGGCTTTTTCGCACAAATGCTAGCGTGACATCATTTTCTGGACAGAGGGAGTATATTCAAACTAGGTTCAGGATAGATAAAAAGACTAATTGCAAACATCTGAACAAAATAAATCAAAAAGACTAATTTCGAACCGAACCTTTAAAGCCCACGACCACTCCTATATGCCAAAACGTCATCGCTGCCATGCACAAAATCCAACTCCAGAACACATTGACTATAATAACATGGTACCAATCCCAACCAATTTCTGAAGTTATTGCCCCTTAAACGTATATCTGACTGTCTATAATCACGGTAACACCAAAGTAGCTTCATCCATGCTGAAATTCTGTCATCACACCTCTGAACAAGCCCATGTCCCGCAAAAAGGCAACACCTAAATAAAAGCGACAAGATTTGGACCAACTGATGTAACAATATATAACCAATGAACCTTCAGACAAGTCTAACTTAACCAACTCCAATAAACTGCAGTATCATGCTCACAGCCACATGGTAAGTTACGGCATGGTCCACTAAATAATCAAAGATATTTACACCCCCAAGGCGAGCATTCAATATTCACACTAAAAACAATCTCAGATTAAATTCTTTCTTATCCCCATGGCACACCAAGATCAGCGATCACTTCCATCAAATAAAATAAATTGTCCGAAACTCTCTCCTATCCTATCTAAAAGAAACATTTGGTTCCTTATTCTGCCACTAGGTTTTTCGTCCAACATCCGTCGCCTCCCCACCGTCCCACGCATCCTCTAATCACGCAACTCAAACAAAAAAAAAGTTTCGTAGTCCAGTCATTTTCTTCCTCCCGTGCAGCCGTCGATCTGCCTCCTGTTACAGCTACCCCGCCGCCGCACGCCCGCACCCCCTTTGTTCTTCCTCCTCAACCCAACTCTCGATTCGTGGTGGCCGAATCCAAGCACTGCCACCTTCTTCCGGCAGCGTGAGGGGCGAGCGCCATGAGGGTTTGCGCCACAAGGGGACGTGAGGACGAACGGAGGCGCAGCTTGACATCCGTCCAGCACCTGATAGCCATAGCCTGAGCTCCTGTCCGCCGCGCGACTTTCCCGGTGCTGCTGCCGATGATATCTCCGTCCGCCGGCGCCTTCATCGACAATCGCTAGCCGTCGCGATGTACCAAGTCAACATCTTCTTCCTCCTCTAGACGGCCGCTGATGCCCAAGATCCACGCACCTTCGTGGACGCTGCCGTCACACCGCCGTCATGTCCAGCATGACACCGTCGTCACGGCCGGCAGGAGAGCCGCCCACGGTTAATCGGCCTCCGAGTGCATCGTCGAGTCTTCCGCCGCGTCGATCGGAATCCCCAAGCACTGAAAACTTCTCCGCTGAGTCCAAAGCCCCACCCGCCGTGTCGTCCTCCTTCTGCCACCACAACCATCACCGACGCGCCTGAATCCGGGCCGCGACCGATGCCGCTGAGCTCCTGAAGGCCACCGACGCTGACAGGTGAGAAATCCACGCTTGTTCTTGTCGCTTGCTTCTCTAGGGCCGAAAACATCTGATTACTGCATATGGCCCTTGGTTTTTCCTTTTCTTGGCGATTGTAACAGATCTTGTTGGATATCCTGTGGATATGTAACAAATATACGATCATTTAAATTGTTGGAGATGAAGTGATTCCATCGGATCGGTGCAGAAGAGTACAAGAGGCCCCATCCGTGGACCGTGGCCACATCACCCCTGACATATTGATGTGCATGGAGCCATGGAGTATGCGTATAATCTCACCTATTTCGTCACGAAAATCTAGCAAGTAATGTTTTAATCAGTTGGATTATCCCCTTTTTGAAAAAAAAATATCTTAATCAGTTCGAATTTCATCAGATTTGTACTCAAGTTTGTTTTTCTCATTGAATAAATTGATTGCTGATCCTACAGGCTGTGTCAGAAGCAAACAAGGGTCACGGTGAACTATTGCCAGCTTGAGGAGATGCTCACATAACGACATGGCTGCTGGATGTTGCATACAGCTGAAGCAAGCTTCTCTTTCAAATTCTCTTAATTGATTCACTTATCTTATTTTTCTGTCTGCAGTTTCTACCTTTATTTAAAGTTGTTTGGTGGTGTATGAGCCAAGACTGAATATATACAGGCTTATGGTTAGTAATTTCCCTTTTCCATATTTTATGGTTATTCTTTTAGTTAGTTACACGGATGTGCTGCGGTTACAGTAATCGCATGACTTCTACTTATATCATTGTTTGGTTTATGTAGTTGTTCACGCAAATATCTTCACTCGCTAAAAAGTGCATTCAGGTTTCCCATTGAAACAAACGCTGAAAATGACAAGTATGCAATGCAATTATTCTGAACCTGCAGCGTGGCTGAATGTAACAACTGGTCTATATTCTACTCGACTTAATATTTCAGAGTTTATTACTTTTCAGATTTGTGTTACTATGAGCTGAGATGCCCAAAGACAATGTGTTTCTGAATCATTGATCATGTGTAGTCTATGATTTCCATGCATGCTCAATGAAAATATGTAGTTTTTTTTTTGAAATAAAGTTAATAAGTACTCCCTCCAGTCCGAAAAAAGTGTCGTGAGTTAAACTACTGACTGGTATGTGGTACGTTCTTTCCTAGCGACACAAATAACAGATCGGAGGGTGTATATTATTTCAGTCATTTATTTTCGTTTCACCTTTCTCAGAAACTTGGAATGTGCTCGGTATCCTAAAATGCTGAGACCTCTTTTCCTTATGAAGGTTATGGTGACATCAATACTGAAAATGTCATGGATTAGCATGATTTATGTTTTCTTTGATATGATTCCCGGAGCTTATCTCATAGGTAGCACTTATTATTATCAAAGGTTCGAGAACCAAGCAATTTAGGGACAAGATGAAAAGAAAATAGGATATATAAACAGAAATAAACTCGGAAAAGACATAGACAACAAATGAGTGGGCATCTAGGTTGTAGTATGAGAGTAGCTACACTGAAGCTTTTGTACTTCAGGATATTCTGATTTCTATTCGTGCAAGTGTTGGATCTCCTCCTGTCATTCTATGATTCTGTGATGACATGTGAAAGAAGGAGGAGAAAAGGAAGACACCTCTGCTGGATGTGCATGGCAAGAAAGGAGTAGGAGGAAAAGACACCGCTACTTGATGTGCGGGATTATCCTAAAAGTATGTTAAGAGACGATTGGGCTAAATCATTAGAATATATATGCCCCCTTTCTGTTATCATTTATTATTTCGAGTTAGGACTAGGTAATTGAAGAGTGATTCTAACAAGTTGCTACGGGCGACGCAAGTAAACGAATCACCACATTTATTAATTAATTCACACTTCTGATGTTTATCCATATACATGTTACCTATTATGCTTTTTGGGATATGTAAATGGACTCCATGATATAGGTCCACAATGCCACAGGCTACGACTCGGCGTGGGCGATCGACCTCCGGGCATGTACCATGGTAGGGAAGACGAGTCTTCTCTTAGCCATCCACATCATTTGGAGTAGGCAATAAATTTGAGTTGTATCTTATTGTCATATCTTGCGGTTAATGAGAATTAATTAAATTTTAGTGAATTTTTTTTATAAGAGAAGACATATGGTACAATGGAGAAAATAATTTTTTTAATTTTTAATAGATCATCTCTTAGTTAAGGGAAGACAACCTTCTTTTTTTTATTCTCTCTACTCTAACTAAGTAAAAATCCAACCTTACAATTATAACGGAAGCCTAACATCACCCCATTGTACATATGTCCTCATCCCTCTGGTAAGTGTGCATGTGCATGCACGTCTCAAGTCATGTTCAAATTTCGTTATCTTCTTAGATGCTAGATAAATGTAATTACCCTTTTTGTTCTCTCATTCTTGATGATTGCTCATTCACACGTGTATTGTCAGGGTGCCTCTTCATGGAAGAAAGTTCCTGCTTCGCTAAACCACCTCCGCTAACATTCGATATCTAACCATAACAACTATAGAAAGAAAATGGTGATGAAATACAGTTAAATCAAGATTACACCAACATATGTACATCCATTGGAAAACATTTGTAATCTATAGGATTTTATGAATATTTGATACTATTATTTGGAGTTGGGACTAGGTAATTAGTGTTAAATCATTAGAGTAAGGTTTAATCTTTTGAAGAGTGATTGCAAAGCCATATGTTTGACACGCTTGATGTGTTTTCGTTACAAGTACAAATGTTCTTTCCAACAAGATGTTTGTACTTTTATTTTTATGGTTGAATCATCGTGTATATATATATATAGGGTGGGACTATTCTACACAACCCCTATAGTGTTTCTAGAATAACTATTCTAGTCAACTTTTCCTGTTTCTAAAACCCGCACCCGACCCACCCGTCCCGCACACCAACCCACGACTTCTTCCCCAAACCCGACCCCCACCTTCTTCCTCCGGCCGCCACCACACAAGCACCGCCGCCTCCCGGGCTTCCATCGCGCAAGCTCCGCCGCCTCCATGCCTCGCCGCGCGAGCGCCGCCCTCCAGCTCCACCGCTACCGCACTAGACGCCCACCACCCGAGCTTCCTTCCACGATGTTCCAACCCCCGCATCCCACGCCTCCTCCCTCCCCGTACTCCGGTTGACCGGCGACGGACGCCGCGCCCCTCCCCTCCCCTTCCTCCGTTACACCGGCGAGTCAACGCCGGCGGGCAACTCGCCCGTCGTTCTCCACTGCATCACTGCGCTCTCCTCCGCTCACATCTGGTTCCTCCCCGCCGCCCCCTTCCCGCTCGTGTTCCTCTGCTCCCCTGGCCCATGGCGCGTCGCCTTGCTTTCCCACCACCGGAAAGTCCCCCTGCTTCCCCGCCGCAGCCGCGCTACCTCCGCAGGTGCTCCTCCTCGCCTCCGACCACGCGCCATCCGCCACCCTCTGCATCCCGCCATGGCCGCCTACCTCGGCAACCAGCGCCGCCTTTTCCAAGGAAAACCAGCGGCACAGCCGCTCCCGTGCTCATCCTCTTGTCGCGATGGAGGAGAAATTAAAGTGGATATTGTGGATCACCGCGAGCAGATCGTCGGTGAGGGTCATTTTGGAGCAGCAGTGATATTGTGGATCTTGAGCTGTTCTTTTCTTTACAGATTGTGCGTGTGATTTGTTCAAGAGATTATTGCAAATTAAAGTGCAGGAAACGCCTTGTGTGCCCTTTTAGGAAATTCGTCCTGCATATGAATTCCCCACGCATTCACCAGTGGAGTCCCGCTCAATTTTCCTGCCGCCGTTCCACAAATGGACTGCTCGTGGCTTGCTCTGAAAAAATAGGAACTGCTGTTCGTAGCTAATTTTATTTTTCTTCTCCAAAAGTATAGTATATGAAATTTTTCTTCCCCAAATTTCTTGATACTATTTTCAAATCTTTTTCATCTCGGAGGTTCACTATTTAAAAAATAGGGAGTTTAGATCTTCCATCTCGGAGGTTCGCTGTTTATAGATCGGGAGTTCAGTTCTCCATACTTTATTGGGAGTTCGCTTTGAACACCGCCTGAAGTTCATTTTCCTTACTTATGCGATTCCTAAAATGTTTTTTTCAAAACGAAATTAATTTTTTTATCGCAGAAAGATTAAAACAGGAGTTCGATTTGTCCATACCCGAGGTTCACATTTTTCGTAACAATAAAACTAAAATTCATTCGTGAGTAACAATTCATGTATTATACTTTAATGCAGTGATTCAGTGCTCTCTAGTTGTTCGTTACAATTCCTATGAGAGCTGAATTTTTTTCATTTCCTCTGTGAAAAGTTTGCCTCACACTGTTGTTTTCGGGGAAGGCAATATATTTTTCAAAATGAGTTTCACATTAGCTACTGTCTATGTTCATATTTTGATTTTATTATTTATGTGAAGTTCACTTTAACCGTGTCTCGGAGTTCACTTTAAAGGTATGAGAAGTTAACTTCAAACGTGTTGGAAGTTTACCTTTTTTGTCGGCACAAATTTAAAAATATCCACTACCAGTGCGTCATAGAATAAAAAATTCACGAAGGGAAGGTCACTAACACATAACCAAAAGTTCACGAACTAATATTTTCGAAGTTCACAACCGTATAAAGGAAGGTCCATTACATCGAAATTTTACGCGTAGAATTCATTCATACGAGTTCCGATTAACCACCAGAAGTTCACATAAGTCGTGATCCGAAGTTCACATATATATATATGGAGAGGTTCACCGTCGTATTAAAGGCGGTTCATATACTCTGTTTTCACGGGCGGAAATTTTACGCATATAATTCGTTCAAACGAGTTCCAGTTGACAAAATCGATTCTATCCATGTACAATTAGTATTGATATGAGTCTAACTAACTCTCCCATGCCGTCACACTCCACCCCGAGAATCATAATCGAGTCAATTTGAAATCGTTCCCGTATCATCTTATTTTTTCGTTTTCCGTATTTTCAAAATTAAACCAAAACTGTACTGAATTAGAAAACTATTTTTGTACGAAAAAGTTGCGTATAGTCAATATCTTTCCAACGCCGTATCATTTGCTACGTTCTGATAAGCGGTTTGAAAGTAATTGACAAAATACTGTCCGCTGTACATAAATATTCAGAAAACAGAAATGTTAATTTTCGAAACTGCTCTTAATCCGTGAGGAATTACGAAAATTGAGCTGAGATAGTCAAGATGCGATTTTTCCATACGTTTCCAGCGGCGTATCATTTGCTTCAATCCGACAAACGGTTTGAAAATGGCGTCCAAAACAGTACGAAAACGAAGAAAAACGCGAAAATCAGTGTTTCGTATATTCAAAATTACTTTACAACCGTAACTAATTTCAAAATCTTGTAGAAGTGAAAAAGGTGCGCATTTTTCATATCTTTCCAACGGCGTATCATTTGCTTCAATCCGACAAACGGTTTGAAAATGGCGTCCAAAACAGTACGAAAACGAGGAAAATACGTGAAAAACAGTGTTTCGTATATTTAAATTTGTTTTAAAACCGTAACTAATTTCGAAATCTTGTAGAAGTGAAAAAGGTGCGCATTTTTTAGACCTTTCCAACGGCGTATCATTTGCTTCAATCCGACAAACGGTTTGAAAACCGCGATAAAAAAACTCACCGAATCTAAGTATTCCGTCCGGAAGTTCACCTATTGTTAATTCGGAAGTTCCGAAAGTTGACCAGAATACTTATTCTACAAGGGAGTCTAGAATAGCAGAGGTATATATATATATATATATATATATATGGGAGAGAGTTGATAATGATATCTGATGTGCATGAGAATCATATGAGTATATCTTACATTGGTTGTGAATCACTAAAATGTATTGGTCCCGTTGCAACGCACGGGCATGTTTCCTAGTCATTTCTAACATCAATAATCCATGAAAGCATCTAATCAAATACAGAGGTCCATGCCATGCTTCTAATAGATAGTATCATCAAGGCATCCACCGATATCTTCATAGGAGATTCATGACCCCTAAACATGTCCTTTAACGACGACAATTATTGTTTTGTAAAGGTCTGTAGAGTTAACTAACAGCCGACTGACTCTAGTAGCTAACAAGCAGGGGCATGGTGTTTCTGACTACCAAACCAAACACTACTGTCCTGCAGCACCGCCTGAAATCGGAATATATAAACGGATGCTAGTGCTGCGCGGTGCAAATATCGGATAGGGCCAGTAACAGATGTCAAAGAGAAATACAGTGCCAGCACCTAGTGGTAATACCCGCCGCCTCCAGAATGCCCGCCTCTAAATCCAGAATGCCCACCTCTATAATGTGGTCGGAATGCGCCCCTACCATATTGCTGCATAACACGGGAGAGAAAAGTACAAGCCAGAGAATTAGAAAAATAGAGGGACAGCCAAAAGACGCAGGTCAGATACTTACATCTGGGGCCATAGTAATCACGTGGGTAAGCACTCCCCATCTCAAAAGAGTCTGCAATGGCAGTTTACAATGAAACTACCACAAATAAGCATGAAAGGAACATCACGAAACATGTCCTTGCCTCATCCAAGATAGGATTACAACCTCTGTAGCGGGCCCCACCAGGATATGGTGGCTGGTCATAATGATCAAAGCGGTTCCCTCCAGGAAATGGCTGGTCATAATGGTCAAAGCGAGGACGCACACGGGGAGGACCAGGCTCAAAATATCCAGGATCAGGTTCCTATCAGACAAAAAGTAAGTCCAGTGGAGATAGTAACAGACAATCTCTTGACAGTTATCATAGTAACGAGTGTTGTAGCAAACCATGTGAGAGTATGGCCTCTTAACACTAGGCCGAGCATCTGCGTAGAAGTATGGATCTTCACCAAAGGGTCCAACAAAAGGAACCTAGCTCCGGCTCAAATGCCGGCCTTCTAGCTGGAGGATATCCTCGTCCCCGCCCTCTACCGAAGGAACCATGCCTTCCTGATGAAGGTTCCCATCTATCCTCTGCTAATTACAGTCAGCAGTGTAAGAATGCATTCAAAAGGTTGAAACAGTAAACTAGTGTTTTGACTTGCAGTAGGCAGTCCACCTCGAAACACAGGAGCCTGCCTGCCTGCCTCGGAAATCGGAGAGTGAAGCTTCAAAACTGTTGTTATTCGCTGCAGAACTGAACCTCCCACCACGACCAAGAGAATGATTATTGGATCCCCTGCCACCACGGAAACCTGCCCGGTGAGGGGCAGATCTTCCCCTATTAAATCCTCTACCTGTGCAATCATAAAAGTTAGTAACAAACAAATCCAGAATATCCAGAATATCCAATTCGAAAAATTGAGGAGGGACCACACTTACTTACCGGGATTGTTAAACCCAGATCAAGAATATCCAATTCGAAACCCACCACTCATTCCACCTTTCACAGCTTGACTTTTAGGTAGAGGGTTTGAAAGTCTAACCCTTACCTTTAGCTGAATTAAGAACGCCAAAATCACCACTTAAGCAGCAAAACAAGGACATGAGAGTGCAAACAAACACGACAGTATTCCAAAGCGGAAAATACCTTCCATTTTCCATCATCATCCAGCTCAGTGTTGTTGGTGGCTTCAATACAGGCAAGAGCTGCCTCATGGGTTGAGAAGTTCACAAATCCAAAATCATTTCTTTTGGCACTTGACATATTGCGAGCAAGCACAACTCGTTCTATCAACCCATAAGCTTTCAATCGGTCCTTAACACGATCTTCATCCCAGTATGGTGGAAGACCGTCGATAAAAACTGACTTAACCTGCAACATGAAAAGGTATTCCATGGCATGAAAATTGAGAAATATCCAAATGTGAAAATAGATACTGAAGGAGCCAAAATACCAGAATGTAACTAAGTAAGGACATTGAGAAAAGAGTATTAAGAGAACAAAATGCAGTAATTATTTGGATTACAGACATTAACTTATTTCGTACAGAGACCGGATCAAGGAAGTACAAACATATTGTATGTACCATAGCAGACAAGATGTCTGATCTAAAATTCAAATTCTAAATAGAAGTATTCGGTAGTATTAAAAAAATTAGACATCATGGGACAGTGCCGCTTCAGCAGCGGCCATGCCATGAGCCTCTCCGCCCTCCACCTCGCGTGGCTCATCTAGCTCATCATCAGAGAGAACAACAACGTCGCTCGGCTGTTTTAGCTCCTCCCCCGACTGCTGTCGAGCCTGGGCATGGCATTCCATCAAACAGTTAGCAACAACAAAGCCCCACGGAGCAACTAACTGACTAAATCACGAGATACATACTTCCGCCAGGAGCATCATGAGACGGACCGTGGTCAGGTCAATCATACCTTGAGCCGTCTCATTCGCATCCGGCGCAGAGGCCGCTGCGGCGGTGGCGTCGGCGGCGTCGGGGGACTCCTCTGCGCAGGGGCGGCGCCAGCAGGGGGCGAGGTGGGGCGGCCGCCCCCCCCCTCAACTTTCACGTTTTTTTTTACTACTAGTACTCTGCTGTGGAAAATACGTGAACGGGAAGGGAAAAAAAAGAAGAAAAACTGGAAAACGACCAGCGTACGCACCGTCTCGACCTGCTGCTCGGTCGCTCGCCTCGCTCCCCAATCCCCTTCCGCGCCGCCGCTGCCCTGCTCGCTCGCCTCGCTCCCTGCCTTCCTCGATTCCCCAATCCCTTCCGCCCTGCCGCCGCCTTGCTCGATTCGCCGCAGCGGCGCTGCCCTAGCTCGTCCCCAACCCCAATCCCCAACCTGCCAATCCGCCCTACTCGCTCGCCTCGCTCCCTGCCTCCCTCGATTCCCCAATCCCTTCCGCCCTGCCGCCGCCCTGCTCGATTCGCCGCAGCGGCGCTGTCCCAGCTCATTCCCAACCCCAATCCCCAACCTGCCAATCCGCCCTGCCGCTGTGCAGGTCGAGCTCGAACTGCGCCGCCCAGGACATGGACGGAGATGAGCTGGATTGGGAAGCTATTTCAGCACAGATCGATGCCGGAGATGAGGAGCCGGATTGGGAAGCTATTGGAGCACGGTTGGATGAATTTGACTTGGAGGATGGAGAGGATGGAGAGGAAGTTGCAGCGCCGGCATCTCGAAACTGCAGGCGGAGGCGCGACGACACAAACGACCAACAGCGACACGGACAAGAAGAGCAGGTTCTTTCTCCCTCTTTTTCAGATTTCAGTTTTGATGTCTATTGTTGTAGCAAAATACTTGAATTTTGATGTCTACTTGTATTACAGGAAACTCCAGAAGCTATTGTTCATGAAGTTTTTGATCTATCAAATGTTGTTGCTGATCCTGCACTTCGGAGACCAATTGAAGAATTTGGTACTCAAGAAATAAGGGATAAAATGAGAAGGGCATATTTATCGAGAGGTCCGAGTCGATTGATTGGCCATACTTTTACCAAGACAAAAATTGGGGGAGATTGGAGATCATTCCTAGCTACATGGTATGCCAAATTTGATTGGTTAGAGTATAGTGTGGAGAAAGATGCTGCATATTGTTTCTATTGCTTTCTTTTCAAGTCATCAAGCACTAGTGTACATTTTGGACACGATGCTTTCACAAAATTGGGGTTTAAGAATTGGAAAAAAGGTCCAGAACATTTTAGAAAGCATATAGGTGGTACAAACAGCATTCACAATAATGCAAGAAGATATTGTGAAGATTTTAGAAACCAAAAACAAAGTGTGTCATATGCTATTGCTTGTCATGATGAGAGATCACATATTGACTATGAAATACGGTTGAGGGTTGTGCTTGGTATTGTAAGGTTTCTTATTGAGCAAGGTCTAGCTTTTCGTGGGCATGATGAGTCCATCAATTCCATCAACCGAGGAAATTTTCTTCAAATGTTGAAGTGGTATGCCTCAAGATGTGAGGAAGTAGCCAATGTGGTCAATCTAAATGCTCCTGGCAATCTCCAACTGACATCTCATGAGATTCAACAACAAATAGTCCAAGCATGTGCAGAAGAGACCTCACAGGTCATAATGAGTGAGCTTGGGGATGCTTGTTTCTCTCTACTTGTTGATGCGTCTCGTGATGTATCGGTGAAAGAGCAAATGGGCGTGATATTGAGGTGTGTCATATGTTTTTGTTGAACTCATTTGTTGGAATCCCATAACTCACATGACTATTCTAATATTATGTTCTTGCTTATAGGTTCGTGAATAAAAAAGGAGAGATTGTGGAAAGATTTCTTGGTGTTAAGCATGTTGTTGATACTAGATCGGCTTCTTTAAAAACAGCCTTGGATGCAATGTTTGTTAAATATAATTTGTCCATGTCTAGATTGAGAGGACAAGGATATGATGGTGCCTCAAATATGCGTGGTGAGCTACATGGTTTAAAAACATTGGTGTTGGCCGACAATCCTCATGCTTTTGAATATGTTATAATCTTGCATTTGATGGTTCGAGTGCTTGGTATAACAAATGAGTTGTCACACGCATTGCAAGCCAAAGATCAAAACATAGTTTGTGCTATGCATATGATTGTATCAGTGAAAAGGTTATTGCAAAATCTGAGAGATCATGGATGGAAGCCTCTCTTGTTGGCTGCTACTAAGTTTTGTGAAGGAAGAAATATTATAGTGCCCAACATGACTGACAACATTCCAGCTAGAGGTTATCCAAGGATCTCACGCAAGGTGGTTACTTGCCTCCATTATTACAAAATAGAAATCTTTAACGAGGTGCTTGATAGAAACATTGTTGAGATGAATAATAGATTTTCTGAAACATCTACACGCCTATTGATCTGCACCGCATGCCTTGATCCTAGAGACTCATTTAGCAACTTTGATCATGAGAAGCTAATTGAACTTGCCAATATTTACTCCGTGGATTTCTCTTCACATGATTTCTATGTCTTGGTTGACCAACTCAACATATATATTGATATGATGAAGAGTAGTCCTGATTTCTTATCATGTGATACTCTGGGTGATCTTTCTCTCAAGTTGGTTCAAACTAGACATCATTTGATCTTTCCATTGGTCTACAGGCTCATCACACTTGCTTTGACATTGCCGGTTGCAACGGCATCAGTTGAGAGGTTTTTCTCTTCCATGAAGATTGTAAAGACAGATCTTCGAAACAAGATTGGTGATGATTGGTTCAGTGATTTGATGATTTGCTATTCTGAGAAAGAAATATTTCAAAAAATTGATGACAAGAAGATTATGCTACGTTTTCATGCCTTAGGGAATCGTCGAGGTCATCTACCTCGGAAGTTTCATCTTGCTAGCACAACTACAACTTAATGGTATGACACTATCCTATGAAAAGCTAATAATTGTATGATACATGTGCTCACAATTTTGTCATATGTTGTAGGTGTCTCTTACATATTGGGATATCATATGGTGGCTGCCAATTGTTCAACTCAAGTGACATGAGTCCATGTTAGTATGTTACTACTTTTTAAGTTGTTTTTAGGTTACTTTTATGTCATTGTTAGTTACTTAGTTGTACTTGATGAGTTATGAAACTGAATATGTTTGAACCTTTTTTGTGTTGAATACACTTGCTTTTGCCTAAATTTTGTGAGCTTTAATATTGTGAGGCTTTGACTTATTTACATTGTTCCTTCCATACAATTGGGGATTACATGTGTTGTCAAAAAAAATCGCCGGTGGCACACCTTTTACTGTTCGCCCCCCTCGTCTCAATCCCTGGCTCTGCCACTGCCTCTGCGGATGGATGCAAGGCCAATGGGGTTAGGGAGAAGGAGAGAAGAGAGTCGGGTGGGCGGGGCGGAGGAGTGGCTCATCACCTGGGGAGGGCGGCGAGGCGGGAGGAGGCGTCTTGGGTGAGCGGCCGCGGCCTCATCGTCCACGGCCTCTGCCTCGGCCGCGACTACCGGTCGCCGGCGGCGCCATGCTGGGGTTTCCGGCTAGGGTTCAGGGGAGCGCCGCCGCCGCCGCCGAATGGTAATAGGATGAGTCGTGGTGGTAGTAGATGGACACGCGCCTTTTCTAAATCATAAACACAAAATTCAAACTATTCAAGAAAAGATAAAATTTGCAGTACATCATATATGTTGCACTGATTATTCTGTGAATGTTTCGTTTTATTTAGATAATTAGTTTATGATTTAATTGAGTTTGATAAGATCAAAACGTAATAAGGTATTTAATCGTAAATCATTTATCCAAATGGAACAAAACTTTCACGGAATATTAAATGAAACATGTATGACTTGTTAGATTTTTTTTCAAAAAATTTAGGAAAGTTTGAATTTCGAGTTAATATTTTTGCCGTCAAATATTGATCTGACGGCTTTCACCGGAACAAAGTCAGTGTGTCTCACAAAGTAACCCAAGCTCCGTCCTTGTCACTGATGGGGCCAGACAACAACGGTTCACATGTCCCTTGGTCGCTATTCAGTGAGAAATTGCCATTCCCATAGGGCAGGGGATAACAAGAAAACGAGAACCACATTAGTGATCTTTCGGTGAGTCAAGACTATTTACTTTCTTGTTGTTGCTTTTATTTATTTCTTCCTGTTTCTGTCGTTTACTCCATCCTAACATTTCTTGTTTTCCAACAGGTTGGTGGCTCACTTCTTATTATTATTATTATTATTATTATTATTATTATTATTATTATTATTATTATTATTATTATTATTATTATTTGTTTTCAGTTTTTCCTATTTAGTTTAGTTTTTCTTTTCTTATATTCATTATATTTTTTGAGTAATACACAATGAACATCATTTTCGCAATACGTGATGAACATTTTTCAATCCACGGCGATATTTTTTTATGTAGGACCAACCTATTTTTAAATGTGTGACTAACATATTTTTCTTTGTTGAAATAACCAAAATATTCAAAAATACAAGACAAACATTTTTTAATACACGATTATGACTATGTAGAATCTCAACACTCTAGTGTACCCAATACCCATAGAGCATTGCCTACCATATCAGCAAAGGCTTTTAGTAATCCTACTTATTAGAGCTAGTATTGGAAGATATAAGAGACTTTGCATAAAAAATCATATTGTCATCATTGCTAGACAGACCTGATCGGATACGATCTCCAGGCGGTAGTTTTGGTAGTTGACGTTTCTGTAAACAACTTGGACTCCAAGTTTACTTGTAACCCTATTCGACTTTCAATCATGATAACATGCACATATCGTTCACATTTATAGCTACCATACATAATACTAGATAGCTGGAGGGTATACTCAAAAACAAACTAATCATCCTTACCCATAACATCATCGTGAATCATGATGAAGTCATTGAATTGAATAGAGTATCCTCTCCATACACCAACTAAAGATTAGAGATCGGACAGCTGACCACGCGCCACGTATGGCTGCTAAGAAAAGAAAGAAGTAAAACCATGTCGAGTGCATATATAGTCGTCTTGACATTCCATACTTTATTTATTTATTGAGTTAATAAGGGGTGGGAAAACCATTTTGTGTGTCTTCATTAATGTTGTGCATACGTATATCAAAGGGACAACTCGACACACTGTAACAGCTTAGCGACGCTATCCGTTAAAGTGTTTACGAAAATCATTAACAAATATAAGGAAATGATGCATCAACTGATCAGATTTGGTCTATCATAGAAAAAATGGAGAGAGAAGAGAGGACACTCTCCTCTCGCAAGAGTCGTGGGTTTCTAGGACATCATGGCACACGGAGGCCAAGAATGAAACATGCCACCTCCTTCGCCTCATGTTCCTCAACATCGGCCGCATTGTGGGCGATGCAGTCATCATGGTTGGTAGGCTCGCACCCAATCGTCCACAACGCCGCTAGCCTTTGTTGATGCCGCCACCAATTGGCAACAACGTCGCTTGCCTTCCTCGCCATTGCCGACACAACTTTTTCGTATGGTAGGGGGTGGGTAATGTCGGATTGATATAAAGAGCTAGGGTTTGAGTGGTATTTGGTCAAGCGTGTGAAATGTGGGTCGCGTGTTTCTTTTTTATCCCAGTTTTTTTTTGAACTAGCGGGTAGGTTTAGCTTTAATTGTTAGGCCCAATTAGCATTTGAGAAGTAATTAGCACGCTATTAGTGATATTTTTTCTGGCACTGAACGAGTGTAGGTGTCGCAGACTCAGAGGTCAGTAGAAACACTATATCGGCATGATAGCCCGCCAATTTAAATTTTCTAAAATTCGTTTCCATAGATAGCAAGATGAAATAAAAGTATATTCAACAGGTATTTGAAAATGTACATTGCTTATTTATAAAACGGTCCATGTATTCTCTGCAAAAAAATCACATACAAAAAAATCATAGAAAGGAGGAAATGAGAATGACAAATCATGAACAATTGATGGGCCAGAGCGATATTCGCGTGCCCTTGCTTTTTTTTTTTTTTAGAAAAGCGTGCCCTTGCTTATGGTCCCCTATTCAGCGAGGAAAAGGCATTCCCTGCATAGGGCCGGGGATAACAAGAAAACGAGAACCCCAACAACGATCTTTGGGTGAGCCCACTACCGGGATGACGATTCACTATTTTTGTTCCTTTTAGGATTACTCCAACGGGCCGACGCAAACGGACACCAAATTATGTCCGTTTGCGTCGGGTCCGGCCGACGGACAGGGGGCGGACAGGAATTTGCGTCGAGTGGCCACAGCTGTTGCCGACGCATTTGGCCGACGCAAACGGACACCATTCTTTTTTCTTTTCTTTTGAACACAAAAGAGCTAGCAAATTTGGAGAAAATTGATACAAGAAAATAGAGAGAAAAAAAGCAATCAAGATGCAGAAAAGATAGCTAGCAATCAAGATGCAGAAAAGATAGCTAGCAGATTACTCGTACGAAAAGCAGCGGCACAAATATCATTGCTAGTAGCAAATTTGCACAATAGAAAGAGAAAGCAGGGCAGCAGTAGAAAGAAAAAATGCAGCACAAATTCGAAGCTAGCAAGAGCTAGCAAATTCCAAAGTAGTACTGATTCAAGGGCGCAGATTGAGACCGGGATCTCCACGGGCAGCCAAATCCAGCCAAGTCTGATCTCGGCAGCCAGCAATTGATGGAAATTTGCTTGCTTGGGCTCGCGAACTGGGACGGAGAGTGGGCGTGCGAGCTGGTGGTGGCCATGGCCTGCAGCTACCCGAGCAGAGTTGCCCATCTGGAGCAGAGCCGCTAAGGCCACGACCAGTGCCACGGCCGCCATCAACGACGTCGCCCTCCGCCTCGCCCTGGGTGGCGGCGACGGAGAAGGATCCACAGCGCCGAGTCGGGAAGGACCTCGTGCAGCTCGCCGCCGTCGCCGTCTCCTTGTTCTGCGGTGGGGATTGGGGATTTTTCGAGGTGAGAGAAAAGCGAGGCAGGTGGGAGGGGGAGGAGAGAGGAGATTTCTTTGACTGCCGTGTGGGCCGGCACACGGATATGGGAGGACATGCGCGGATACTGCGGACCTCTCTTTCCGTCCGTTTCTGTCCGTCCCCGACGCATCGGTGACCCAAATTTGGGCCAGAAATGCATCGGTCCGGACAAAAATGGACACAAAACGGACCAGCGGACTGGATGCGTCGCATGGTTGGGGCCTGATTTTTGCCATCCGGATGCCAACGGACTCGATGCGTCGGCCCGTTGGAGTCATCCTTATTTAGTTTATTCCGGCTCCTTTCCTTTTTTCCATCCCAATATAATTTTCAAGTTATATATCAGGTTGGCTGTTCATTTATTATTATTATTATTAGTTGCTTTAAATTTTCTTTTTCAGTGTAGTTTTTCTTTTTCTTGTATTCATGATATTATTTCAGTACTACAGGACAGACATTTTTTTACCATATGTGATGAACATTTTTCAGTCCATCAAGAACATTTTCTAATGTATGACCAGGGGCAGAGCTAGCACACAACCATTGGTGTCAAATGACACAGATAATTTTATAGTAATCCGGTTTAGAACAAGAGAAAATTTATTGTAAATTGAAAATCACACTGGCAGATTGAGGAGAATGACACCAATGGTAAAAAATTAGCTTTGCCCCTGTGTGACCAACATATATTTAATGCGCGACTAACATATTTTTTCTTTAGAAAAATCAACATACTTTTGAAAACGTGAGGAACATTTTCTAAATACATGATTATCGGTAAATAGGAAGCATCTCGAGCGTACCTATAGCATTTCCTACCATATCTTAGAAACAAGGCAAAAGCTTTGCCTTTTATATTGATAAAGAAGGAGCAAAGGCGAGTACACGGCCGAGGCCGAAAAAATTAAAAAGGCATCCCGGCAACACCGGAGGCCGACAACGCAAGACACAAACGAATTACTCGCAAATCTCAGCCAAGCCCTTGGCCCCCGCTAGGATCCAGTTCCTACTCTCGCTTTTGATGCGTTGAAAAAGAATGGAGGACATTTTGAAAGTGTTGTTGAAGACCCTCGCATTCCGCTCTTTCCAAATTTCCCAAGTGATTAGGATGATCGCCGACTTGAGACCCTTGCGGGAGGGGGATGGCGAGGCAGCCATGTCTTTCCAGTAGTCGAAAACAGTAGGTTTAGTGACCCCAAGGCCTTGCATCAGCAAAGGGCATTTCAACCAGGAGGACGCTTCGGTCCAGACCCTTTTGGAGTAGCGGCATTCAAACAACAAGTGCCTCCCCGACTCTGGTTGATTCCTGCAAAGCTGACATACCGGCTGGTGTGGCCACCCTCTGATGGCAAGACGGTCAGAAGTCCAAAGCTGGTTTTGCACGGCCAACCAGGCGAAGAAGGTGCATTTCGGGGGGGGCCAAGTGTTCCAGACAACGGCCATGAAAGGACAAGCAGAGGCACCAAAGAATTGTTCCTTATAGGCGAACTTCGCGGAGTAGACCCCTGAAGTAGAGAGGGTCCAGGTGATGGTGTCCTCGACCCCAGGGGAGAGCGGGGACTCCTGAATGAGCTCCCACAGTTGCACGAACTGGGAGATGTGATTGACCGTGAAATTGGCCACGTCGAGGTCGGCAATCCATTTGAAGTCAGTGAGGGCGTCATGGACCTTTCTGTTTTTGCGCTTAGAGGCCGCGAAGAGGTCAGGGGCGATAACTTTAGCAGGAAGTCCGTCAAGCCTGGATGATCCCCAAAAGGAAGCTTTGTGCCTGTCCCCTATAGAGACCTTGGTGGAAGCATTGAACAGGTTTCTATCCGAGTCGTCATTTGGCGTTTCAGAGCCGACCCAAGGCTTGTCAGGGGAAGCCCACTCGTGCCATAACAACCTTAGCCGTAGCGCTCTGGAGAATTTTCCAGGTTGAGAATTCCAAGACCACCAAGAACCTTAGGACGGCAGACTTTGTTAACCCCATATCAACAAGGGGACTGCTGAGCGTCCCCCGGAGGATCCGACGCCCCCATCCTCCGCCTCCAGAACCGTTAGATGCGTCGCATCATGACCGTCCGCACCGCATCCTCCGCTCTCGTCTCTATCTCACATCCCGTCTGCACCGCAGAGCAACGCGTGGCTCCCCGCATGGCTCCAGGCAGGTTCCATCTAGCACAGCTGCTAGCACCGATGACAAGGAAGCTCTCGATCGTCGACGACGAGGAACCTCTCCCCATACATCGTATCACCCCTGCCCTAGCGCTGCACCAGCCCTCTGGCTTGCAAAAGCCACGCCGACGGCCGAGATACATCAAGAAGCACCCCTTGCTTGCAGAAGCGATGGCCGGTGCATGGTCGTGTGCTTGCAGAAGCGCGTCCGACGTTGGTGGCATCGACGACCTTGGTTTCTAGCAAAAGCAGCAGCCGGTGTGGCGGACCTTGTAGCACCGACAATCTAATTTTGCAGCAACGACAACCGGCGTTGGTAGCATCGACGAACTTCGTTTGCAGAAAAGCAGGATGTGGTGGCGGACCTTGTACGTAGCAACGGCGACCTACTTTTGCAGCAGCGGCGATCGGGGGTGGTAGCAACGGTGGCCTTCCTTGGCAGCAACCGGACTGTGGCATGCACCTTTGCAGCATCCTGACAACTAGCGTAGCAACGACGGCCGGCGTCGGCAGCAGCGTCAGTCGCCCTTGGCAGCATGGCCGTCTACCTCCGTAGCAAGCAGTCATGGCGCTTCACCCTTGGGAGTTGGGACTTGGGAGCACCGACACCGACGCCCCCGTTGGAAGCAGCGACGGTCGCCGTCCTTTGCATCAAGCGGCGTATGGCAGAAACCTTGGACCTTGATACAGCCGGGAGAGAGGGATTTTGGGGCGGTGCGCTTGCAGTTGCAGCGGCGACGAGCTAGCTGGTTTGGCTCTCGGCGGCAGACGGTGGAGCATCGACGCGGATGTGCGAAGCGGCGATCACCGTGCACATGTGCAGCCCCCATGCTCCTCGCGTTGCCATGGCCATGTGATAACCCCCAAGAGCAGGGGATCACTGTAGCACCTCTCAATGTGGAAGTAAGGTATCGATATGCAGGAGTAAGAAGGAAAAGTTATCTATTCCTACAACTAAAGTGTCACAAGTTTTAGTTGATTATGCACTAAACAAGTTTAAAGAACAAGGTGGTTGATTTAATGGATGAAGTTTAACGTAACAAAACAAGAATGTGAAAGTGTCCCAATCCTCTTCAATGCAAGAGGACAAGACAAAGATTTTTCTTATAGGAACAATGGACATGGGTTCATGGGTTCACTTAATCCTCTCTCTCTCATCTATGGTGATTATCATGTTATAGATAAAGTACACACAATTGTCATGTTTTAATGGTAGCTTTTATGACGGCTATATGTCCTAAAACACATAGTTGAAAGAAGTACTCATTTGTGTTGCTACGTCTCCCTCGTAAGGCTAGCGTGGTTGTTGTCACTCCCACATCATACTCTTCCTTTTTACCCCCAGATAAAGGATGTTGGGCTGTATTTCGCATGTCACTCAATACATATGCCGTGTCACATCGGCCATCCCGTACCTACATACATCATATTTCATAATGGACAATATTCTAAACACTAGTGCAATGATTCATAATTCGTGTGCATGACCACATCTCTCTCATCTATCCACACTTGGTGGTGTCAATCACCTCATGACAAGGATAAACAAGGCATTATGCATAAATCAAACCATCACATGCATCATAGAATATCTCTAAAGTATGACAAATCATAAAAGTTCCAACACAACAGTAAATGCATAACAAATCATCTCATACCACAATATCCACCATAGGAATTACATAGATGACCGTAATCATGTTCATCAGCTCATACGGTACTAATTAGTGAAGCGCAAAGAGAGGAGAGATACATAAGTTACCACCACAAACCCAAGTCCAGGGGGTGGACTACTCCCCCTTCATCATGGAGACGGTGGAGAAGTCGTTGGAGAAGATGGAGACCACCCCGGCAGCGCCTCGCCGGAGTTTTCCCCCTCCAATCTGCAGCTCCAGGTCTCTGTTTCATGGTTTCTGTGTTTCGGCGGCGCTGCTTCCAGAGAACGTCGGGGGCTATTTTTATAGGCGTTTTTAGGTCAAGACTATGTCGGTGGAGCAAAGATCGACGGCCACGGAGCTCCGGGGGGAAAAGAGGTGGGCCCACGCGGCCAGGTACAGGAGGCCGCGTGGGACCCTCTATCTTCCAGCCTGTTGGGCTTCTGGTTTCAATTTGAGCCCATTGCGTTCGTCTCGAAAATTCTGAACCGTGCTCTTTGGCCTTGCCCTTTTTGGAGTCCCGAAGCTCCCGGAAAGTCTGAAACACTAAAAAAGACGTTTTCTGGAAAACAGGGTTAATTCCAAATAAATGGGAAAACTATGAAATATTCCCAAAATCATTATAAAACATTGATATAACCCTTATATGATGCAATATGATTGGAATAGAAGTAAAATAATGCAAAGTTCATGTATGCATTTTACATGCATCAACATCCCCAAGCTTAACCTATACTCGTCCTCGAGTATGAAGGTGATAAAACTAACATGGACTTTGCAATTTTAATACTATCAATGGATATCAAAGATGATTACTATTGCTACATAGAGTAAAATGATTCATTCTTAAAAGGAGTAGCAATATGCAAGATAGTTTATGAAGTGATATCAAGTATTCAATGCAAGGATGTTCAATGATAATTCACAAAGTGTAACATGAGAGAAAAAGTACTATGGACCACATGTATGCATAATAATAAGTAAGAACATCCTACAATGGTCATAGAGTATTGGTGAAAATCTGAATATAAAAGGTGGACACTTTGGAAAGATATATATATGAGTAGAGGTAAAGCATGAATAAATTTCATCTATCTTCTGAACTTCTCTACTTAAGTCAATGATTGTAATATGGTAATCCTTGGTGTCAAGCTCTCATTCCCCTATCATAGCATCTTGAATGATTAAGTTTAAAGTGAAAGCAATAAGAGTAGTGTGCTTGACAAAGTACAGGTTGAAAGTCTCATGCCCCTTGAATACAAGTACCTACTCCATGTGTTACTCAACTTTAGAAAACAAAGCAAGTTCAAGTTAAATATCATTGTAAGTAATAACAGTATCATTAAGAGCGTCAACTGGGGTACCTCTTGTCCCAGGATATGGAACAAGCCCATATCAAAATGACAAGACAAACAAACATAATGAACAATCTCAACACCCTTTTTATTTACCATTGGATAGCTTTTTATTGTAAGGTGTATCACAGAAGGTTCACCATAGCATGTAAGTAAATTTCCACCATGAATGATGCATGGCTTAGATTAGCGGCCCAGGCGTCTCTCTAACCATTTATACAAACTCATTTAAACTCACTTCATTTCCCATTTATTTCACCCATGGTAAGCATCCATAAACAAAAGTACATGATATCAACTAAATTAGATGATGTGCAATGTTGAAAGCTTGCCATGTGACAGCACATATGAGCTAACTCTCAACCAAAGACATTTGTCAAGTCCACAACTTCATAATTTTAATCACAATGGGTCATATTTATTTATGCAATGAAAGTAAAGTGTGCATCAAGTTCGAGAGCTATATAACCAACTTTTCCCACAACAATTAACAACATAAGCATTTTCATTCAGAGGTATAGATAACTCAAATATCATGATAAACATACTCGGAATAGCATAAAGCTAATAGGTAGATATGGTGGACTCACTGGAAAAACTTTGGTTGAAGGTGTTGGAAACAAGTTTTTGCTTGTTGGAATTTTTGGGCTAGCAAGAGGGAGAAAGTTGACCATCTAAATGCATGCATGAGTGTCCATAGAACTAACTAATCCATGTTAAACAAGGTAGAATAACATTTAGCATCAAAACATGAATAAAGATAGCTCTTGATAAAATATTTGCAAATTATTACTCATTAACAAGCTCATGAATCATGCAATTATATGTATCTTTTAAAATTAACTTTAACATCCCTTTTCCCAATCTTATAATAGCATCCAACATAATTCAACCCAAATTTCCAGTAGCTCTCTCATATATAAATGATAGTGTGGTGGTCTCACAAAAATAAAAATCTAATCTAAACAAACAAAAAGACGCTCCAAGTTTATGCGATAAAGTGTTTCGATCGAAAAACAGAAGTTAGACGTGTGCAAACCGAGAGTGTGTAGGTCCAGTGGGGTTGTCTTCACATCCCCAAGCTTATGGTCTTCACCATCCTTGGATAGCTCTTGGTGCATCTCCTCTAATCCCTGTGAAAAAACTTCAAAACACCGTTTCTCCCATTTCTTTTTCTGTGGGGCATTAGTAGTGATAAACAAATAGATTTCTTGCTGCATATAATCCTTAGACAAAAATTCATATGGATGTCCAGAACATGTATAATGTTGTATGCCTACTCATAAACTCAATTGGATCAAAAAGATTCATGTTAAAAGTTCTAAGCATGCATCAAACAAAATGGGACAGAATCTGTCCAAAAAACAGCAGCAGCAAAACGTATTTTTCTACCCTACTTAACTTTGTCGGAAAATTCCGAAAAATTCATGCATACAGAGGATGAAAAGTTGCCATTACAGTTTAAATATGAGCTCATTCGGAGTTACAGAATAAGAATTAAAAATCATACCGTGCACAGATTCGTGCAGGAATAATATCTCCGAACGCTATAAGCAACTTCTTCATACCAAAATGAGTAAAACTTGGCACTTTATTAAAAATTCCAGAATCTAAACTAAACACTAAGTCTCTTGTTACAGCAAGAGGACACAAAGAAAATCAAAATAAAAACAACCGGGTTGCCTCCCGTAAAGCGCTTTCTTTATAGCCATATAGCTAGGCTTCTTACTTGATGTTCATGAAGGTTGAAGCTCATGAGGGAACTTATACTTTGATGTGTCCCTCTTCCTTGGAAAGTGTTCATGCATAATACCAGGATCCCATGGTGTTCTCAAACCAATCAAAATAATAGTCAAGTTGAACCCTAGTTGAGAGAAAAACAAAACACAAAAGTAATAACAACGAAGTCTAACTTTCTTTCTATGCATTGGCATTTTGTATATGAATGAATCACCATAAATAGAAGTTTCCCAATGCATATTAACAATATTTACTTGCAGCATATAATTATTAGCATAAAGAGGGTTCTTATCACCTCCTCTTTCATAATAGTTGCAAGTAGTAGAAATAAATTCAACCATATAACCACAAGAATCATTCAACTTAGATAATTTAGGCACATAAAGAGGATTATTAAATTTATTATGGAATTCATTAGCATGCTTCCCTCTTTCAAAATAGTTAATAAGATCAATATAAGTTTAATATCATGGTTGCAACAAAGATTTGGAACTAAAGGTAATTGCAAACCACATAAGTATTTCTCAACATAAGCAAATTTCTCCTCTATGGTGTAATTAGGAGAATTTAAGAACAAAGTAGGACTCTCATGAGTAAGAGTACCATCACAAACAGCAAGTATATCATTTTTATCCTCACATAATTTAGTAACAACTAAACATGGCATAGGACCATCATCTAAAGCATTATCATATAGCATATTTAAGCAATACTCCTCATTATCATCAATAAGTTCACTAGTAGCATTAATAGAAAGTAAAGGAGCATTATTAGTTTCATCATAATAGCATGGGTTATCATATAGGACCATAGCATTTTCAGTTTCACACTCATCATAACATGGATTCTCATAAATAACAAAAGATTTTTGATTTGAGTGTTACTATCATTTGTTGATGGTGAAATTGGAGATCCAACTCTTCCCCAAGCTTAGGTTGGAATATATCCTTTTCAATCTCCTCTTCACATCTTCCTCTTCCAAGCTTATGTTTTCATCATCCTCTTGGGGTTGCACGGGCATCCCCAAGCTTAGGTTCTTATCCTCCTCTTCCTGCAAAATGTTAGTGCTTTCCGTGGCAGCAAGAATTCTTTCTTTAACATAAACATTATCACTAAATTCTTTTTTGCAAATTTGGAGAATAATAGAAACTTGCCCTTTCATTTCACGAGCTACATGACTAGTTGCAAGAAATTTATCAAGAAGAGAGTCTATCTCATGGGCTCCAACATAAGCAATATATTTCTCAACTTGTTCTATATCAGGGCATAAACTTTATCTTCACGATAACAAGCAATTATAGGATCACTATTATACTTGCATTGATAGTGGGAATGTTTAACAACTCTTCTATTGCAACAAGTTATACCATGTAACTCACAAAACTGATTAGCTATTTTGTGAAGAGCTTTAAGCAATTTACCCACTCTATTTCCCTCTTTGGTTGATTGATATTCAGAGTAGGCGTCATACCTTTTAAAATAATCATTACCCATAGACATTCCAGAAAGTTTCTCCATTTTTTAATTTTTTTTGGGTTTTTGATATATAAAACTGAAAGTAAAACTAATGAGAAACTCACAACCAAACAAGTTTAAAGGAACCTCCCCAAGCTTAGATGATTGCAAGATATAAAACAAGATAAAATAATCTAAAGTCTAGTGCACACAAGAATAGAAACTTAAGCGCTACGCTCCCCCAACGGCGCCAGAAAAGTACTTGATAACCCCCAAGAGCAGGGGATCACTGTAGCACCTCTCAATGTGGAAGTAAGGTATCGATCCGCAGGAGCAAGAAGGAAAAGTTATCTATTCCCTACAACTAAAGTGTCACAAGTTTTAGTTGATTATGCACTAAACAAGTTTAAAGAACAAGGTGGTTGATTTAATGGATGAAGTTTAACGTAACAAAACAAGAATGTGAAAGTGTCCCAATCCTCTTCAATGCAAGAGGACAAGACAAAGGTTTTCTCTTATAGGAACAATGGACATGGGTTCATGGGTTCACTTAATCCTCTCTCTCTCATCTATGGTGATTATCATGTTATAGATAAAGTACACACAATTGTCATGTTTTAATGGTAGCTTTTATGACGGCTATATGTCCTAAAACACATAGTTGAAAGAAGTACTCATTTGTGTTGCTAGGTCACCCTCGTAAGGCTAGCGTGGTTGTTGTCACTCCCACATCATACTCTTCCTTTTTACCCCCAGATAAAGGATGTTGGTTGTATTTCGCATGTCACTCAATACATATGCCGTGTCACATCGGCCATCCCGTACCTACATACATCATACTTCATAATGGACAATATTCTAAACACTAGTGCAATGATTCATAATTCGTGTGCATGACCACATCTCTCTCATCTATCCACACTTGGTGGTGTCAATCACCTCATGACAAGGATAAACAAGGCATTATGCATAAATCAAACCATCACATGCATCATAGAATATCTCCAAAGTATGACAAATCATAAAAGTTCCAACACAACAGTAAATGCATAACAAATCATCTCATACCACAATATCCACCATAGGAATTACATAGATGACCGTAATCATGTTCAGCAGCTCATACGGTACTAATTAGTGAAGCTCAAAGAGAGGAGAGATACATAAGTTACCACCACAAACCCAAGTCCAGGGGGTGGACTACTCCCCCTTCATCATGGAGACGGTGGAGAAGTCGTTGGAGAAGATGGAGACCACCCCGGCAGCGCCTCGCCGGAGTTTTCCCCCTCCAATCTGCAGCTCCAGGTCTCTGTTTCGTGGTTTCTGTGTTTCGGCGGCGCTGCTTCCAGAGAACGTCGGAGGGCTATTTTTATAGGCGTTTTTAGGTCAAGACTATGTCGGTGGAGCAAAGATCGACGGCCACGGAGCTCGAGGGGGAAAAGAGGTGGGCCCACGTGGCCAGGTACAGGAGGCCATGTGGGACCCTCTATCTTCCAGCCTGTTGGGCTTCTGGTCTTCAATTTGAGCCCATTGCGTTCGTCTCGAAAATTCTGAACCGTGCTCTTTGGCCTTGCCCTTTTTGGAGTCCCGAATCTCCCGGAAAGTCTGAAACACTAAAAAAGACGTTTTCTGGAAAACAGGGTTAATTCCAAATAAATGGGAAAACTATGAAATATTCCCAAAATCATTATAAAACATTGAAATAACCCTTATATGATGCAAATATGATTGGAATAGAATAAAATAATGCAAAGTTCATGTATGCATTTTACATGCATCACCATGGCGGTGTGAAGCTTTTTTTCGGAGCCCGTGGCGAGAGGAAGAAGAAAAGTATCAGGGACAAAGAGAAGGAACAGGTGGACGGGAATTGATTCAGAAGTGATAAGCCGAGGCGATTCTGAGGATAATGCATCGTGGTGGACCCACCATCCCATCGCTATCTCCTTGTGTGGAAGGACGCGTGTCGTTCGCTCAGCCCGAAGGGCGCACGCGATGTGATCCTCCGGAGGCATCGAAGCGTTTTCCTATCAACAAATGCTTTAAAATGCTTTAACTAACCCCATTTATTAGAGCTTTAACTAGCCCCATTTATATCAACAAATGCTTTTTTCCTACCATATCAACAAATGCTTTAACTAACCGCATTTATTAGAGCTATATTTGTTGATATACGCACTTTTCTTTTCTTTAAAGACTTTGCTGTAAAAAATTGTTATTATGATCGTGGCAGCATGCACAATACCGTCAACATTTATATAATAAAAATGATATTATGAGTGGGCATGACGTCCCACCCCATGTTTCTCTTGTACAATATCATCAAAATAAGAGCGCATGACATGTTCTAACAAATCCATTTGGACATGAAATCAATCCTACAAGGAAATAAATCCATATTATATTTCAAATCAGATTCAGACACCTAATAATGACGGAGATAAATTGCCGCCATGCCACAAGTTTAATATATAGAAATAAATCAACTTTTATTGTAATACTTACCAACTTCACTTCTGCGTACACTTCCGTGGATCCGATGAATAGGCGACGGTCGATCGACCAATATCGAGCTACATGACAGATTTGTTGCCGTTTGACGCGTTGATAGACTTGTTTTGGTGAGATATCGCTCCACGCCATTTTCACGGGAATCAGAGCGAGCACAGTGGCCGGTGTTTTGTGATTGCAGGGTGACACCATACCCTCCATCCCGGTTTATAAGCAACATAGAGAAAACCAGATATTCCCAACAATAAGCCACAATTTGAGCAATTAATGACTTATTTGAGCAACCAGATATTGCCATAGGGAATTAATTCCGGGAGAGGAGAAACGGTCCTCCAATCCTCTGCCATCTAAAGAGGTAAACGGCGTGACCCAAGGAGGTCTCTCAGAGTTTAGCGATTTGTGGCCGTCGGATCGATCCCACACAGCGAATCTCGGTCGTTCGTTCCTTTTCACCGCGTCCTATAAATAGCGCCCCACCCGCGGTGAAAACCCTAGCCACCGCCAATCCACTCGGGCGTTTGCTCCCCCTCCACGCTGTTGTCGCTGCCACCGGGCTTCTCCTCCACCCACTCCCCTCCCTACGCCTTCTCCTCTCCCAGCATGCCACCGCCATCGGCGTGCTCGCACTGTGCCGCACCTGAGATGCGAGAGCAGAGCAGCCCGCTGCGCGACGTGCAGTCGCCGGGAAGAGGCGCTCGCACCGCCGCGGAGCGACGTCAACGCGTGCTCCCAGTGCGAGCAGCAGCCGCACGCCATGAGATTGGTTCTTATTCTTTTCTGTCTCTTGGTACTTAATTTTTCGCAATAATTTGTTGTTTGTGTATGATCCGCATCCAGTCAAATCCGTTCCGTTATTAATTTGATTTGTTTTGATCTTTATGTATAGTTCAGCGACGTGCTGCTCCTGGTGAGATTTGGGAGAAAGAGTAGGGTGCAGGGAGCGAGAAGGAGATGTGAAGAAGAGAGGCTTGACGGAGGAGAAAGAGAGGCACTTGGCCACGCACGTTGTCTCCAACTAACCATCATCCCCGACCTCTCTTCTTCTCGCGCGTCACCCGCCGCCGATTGGGATCTGCCCTCCCTCCCTGACCCATATTTGTCGCGTATGTCAGAAGGAGGGGCTTCGACGGCGCAGGTATGCGCGCTCGTGGGCTAAGTTCGAGCGACCCCAATCCTCACCGAACTCTCTATGGCATCCCTTTTGTCTCTACATGCTAGAATCGTTGGACCCCCTTCTCAAGTTGATTTTATTTGATCTTTTTTATACAACTACAGGTTTTAGATCAGCTGAGGAATCGGTGGTGAATATACGATGTAGCCCATATATTGGTGTATCTGCGAACTACTTTAAGGTTTGTTGCTCGATTTGTTCACATTTTTTATCCCCTTTTCTTCATGGTCTTGGCAATACCCACTCTTTCAGTGTGTAATTTGGTGCCTTTTTTAGTTATTCAGTACAGATCGCCGCTGAGATGTCTGAGAAGCAACATGCTGCTTCTACGTGATTAATGGTACGAGACCACTGATGTACCAGACGGAGAGTTCATACAATTTATATCCGTCTTATATACAACTGCATATTACTAAGTTTTCTTTGCAATAGAATGTCTAATCTAAGTTACAGCGTGCTGCCTTCCCTTAAAGCACCTAAAATATATGTAATATTTTCTTTCTCTATGTGCAATTGGTCCTGGTTTGTTCAGTGATGATTAATTGTGTTGTGGTGGCAGCAGCTTATCCTGGTGCCTGCTGTGCAAGACCATCACTAGTAGAAACATGACCTCTAGTCCGGGCTGGTGAGGGCCTCTAGTCCCGGGTGTGCACCCGGGACGCCCGAATCGGGACTAGGGCTCCCCCTCCTCTAGTCCCGGGTGTGTTACGACCCCGGACAAAAGAGGTCCGCACGTGGGCCCCGGCAGCGCGTGTCGAGGACCTCTAGTCCCGGTTCGTAATACGACCCGGGACTAGAGATGAGCCCACGTGGCAGCCTCTGGCTTTTTTTATTCCCGCCTTATTGAATATTTAAAACTGTAATCAATCTTGCAAAATATATAGTTAATTAATTACAAATCAGAAAAATACATATATCATATCAAAATGTTTATAAAAGAAATATCTATTTGATTACATAGAGATCATAACCGGGACTAGAGTCCGTATATTCAATTACATGGAGATTATAACCGGGACTAGAGCCCGTCTATTCGGTGTAATTGTATTTTCCCTTTGGGTTTATGACATGGTCATTCAAAAATCCCGCAATTTTCTCTTGAATTGGTAGAAAGCGCTCCTTGTGTTCCAGCTTCCTCCGCGTTCTATCACACTATAAAAGAAGGAGATCAATATGAATCGGGACTAGTCCCCCCCTCTAGTCCGGGTTCAAAAGCCATCCGGGACTAGAGCCCCAAACGACTCTAGACCAAAGTCCTGTTTCTACTAGTGCATGAGGAACACCTAGAATACGTGGCAACAAATTACCTCCAGGTAACTGATTGATCCCCCTTGCCTTTGATCTATATCTTTCTTCCTTGCTCTTTTATGTTTGCGAGCATGAATTTTATATAGCAGAAGCCAAACAATGACTTTACAGAAAGTCTGAAACACAAATTTGATGGTAACAGTTTAGCAAAATTGGTCCAGTAAAAAGAATAGTAGAAAATATTAAAACTGTAATCAATCTTGCAAATTTGTTGAACTTTACGAAGTACATCCGTTTATTCGGCCTTTTTCTCAACACATGTTATATTATGAATAGTTATGTATTCAATATCTAATTCACATACAAGCTCATTTTAGGATGAATGATATGAACATTGGAGTGCTGCAGGTTATGTTGTAACTTCAGTTTTATAATAATAATTTGATCTGTTTGAGAGTAAACATCGTCTCTTGAAATTTTTGTTCTCAAGGTTGTGGGCACAACAATGCTTGGTGTAGGTGGATTTGCATGGATAAATTGTGCTTGAAGTATTTAATCTAGAAATATATACGTAGGTTAAATTGTTGAGTGAGTTATTTGGTCCTGAGTATTTGGCCCCATAGTGTTATTTTGTTTATTGAATTTAGATACAACGTTTTCTCAGTTATTATTACCAGGAACTCAGCTAGGGCATGCATGACATAAAAGTTTGTGCAGGTAATTCTGTGCCGTTTGGTACAGCAATCTGCAAGCTAGGCACTAAACCTCATTGAGCATACATTTTGAGATATTTCTACGTAGCAGTTTTTAGTGTCAAAACTTCCCTACTCTCCTATTTTATGGTTGCAATATCACATAGGTGGTAATATAAGAAGGGTCATTTGAAGACTGAGTGCATCTTGCCATCTACCACTCAATAGTGCTTCCATTGCACTTCCTAGGACAACTTCTCCTCAAGGACAAATGTGTGCTTTACATAATAATGGTACAGACAGATGTGGGGCTGCGCAATGTGTGCTTACACGTTTCTGGTGTTCTTTGCTTTTTTTGCAGGTCATCCCATAGTTGGTGATTGCTGCCTGAAGATTGCTGCTGCTGCTTGATTTGTGATTTGTTTTCCTGCTGGTAAGTTCAAGACCTTAAGGACAAATGTGTGCTTTACATATTAATGATACAGACAGATATGGGGCTGAGCAATTGTGTGCTTACACGGTTGTGGTGTTCTTTGCTTTTTTTTGCAGGTCATCACATAGTTGGTGATTGCTACCTGAAGAATGCTGCTGCTTAATTTGTGCTCTGTTTTCTTGCTGGTAAGTTCAAGACCTGAAGGACAAATGTGTGCTTTACATATTAATGATACAGATAGATGTGGGGCTGAACAATTTGTGCTTTACATATTAATAGATGTGGGGCTGAGCTATGTGTGCTTTACATATATTAATCGATGTGGGGCTGAGCTATGTGTGCTTTACATATATTAATAGATGTGGGGCTGAGCTATGTGTGCTTTACGTATTGGTTGATCTATATGTGCTTTACATATTGGTTGATTTAGCCCCCAAAACATTTCTTTTTTTGTGCAGATCCGTTTTTATGTGGGCATATAAGCTGTTTGATGAAAATCTTGCCTAGATTAATGTATGTAATATTATGCTCCACCTAGCTGTTTGCAAGTTTGTAGTTTTCCTATTTGTAGGCTCAGTGTGAACCAAATCTGAACATGCTTGTGTTTTTATGGATGAACCATATATGTCATTACAAAATCTTTCCCATTCAAAAAGCAGGATTGTTTGCTGTGCCTCGAAGAGGTTGCCAACATGCTCGGCAAGGACGATCTTGACAAGGTCGACGGCATGCCAGCATTGGCAACGTAAGAAATTTTATATATTTCTTCCATGCATTTACAATTTGAACTCAGCTCTGATGGTAAAATACTTAAGATTGTTTGGTGGATTTTGGATTCATGATTGATTGATGCGTGCTTCTGCAATATTGGTCATGATTTCTTGGGACTTTCAGTGAAAGGCAATTTTATTGTGCCAACACAAACACTACATCAGGACTGATAAATATGGCCATGATTTCCTAGGTTTTTATTTTGTCTTTCAAGTTAGCTTTTCTGAAAATTGGTCCAACAAAGATGATGCATGAGGAGCAGCTCTGCTTTGGTCATATATGTACTTCCTTACACTGAACCATTTGTCATATTTTATCTTTGTTTCTCCACTGGTAACCTGACAAATGGAAGTCAAACTTATGTTGTTGTGATGATTAATTAATGGATTGTAGATAAAACATCAACCTAATATATCATGATTTGTATATACTTTTGGTTTCATTCCTATGAAAGTAAACACAATTTCACTAAAAATAATAGTGCATTAAGCATTGTTTGGTCCCTCCAATGCTGCGTTGGCACTTTGCATAATATAATTCTCAATTTGGAGGTTGATTGATGTGGGATTGTCTCCTTAGTTACATTTTTCTGATAAACAGCTAATGAAACATCGTGTGTTTTTATTAGATTTTTTGAATCTAAAGCCCTATTGTGGATTTTTGTTTTATGTTTTAGATCATATTTTGACCTATCTGTTTGCTAATGTAAACATACTGATGGAAGGTTGAATACTTGAATGAGTAACTACATTGACCAGTTGATCCCCTTTACTTTATGTGGTTGTTGTAGGATTTATTTTCTTTCTATTTTACGCTGTTATATGACCTTTGTAATTAAGCTCATTTACTCTATGCAGTTGTTGTTAAAACTATGTACCCTCTGTTCACATCTGCTGAGAGGGTGTACGTGCCCTCATTGATTACCACACATAAACCATACATTTTGTATATTTCGTCTTAATATATCCTTGGTGGCTACACTTATGTTATGTGCTTGGCTATTCGATAATTAATGTAGTCTCTGAGACTATTTGTTGAAGATTATTGGGTAATATGGTTTCCTTTTTTCTATTTGTAGTACTTGGTTATACATGTTTTAGTTATACATCGTTTTCACTGCTGCAACTTTTGATGCTGCAATAAGAATGATTATCCTACTTTGTGTTTGTTTTATCTGTCGGTGCTTCAGGACACACAATTGTTCTACTCTATTGTTTTCCTTCTTTCATTTTATGTTTCTGTTTGTTGCGTGACATCGATAGCTGTGATTTTCTCTTTTGACAGATTTATGCATCGTCAGGCCAGCACGACTTGGGCACCACAGTATTCCCTGGCATCGTCTCAGCCATTGCCAGCTCAAAGAAGCTCAACACATCCAAATCTTGGCGGCTCTTGCAGCATGCGGTTTACAGGGATCCGAAGGCCGTGTCCAAGGCATCAGCAATCCTGCATGGTACCATTTTTCCAGTCTATATAGTTCAGACTTTGAGGTCTCATTTGCAAAGCAATATTTTAGTAGCTATTTTTATTGCCAACTGAGTTGCAGCTTAACGCTTCGCTTTGTTAGTTGTGTTGAAAACATCCTTTGTAGCTATTAATCTACTTTTATTGTTATCATCTCAAATAGTCTTAAGTGGGAGATAAAGCTCGATTTTTCATAGTTATAGTTAAGGCCAATGCATACCGTAACATTTCAGTGTTTACCCTTAATAGTTTCGAAGGTTAATACAAGCATATGTTTTCTTATCATGCAGCACAGGTTATTTTCACAACAGTATTTGAAGAATAAGATGCCGAGGATTAAAGAAAATAAAAAGGCAGACCGACAAGGTATATATTTGCTGAGATGCTCTCTTCTTACTTTACTTCCTTGGGCCTTCTACAATGATGACATTGTTGTTCAGAATCAGTTCTCTCTTCCATCTATCAATGTACTCATTTTTACTTAGAACAATGGACTCATTCATGGTTTATTTCTTAGTTACAGTCGATTTGTCTGTTTTGTTGTCCTAAAAAGTTGTGTGTTCAGCCAAAAATAGCACCATGTGATGATTCTCATTAGTCCTTACTAATTAGCACGCCTATATATTACCTCCCCCTCCTGCTTATTTGATGTCAAATGACTAACCTTTCTTGGCTTGATATTGTCGGCATATTTTCCATTAATTTCATAGTTTATCAGCATATTTATAAAGCGCCATATTCCTTTAGGATATAGTCGTATGCATATGTCTAGCCTGATGTTCCTTTAAAGGTTACCATATTCTTGGTGATACTATAGCTACTTTGTAAGCATTTATTTATTTTCCCATGTCATTTTGGTCCTATTTCCATTTCACTCCCCGCGTATCGGCTATGTATATGTGTTCCCACCCAACATCTTTCTGTTAGGAAGTGATTCCACCATCCATTTTGCTGGTTGTTTCCTATTTGCTACGGTGTTTTTTTCGTGTCATGAGTTGCTTATTTAGTTTCTAGCCAAACTTAAGAAGTCGGTAAATATGAGAACATTTTACCTTTAAATTTACACTGCAATTAGGTCTGAAGATGCTAGACTACTGGGTAACGAAGGGTGGGCATTGATCCTAACGCGATATCAGTTTCTTTTTTCACATCCATTTTAGTTCAGTTTTGTAAACAATGAATCCTACTTCAGAATAAAATTGACTCATTTGCTATTTGTTTTTAAATGTTTACAGCTTGAAAACTGTTTCGCTATTCGCATTTTCTTTTTATCGCAAGAGCATCGTCCTGAAGCTAGGCCTAACTGCTCTCATCTCTGTACTATGCATGCAAGTGCCCCTCTGCGTTTTTTATTACGCCTACATTTATCTTCATGTTGGTAAAGTTTTATTATAGGGGTGATACAAGTCGATAAGGTTACGAAATAATCTTTCTCTTGGATGTGCATGAGTTTCAAACTTTGTCAGTACATTAGAAAAAGTAATATAAGTTAGAGATGTGCCTATAAGATTACTGAAAAGGAGAGAAAAATATATAATACATATGCCTAGATTTGGTTTCGTCTTAAAGTTGTGAAATATTCTGGTTGACATGAATTTTGAGAATTGGAAATGTCGTGCCTTAGTTCACAGGTTGGTAGCAATCAGATATGTACCATGTCTATTGCTGTAGACATTTGACTTCTCATTTATGTTTGATTCTTCTATGTTGCTCAAGGCCTCAGCTTATATGACAAGAAATCCATTTCTTGATGTTGGCTTTGGTGACTAGAAACTAAACTTCTTTGGTTCATGATAATCATGTGTTCCTGGCTATTGTTTAACTGACTGCGCAACATGATCTGCTAGACCATGGTATTGGGGAACATGATAAATGGTTTTGTCATGTTCCTCTTTTCATTTCTACCGGGGTTTCCTTTTTTTCGTGCATTGGTTCCCTTTTTTTTCATGAAAATTATGATCAGTATGCAAGTCAGCGAGTGTATACATTCTACATTTTTCTTACAGTCTACAAGATCGCTTTGTCTTCCCTTTTCTTTTACAAGAATATATTTCTGTATAGGTTATGCGTTCATGCTATTCAGCTTTCTAAGTACGTATCTGCGCTATATTTGGCCTGAAAGAGGTCCACTACATTTGTCTCTGGCTTGGAATGACGTTGGGTAATATGAAAAGAGATCTCCTTTTATTCACTAATTTCAAGATCAGTGGAAACTCATCAGTTTTCAATTTTGCCTTGCATACTTATATTTACGTTTGTTATCTAATTGAATATTCTAAATTGAAGTTAACTATTGCATATTGTCTAACTTATGTACATGGATCAGCCAGTAATTGTAAATTTATCACCTTTCTAAAGCATGCTTGCCGACTTGTGTAATATCAAAAGTGATCTCCTTTTTATGCAGTAATTTCAAGGTTAGTGGAAACTCTTCAGATTTCACCTTTGCCTTGCATACTTAAATTTACATTCGTTATCTAATTGAGTATTCTAAATTGAACTTAATTGTTGCATATCACCTACCTTATGTTCATAGACCAGCCAGCCACAGTAAATTTATCACCTTTCTAAAGCTTGATGGTATTATTAGCCTTTTTTTCTTTCGGACTAAACATGCTTGCCGACTGCTGTTTTTGGTCGTTTGTTAGATGCTCAGCCAAATTACATTGTGTATACTCGCATTGTCACTATCCCTTATAAATGCTATGTGCTGCCACCTGATTGTTAACTCCATTATTCTCCAGCCTTTCACATGGAGATTATCGAGATTTCAACCATGGTCCTCCTTGAGGACATGCTGAAGAAGCTATGTCTGCCCAGCCCAAAGTTCAATACTTGTGTGTCCGCAGAAGCGAAACTGGTAACAAAAAAAAGACTGAAGATTGTCACATCAAACAAGTTATTGAAAATACTAGGCGTTGGGACGATTTCATATTTGATGTTGCCAACACAAATGACGGTGTCTACCAGATAACCGAGGAAGTGTACACGTTGGATCCTCTCAACTGGAGAATGACATAAACTCTATGCTCTGGGAAATTCAGAAAGGTACAACACATCTTGACCAGCTCACCTTTGAATCAACAGATCCGCTGTGGGAATTTGGCAAATATCCATATGACACGAACCCTGATTCAAGTGAAGCTGGTCATTTGCCAGGTTATTATCCACGCCCCTCACCTAAATGTAACATTAAGAGCTGCCCCAATGATGATACCATCTTTGACAGTGATGGTCGGTGCTATATGGACTTTTTTTTACCTGTAGATGGTCATGCTGGTGCCTCTCCATTTGCCCATCGTACCATCTTTGACTATGCCTTTCTAATAGTATAATAGTATATGTGTGTTGATGTGTACTTATCCAACTACGTGCTATATTTCCATGCTTTCACTATCTATGTTACCTATCTTTGTGATAGTTTGTACATGTTGTAATGAAAGACCTATTTATTCGAAAGACTTTCATGTGTGAAAAAGCACTATGATATGTTAAGTTACTTTTAATTATCGTGTCATATTAAGAATGTTTACCATATCATTTTGCAAACCGAAAACCAGTGTCAACGGCGGGTGGCGCGCGGCAAGCTGTGGCAGGGGATCTAGTGTCGTGTGAACACCCTGCGTGATTTCCTTCCTGCGTCCACACCTACACGCTGGCCTCACTTCACTTCTCCCTCATCTCTTTTTATACTCCCTCTTGACGCCATGGATGGATCTATAAGTTCTTCTCTTGGTTCTATATGATGCGTTTATAAATGAAAATGCAAAAAACAGAAGAAACTTCTGCTTGGAAACTTCTTTTTTTCCATTGAATTTTTTTGTTTTTGTTTTCTAGACCTCATGTCAACCATATGTTCATTGCATAACAACAAAATATGATTTGTTCATCACAATAAGTCTCAAATAAAGGCACCAAAGTCCATTAGAATACAACAAATTAGGAGTTTGTCACAAATGAAGACATTGAAGCACTAGATTACATAAAATTATTTCTTGATCACGGAGTGTTCATGAATTCTACCGCTGCCTCAACAAACTCTTTGTCCACCTTCAACCGAACGGGTGCAAGCCTTGTCTTTCTAGGGCCTTTTTCTTCAAGTGTGGAAGAGCATAATGACTGGATCCCTTATGTTTAATGGTGGACAGGAGAAGAAGGACGAGATATGGAAACCGTCTCTTGCCATAGCTGCAAAATTGGTGCTGGTTTTTTGAGCGAAATTTTCAGATTTCACAGGAGATTCACCGGCGGGAGTTTTTTATCTGATTTTCGCTAAATTTGGCCGCTGCTGGGGCGGAGAAGGGGAGAATTGGAGCTCTGAGCGGGAGGAAGAAACAGACGAGCACGGGGAGCAGCGTAGATGGAGGGGAGCGCCTAGTCATCGTGTTACGCGGACGTAACGTCGCTCCGCGCACCCCCTCACGCTATATGGGCCCGACCCATTTCGTTCGTATGCTTTTCTTGTAGTAGAAGCAGGAACTTTTCGCGCGTGTTGCTTCATTCGTTCGTATGGTTTTGCTGTTTCATTTCACGTGCTTCCTTCTGTCGCTGGTTATCTGTTTGCAGTAGTGTCTGAATGGCTCGACTGTTTCTTTCACATTCTTCCTTGCTGCTGGTGTTTCTGAGTGATATTCGTAGCTTTAGAATTATTGCTTGCTGCTGGGCTTTCAGACATATTTCGTGGTGCAGCGTTTCGGAACTGAAATAAAACATGCACAGAGACATCAACCGGACATAGTGCATGTAAAAGAATGGTGCGATTTGGTTACCAGGCTCGTTCCGGTTTCTAACCCGATAAATCGGCCGTCTCTAATCTACACAAATTATTTCAATTTAAAATAAAATATAAACAAAAATTATGCGTGTTCACGTGTAGGTTCCATTCCAGTATTCGGTTTCGAGTTTCGTCGATTGTAACTTCCCAATTTTGAATCGATCTTCGGAACCTTTTTAGACAAAAAAATTCAAATTCGTCGCACTCGGTTGAGCGTTTGAAATATCCTTTGACAAGGAGGTTAATCTCATCATTTCGCACAAATTTCGTGTAGTAATTTTTTCGTTTTGGCGGTATTTACACTCCACTCAGTGTAGGTCTCTTCTACTACCTATGGCGCTGCTGCTCGCCGCAGTTAACTCCGCCATCGTCGCTGCACCACCGCCGTCCCGCGACGCCACCTTCCTGCACCGTTGCCGTCGCACCGTTGTCTAGATCGAACGCGTTCTACTATTTCTAACCTGGGTTTTGAATTTTTCTAACCCATTGAACGAAATCTAGATTTTGAACTATTTTGGAAACGAGGTGAACGGAATCTGGTTTTTGAACAATTTTGAAAACCCCGGTAAATGAGATGTAGGTTTGAACGGAATTGGAAACCCAGTCTACAGAATATGGTTTTGAACGATTTGGAAACCTGGTGAACAGATTGGATTTGAACGATTTAAAAACCCATTGAACAAAATCTGGGTTTGAATGATTTTGAAAACTTTTGAAGGAATCTTTTTTGAACCATTTGGAAAGTCTTGAGTTTGAACGATTTGGAAAAACCATGAACGGAATCCGAGGTTTGAAACGTATTTTGAAAAACCGTTTGAACAGAATTTGGGTTTGAACGATTTGAACAACCCGTTTGAACGGAATTTGGATTTGAAAGATTTGAAAAACTCGTTGA
>CAMZMU010000098.1:42997044-43312320 GCA_947311845.1 Poa pratensis
ATTGGCCATACTTTTACCAAGACAAAAATTGGGGGAGATTGGAGATCATTCCTAGCTACATGGTATGCCAAATTTGATTGGTTAGAGTATAGTGTGGAGAAAGATGCTGCATATTGTTTCTATTGCTTTCTTTTCAAGTCATCAAGCACTAGTGTACATTTTGGACACGATGCTTTCACAAAATTGGGGTTTAAGAATTGGAAAAAAGGTCCAGAACATTTTAGAAAGCATATAGGTGGTACAAACAGCATTCACAATAATGCAAGAAGATATTGTGAAGATTTTAGAAACCAAAAACAAAGTGTGTCATATGCTATTGCTTGTCATGATGAGAGATCACATATTGACTATGAAATACGGTTGAGGGTTGTGCTTGGTATTGTAAGGTTTCTTATTGAGCAAGGTCTAGCTTTTCGTGGGCATGATGAGTCCATCAATTCCATCAACCGAGGAAATTTTCTTCAAATGTTGAAGTGGTATGCCTCAAGATGTGAGGAAGTAGCCAATGTGGTCAATCTAAATGCTCCTGGCAATCTCCAACTGACATCTCATGAGATTCAACAACAAATAGTCCAAGCATGTGCAGAAGAGACCTCACAGGTCATAATGAGTGAGCTTGGGGATGCTTGTTTCTCTCTACTGTTGATGCGTCTCGTGATGTATCGGTGAAAGAGCAAATGGGCGTGATATTGAGGTGTGTCATATGTTTTTGTTGAACTCATTTGTTGGAATCCCATAACTCACATGACTATTCTAATATTATGTTCTTGCTTATAGGTTCGTGAATAAAAAAGGAGAGATTGTGGAAAGATTTCTTGGTGTTAAGCATGTTGTTGATACTAGATCGGCTTCTTTAAAAACAGCCTTGGATGCAATGTTTGTTAAATATATATTTGTCCATGTCTAGATTGAGAGGACAAGGATATGATGGTGCCTCAATATGCGTGGTGAGCTACATGGTTTAAAAACATTGGTGTTGGCCGACAATCCTCATGCTTTTGAATATGTTATAATCTTGCATTTGATGGTTCGAGTGCTTGGTATAACAAATGAGTTGTCACACGCATTGCAAGCCAAAGATCAAAACATAGTTTGTGCTATGCATATGATTGTATCAGTGAAAAGGTTATTGCAAAATCTGAGAGATCATGGATGGAAGCCTCTCTTGTTGGCTGCTACTAAGTTTTGTGAAGGAAGAAATATTATAGTGCCCAACATGACTGACAACATTCCAGCTAGAGGTTATCCAAGGATCTCACGCAAGGTGGTTACTTGCCTCCATTATTACAAATAGAAATCTTTAACGAGGTGCTTGATAGAAACATTGTTGAGATGAATAATAGATTTTCTGAAACATCTACACGCCTATTGATCTGCACCGCATGCCTTGATCCTAGAGACTCATTTAGCAACTTTGATCATGAGAAGCTAATTGAACTTGCCAATATTTACTCCGTGGATTTCTCTTCACATGATTTCTATGTCTTGGTTGACCAACTCAACATATATATTGATATGATGAAGAGTAGTCCTGATTTCTTATCATGTGATACTCTGGGTGATCTTTCTCTCAAGTTGGTTCAAACTAGACATCATTTGATCTTTCCATTGGTCTACAGGCTCATCACACTTGCTTTGACATTGCCGGTTGCAACGGCATCAGTTGAGAGGTTTTTCTCTTCCATGAAGATTGTAAAGACAGATCTTCGAAACAAGATTGGTGATGATTGGTTCAGTGATTTGATGATTTGCTATTCTGAGAAAGAATATTTCAAAAAATTGATGACAAGAAGATTATGCTACGTTTTCATGCCTTAGGGAATCGTCGAGGTCATCTACCTCGGAAGTTTCATCTTGCTAGCACAACTACAACTTAATGGTATGACACTATCCTATGAAAAGCTAATAATTGTATGATACATGTGCTCACAATTTTGTCATATGTTGTAGGTGTCTCTTACATATTGGGATATCATATGGTGGCTGCCAATTGTTCAACTCAAGTGACATGAGTCCATGTTAGTATGTTACTACTTTTTAAGTTGTTTTTAGGTTACTTTTATGTCATTGTTAGTTACTTAGTTGTACTTGATGAGTTATGAAACTGAATATGTTTGAACCTTTTTTGTGTTGAATACACTTGCTTTTGCCTAAATTTTGTGAGCTTTAATATTGTGAGGCTTTGACTTATTTACATTGTTCCTTCCATACAATTGGGGATTACATGTGTTGTCAAAAAAAATCGCCGGTGGCACACCTTTTACTGTTCGCCCCCCCTCGTCTCAATCCCTGGCTCTGCCACTGCCTCTGCGGATGGATGCAAGGCCAATGGGGTTAGGGAGAAGGAGAGAAGAGAGTCGGGTGGGCGGGGCGGAGGAGTGGCTCATCACCTGGGGGGGGCGAGGCGGAGGAGGCGTCTTGGGTGAGCGGCCGCGGCCTCATCGTCCACGGCCTCTGCCTCGGCCGCGACTACCGGTCGCCGGCGGCGCCATGCTGGGGTTTCCGGCTAGGGTTCAGGGGAGCGCCGCCGCCGCCGCCGAATGGTAATAGGATGAGTCGTGGTGGTAGTAGATGGACACGCGCCTTTTCTAAATCATAAACACAAAATTCAAACTATTCAAGAAAAGATAAAATTTGCAGTACATCATATATGTTGCACTGATTATTCTGTGAATGTTTCGTTTTATTTAGATAATTAGTTTATGATTTAATTGAGTTTGATAAGATCAAAACGTAATAAGGTATTTAATCGTAAATCATTTATCCAAATGGAACAAAACTTTCACGGAATATTAAATGAAACATGTATGACTTGTTAGATTTTTTTTCAAAAAATTTAGGAAAGTTTGAATTTCGAGTTAATATTTTTGCCGTCAAATATTGATCTGACGGCTTTCACCGGAACAAAGTCAGTGTGTCTCACAAAGTAACCCAAGCTCCGTCCTTGTCACTGATGGGGCCAGACAACAACGGTTCACATGTCCCTTGGTCGCTATTCAGTGAGAAATTGCCATTCCCATAGGGCAGGGGATAACAAGAAAACGAGAACCACATTAGTGATCTTTCGGTGAGTCAAGACTATTTACTTTCTTGTTGTTGCTTTTATTTATTTCTTCCTGTTTCTGTCGTTTACTCCATCCTAACATTTCTTGTTTTCCAACAGGTTGGTGGCTCACTTCTTATTATTATTATTATTATTATTATTATTATTATTATTATTATTATTATTATTATTATTATTATTATTATTTGTTTTCAGTTTTTCCTATTTAGTTTAGTTTTTCTTTTCTTATATTCATTATATTTTTTGAGTAATACACAATGAACATCATTTTCGCAATACGTGATGAACATTTTTCAATCCACGGCGATATTTTTTTATGTAGGACCAACCTATTTTAAATGTGTGACTAACATATTTTTCTTTGTTGAAATAACCAAAATATTCAAAAATACAAGACAAACATTTTTTAATACACGATTATGACTATGTAGAATCTCAACACTCTAGTGTACCCAATACCCATAGAGCATTGCCTACCATATCAGCAAAGGCTTTTAGTAATCCTACTTATTAGAGCTAGTATTGGAAGATATAAGAGACTTTGCATAAAAAATCATATTGTCATCATTGCTAGACAGACCTGATCGGATACGATCTCCAGGCGGTAGTTTTGGTAGTTGACGTTTCTGTAAACAACTTGGACTCCAAGTTTACTTGTAACCCTATTCGACTTTCAATCATGATAACATGCACATATCGTTCACATTTATAGCTACCATACATAATACTAGATAGCTGGAGGGTATACTCAAAAACAAACTAATCATCCTTACCCATAACATCATCGTGAATCATGATGAAGTCATTGAATTGAATAGAGTATCCTCTCCATACACCAACTAAAGATTAGAGATCGGACAGCTGACCACGCGCCACGTATGGCTGCTAAGAAAGAAAGAAGTAAAACCATGTCGAGTGCATATATAGTCGTCTTGACATTCCATACTTTATTTATTTATTGAGTTAATAAGGGGTGGGAAAACCATTTTGTGTGTCTTCATTAATGTTGTGCATACGTATATCAAAGGGACAACTCGACACACTGTAACAGCTTAGCGACGCTATCCGTTAAAGTGTTTACGAAAATCATTAACAAATATAAGGAAATGATGCATCAACTGATCAGATTTGGTCTATCATAGAAAAAATGGAGAGAGAAGAGAGGACACTCTCCTCTCGCAAGAGTCGTGGGTTTCTAGGACATCATGGCACACGGAGGCCAAGAATGAAACATGCCACCTCCTTCGCCTCATGTTCCTCAACATCGGCCGCATTGTGGGCGATGCAGTCATCATGGTTGGTAGGCTCGCACCCAATCGTCCACAACGCCGCTAGCCTTTGTGATGCCGCCACCAATTGGCAACAACGTCGCTTGCCTTCCTCGCCATTGCCGACACAACTTTTTCGTATGGTAGGGGGTGGGTAATGTCGGATTGATATAAAGAGCTAGGGTTTGAGTGGTATTTGGTCAAGCGTGTGAAATGTGGGTCGCGTGTTTCTTTTTTATCCCAGTTTTTTTTTGAACTAGCGGGTAGGTTTAGCTTTAATTGTTAGGCCCAATTAGCATTTGAGAAGTAATTAGCACGCTATTAGTGATATTTTTTCTGGCACTGAACGAGTGTAGGTGTCGCAGACTCAGAGGTCAGTAGAAACACTATATCGGCATGATAGCCCGCCAATTTAAATTTTCTAAAATTCGTTTCCATAGATAGCAAGATGAAATAAAAGTATATTCAACAGGTATTTGAAAATGTACATTGCTTATTTATAAAACGGTCCATGTATTCTCTGCAAAAAAATCACATACAAAAAAATCATAGAAAGGAGGAAATGAGAATGACAAATCATGAACAATTGATGGGCCAGAGCGATATTCGCGTGCCCTTGCTTTTTTTTTTTTTTTAGAAAAGCGTGCCCTTGCTTATGGTCCCCTATTCAGCGAGGAAAAGGCATTCCCTGCATAGGGCCGGGGATAACAAGAAAACGAGAACCCCAACAACGATCTTTGGGTGAGCCCACTACCGGGATGACGATTCACTATTTTTGTTCCTTTTAGGATTACTCCAACGGGCCGACGCAAACGGACACCAAATTATGTCCGTTTGCGTCGGGTCCGGCCGACGGACAGGGGGCGGACAGGAATTTGCGTCGAGTGGCCACAGCTGTTGCCGACGCATTTGGCCGACGCAAACGGACACCATTCTTTTTTCTTTTCTTTTGAACACAAAAGAGCTAGCAAATTTGGAGAAAATTGATACAAGAAAATAGAGAGAAAAAAAGCAATCAAGATGCAGAAAAGATAGCTAGCAATCAAGATGCAGAAAAGATAGCTAGCAGATTACTCGTACGAAAAGCAGCGGCACAAATATCATTGCTAGTAGCAAATTTGCACAATAGAAAGAGAAAGCAGGGCAGCAGTAGAAAGAAAAAATGCAGCACAAATTCGAAGCTAGCAAGAGCTAGCAAATTCCAAAGTAGTACTGATTCAAGGGCGCAGATTGAGACCGGGATCTCCACGGGCAGCCAAATCCAGCCAAGTCTGATCTCGGCAGCCAGCAATTGATGGAAATTTGCTTGCTTGGGCTCGCGAACTGGGACGGAGAGTGGGCGTGCGAGCTGGTGGTGGCCATGGCCTGCAGCTACCCGAGCAGAGTTGCCCATCTGGAGCAGAGCCGCTAAGGCCACGACCAGTGCCACGGCCGCCATCAACGACGTCGCCCTCCGCCTCGCCCTGGGTGGCGGCGACGGAGAAGGATCCACAGCGCCGAGTCGGGAAGGACCTCGTGCAGCTCGCCGCCGTCGCCGTCTCCTTGTTCTGCGGTGGGGATTGGGGATTTTTCGAGGTGAGAGAAAAGCGAGGCAGGTGGGAGGGGGAGGAGAGAGGAGATTTCTTTGACTGCCGTGTGGGCCGGCACACGGATATGGGAGGACATGCGCGGATACTGCGGACCTCTCTTTCCGTCCGTTTCTGTCCGTCCCCGACGCATCGGTGACCCAAATTTGGGCCAGAAATGCATCGGTCCGGACAAAAATGGACACAAAACGGACCAGCGGACTGGATGCGTCGCATGGTTGGGGCCTGATTTTTGCCATCCGGATGCCAACGGACTCGATGCGTCGGCCCGTTGGAGTCATCCTTATTTAGTTTATTCCGGCTCCTTTCCTTTTTTCCATCCCAATATAATTTTCAAGTTATATATCAGGTTGGCTGTTCATTTATTATTATTATTATTAGTTGCTTTAAATTTTCTTTTTCAGTGTAGTTTTTCTTTTTCTTGTATTCATGATATTATTTCAGTACTACAGGACAGACATTTTTTTACCATATGTGATGAACATTTTTCAGTCCATCAAGAACATTTTCTAATGTATGACCAGGGGCAGAGCTAGCACACAACCATTGGTGTCAAATGACACAGATAATTTTATAGTAATCCGGTTTAGAACAAGAGAAAATTTATTGTAAATTGAAAATCACACTGGCAGATTGAGGAGAATGACACCAATGGTAAAAAATTAGCTTTGCCCCTGTGTGACCAACATATATTTAATGCGCGACTAACATATTTTTTCTTTAGAAAAATCAACATACTTTTGAAAACGTGAGGAACATTTTCTAAATACATGATTATCGGTAAATAGGAAGCATCTCGAGCGTACCTATAGCATTTTCCTACCATATCTTAGAAACAAGGCAAAAGCTTTGCCTTTTATATTGATAAAGAAGGAGCAAAGGCGAGTACACGGCCGAGGCCGAAAAAATTAAAAAGGCATCCCGGCAACACCGGAGGCCGACAACGCAAGACACAAACGAATTACTCGCAAATCTCAGCCAAGCCCTTGGCCCCCGCTAGGATCCAGTTCCTACTCTCGCTTTTGATGCGTTGAAAAAGAATGGAGGACATTTTGAAAGTGTTGTTGAAGACCCTCGCATTCCGCTCTTTCCAAATTTCCCAAGTGATTAGGATGATCGCCGACTTGAGACCCTTGCGGGAGGGGGATGGCGAGGCAGCCATGTCTTTCCAGTAGTCGAAAACAGTAGGTTTAGTGACCCCAAGGCCTTGCATCAGCAAAGGGCATTTCAACCAGGAGGACGCTTCGGTCCAGACCCTTTTGGAGTAGCGGCATTCAAACAACAAGTGCCTCCCCGACTCTGGTTGATTCCTGCAAAGCTGACATACCGGCTGGTGTGGCCACCCTCTGATGGCAAGACGGTCAGAAGTCCAAAGCTGGTTTTGCACGGCCAACCAGGCGAAGAAGGTGCATTTCGGGGGGGGCCAAGTGTTCCAGACAACGGCCATGAAAGGACAAGCAGAGGCACCAAAGAATTGTTCCTTATAGGCGAACTTCGCGGAGTAGACCCCTGAAGTAGAGAGGGTCCAGGTGATGGTGTCCTCGACCCCAGGGGAGAGCGGGGACTCCTGAATGAGCTCCCACAGTTGCACGAACTGGGAGATGTGATTGACCGTGAAATTGGCCACGTCGAGGTCGGCAATCCATTTGAAGTCAGTGAGGGCGTCATGGACCTTTCTGTTTTTGCGCTTAGAGGCCGCGAAGAGGTCAGGGGCGATAACTTTAGCAGGAAGTCCGTCAAGCCTGGATGATCCCCAAAAGGAAGCTTTGTGCCTGTCCCCTATAGAGACCTTGGTGGAAGCATTGAACAGGTTTCTATCCGAGTCGTCATTTGGCGTTTCAGAGCCGACCCAAGGCTTGTCAGGGGAAGCCCACTCGTGCCATAACAACCTTAGCCGTAGCGCTCTGGAGAATTTTCCAGGTTGAGAATTCCAAGACCACCAAGAACCTTAGGACGGCAGACTTTGTTAACCCCATATCAACAAGGGGACTGCTGAGCGTCCCCCGGAGGATCCGACGCCCCCATCCTCCGCCTCCAGAACCGTTAGATGCGTCGCATCATGACCGTCCGCACCGCATCCTCCGCTCTCGTCTCTATCTCACATCCCGTCTGCACCGCAGAGCAACGCGTGGCTCCCCGCATGGCTCCAGGCAGGTTCCATCTAGCACAGCTGCTAGCACCGATGACAAGGAAGCTCTCGATCGTCGACGACGAGGAACCTCTCCCCATACATCGTATCACCCCTGCCCTAGCGCTGCACCAGCCCTCTGGCTTGCAAAAGCCACGCCGACGGCCGAGATACATCAAGAAGCACCCCTTGCTTGCAGAGCGATGGCCGGTGCATGGTCGTGTGCTTGCAGAAGCGCGTCCGACGTTGGTGGCATCGACGACCTTGGTTTCTAGCAAAAGCAGCAGCCGGTGTGGCGGACCTTGTAGCACCGACAATCTAATTTTGCAGCAACGACAACCGGCGTTGGTAGCATCGACGAACTTCGTTTGCAGGAAAAGCAGGATGTGGTGGCGGACCTTGTACGTAGCAACGGCGACCTACTTTTGCAGCAGCGGCGATCGGGGGTGGTAGCAACGGTGGCCTTCCTTGGCAGCAACCGGACTGTGGCATGCACCTTTGCAGCATCCTGACAACTAGCGTAGCAACGACGGCCGGCGTCGGCAGCAGCGTCAGTCGCCCTTGGCAGCATGGCCGGTCTACCTCCGTAGCAAGCAGTCATGGCGCTTCACCCTTGGGAGTTGGGACTTGGGAGCACCGACACCGACGCCCCCGTTGGAAGCAGCGACGGTCGCCGTCCTTTGCATCAAGCGGCGTATGGCAGAAACCTTGGACCTTGATACAGCCGGGAGAGAGGGATTTGGGGCGGTGCGCTTGCAGTTGCAGCGGCGACGAGCTAGCTGGTTTGGCTCTCGGCGGCAGACGGTGGAGCATCGACGCGGATGTGCGAAGCGGCGATCACCGTGCACATGTGCAGCCCCCTGCTCCTCGCGTTGCCATGGCCATGTGATAACCCCCAAGAGCAGGGGATCACTGTAGCACCTCTCAATGTGGAAGTAAGGTATCGATACAGGAGTAAGAAGGAAAAGTTATCTATTCCTACAACTAAAGTGTCACAAGTTTTAGTTGATTATGCACTAAACAAGTTTAAAGAACAAGGTGGTTGATTTAATGGATGAAGTTTAACGTAACAAAACAAGAATGTGAAAGTGTCCCAATCCTCTTCAATGCAAGAGGACAAGACAAAGATTTTTCTTATAGGAACAATGGACATGGGTTCATGGGTTCACTTAATCCTCTCTCTCTCATCTATGGTGATTATCATGTTATAGATAAAGTACACACAATTGTCATGTTTTAATGGTAGCTTTTATGACGGCTATATGTCCTAAAACACATAGTTGAAAGAAGTACTCATTTGTGTTGCTACGTCTCCCTCGTAAGGCTAGCGTGGTTGTTGTCACTCCCACATCATACTCTTCCTTTTTACCCCCAGATAAAGGATGTTGGGCTGTATTTCGCATGTCACTCAATACATATGCCGTGTCACATCGCCATCCCGTACCTACATACATCATATTTCATAATGGACAATATTCTAAACACTAGTGCAATGATTCATAATTCGTGTGCATGACCACATCTCTCTCATCTATCCACACTTGGTGGTGTCAATCACCTCATGACAAGGATAAACAAGGCATTATGCATAAATCAAACCATCACATGCATCATAGAATATCTCCAAAGTATGACAAATCATAAAAGTTCCAACACAACAGTAAATGCATAACAAATCATCTCATACCACAATATCCACCATAGAATTACATAGATGACCGTAATCATGTTCATCAGCTCATACGGTACTAATTAGTGAAGCGCAAAGAGAGGAGAGATACATAAGTTACCACCACAAACCCAAGTCCAGGGGTGGACTACTCCCCCTTCATCATGGAGACGGTGGAGAAGTCGTTGGAGAAGATGGAGACCACCCCGGCAGCGCCTCGCCGGAGTTTTCCCCCTCCAATCTGCAGCTCCAGGTCTCTGTTTCGTGGTTTCTGTGTTTCGGCGGCGCTGCTTCCAGAGAACGTCGGGGGCTATTTTTATAGGCGTTTTTAGGTCAAGACTATGTCGGTGGAGCAAAGATCGACGGCCACGGAGCTCCGAGGGGGAAAAGAGGTGGGCCCACGCGGCCAGGTACAGGAGGCCGCGTGGGACCCTCTATCTTCCAGCCTGTTGGGCTTCTGGTTTCAATTTGAGCCCATTGCGTTCGTCTCGAAAATTCTGAACCGTGCTCTTTGGCCTTGCCCTTTTTGGAGTCCCGAAGCTCCCGGAAAGTCTGAAACACTAAAAAAGACGTTTTCTGGAAAACAGGGTTAATTCCAAATAAATGGGAAAACTATGAAATATTCCCAAAATCATTATAAAACATTGAATAACCCTTATATGATGCAATATGATTGGAATAGAAGTAAAATAATGCAAAGTTCATGTATGCATTTTACATGCATCAACATCCCCAAGCTTAACCTATACTCGTCCTCGAGTATGAAGGTGATAAAACTAACATGGACTTTGCAATTTTAATACTATCAATGGATATCAAAGATGATTACTATTGCTACATAGAGTAAAATGATTCATTCTTAAAAGGAGTAGCAATATGCAAGATAGTTTATGAAGTGATATCAAGTATTCAATGCAAGGATGTTCAATGATAATTCACAAAGTGTAACATGAGAGAAAAAGTACTATGGACCACATGTATGCATAATAATAAGTAAGAACATCCTACAATGGTCATAGAGTATTGGTGAAAATCTGAATATAAAAGGTGGACACTTTGGAAAGATATATATATGAGTAGAGGTAAAGCATGAATAAATTTCATCTATCTTCTGAACTTCTCTACTTAAGTCAATGATTGTAATATGGTAATCCTTGGTGTCAAGCTCTCATTCCCCTATCATAGCATCTTGAATGATTAAGTTTAAAGTGAAAGCAATAAGAGTAGTGTGCTTGACAAAGTACAGGTTGAAAGTCTCATGCCCCTTGAATACAAGTACCTACTCCATGTGTTACTCAACTTTAGAAAACAAAGCAAGTTCAAGTTAAATATCATTGTAAGTAATAACAGTATCATTAAGAGCGTCAACTGGGGTACCTCTTGTCCCAGGATATGGAACAAGCCCATATCAAAATGACAAGACAAACAAACATAATGAACAATCTCAACACCCTTTTTATTTACCATTGGATAGCTTTTTATTGTAAGGTGTATCACAGAAGGTTCACCATAGCATGTAAGTAAATTTCCACCATGAATGATGCATGGCTTAGATTAGCGGCCCAGGTCTCTCTAACCATTTATACAAACTCATTTAAACTCACTTCATTTCCCATTTATTTCACCCATGGTAAGCATCCATAAACAAAAGTACATGATATCAACTAAATTAGATGATGTGCAATGTTGAAAGCTTGCCATGTGACAGCACATATGAGCTAACTCTCAACCAAAGACATTTGTCAAGTCCACAACTTCATAATTTTAATCACAATGGGTCATATTTATTTATGCAATGAAAGTAAAGTGTGCATCAAGTTCGAGAGCTATATAACCAACTTTTCCCACAACAATTAACAACATAAGCATTTTCATTCAGAGGTATAGATAACTCAAATATCATGATAAACATACTCGGAATAGCATAAAGCTAATAGGTAGATATGGTGGACTCACTGGAAAAACTTTGGTTGAAGGTGTTGGAAACAAGTTTTTGCTTGTTGGAATTTTTGGGCTAGCAAGAGGGAGAAAGTTGACCATCTAAATGCATGCATGAGTGTCCATAGAACTAACTAATCCATGTTAGAACAAGGTAGAATAACATTTAGCATCAAAACATGAATAAAGATAGCTCTTGATAAAATATTTGCAAATTATTACTCATTAACAAGCTCATGAATCATGCAATTATATGTATCTTTTAAAATTAACTTTAACATCCCTTTTCCCAATCTTATAATAGCATCCAACATAATTCAACCCAAATTTCCAGTAGCTCTCTCATATATAAATGATAGTGTGGTGGTCTCACAAAAATAAAAATCTAATCTAAACAAACAAAAGACGCTCCAAGTTTATGCGATAAAGTGTTTCGATCGAAAAACAGAAGTTAGACGTGTGCAAACCGAGAGTGTGTAGGTCCAGTGGGGTTGTCTTCACATCCCCAAGCTTATGGTCTTCACCATCCTTGGATAGCTCTCGGTGCATCTCCTCTAATCCCTGTGAAAAAACTTCAAAACACCGTTTCTCCCATTTCTTTTTCTGTGGGACATTAGTAGTGATAAACAAATAGATTTCTTGCTGCATATAATCCTTAGACAAAAATTCATATGGATGTCCAGAACATGTATAATGTTGTATGCCTACTCATAAACTCAATTGGATCAAAAAGATTCATGTTAAAAGTTCTAAGCATGCATCAAACAAAATGGGACAGAATCTGTCCAGAAAAACAGCAGCAGCAAAACGTATTTTTCTACCCTACTTAACTTTGTCGGAAAATTCCGAAAAATTCATGCATACATAGGATGAAAAGTTGCCATTACAGTTTAAATATGAGCTCATTCGGAGTTACAGAATAAGAATTAAAAATCATACCGTGCACAGATTCGTGCAGGAATAATATCTCCGAACGCTATAAGCAACTTCTTCATACCAAAATGAGTAAAACTTGGCACTTTATTAAAAATTCCAGAATCTAAACTAAACACTAAGTCTCTTGTTACAGCAAGAGGACACAAAGAAAATCAAAATAAAAACAACCGGGTTGCCTCCCGTAAAGCGCTTTCTTTATAGCCATATAGCTAGGCTTCTTACTTGATGTTCATGAAGGTTGAAGCTCATGAGGGAACTTATACTTTGATGTGTCCCTCTTCCTTGGAAAGTGTTCATGCATAATACCAGGATCCCATGGTGTTCTCAAACCAATCAAAATAATAGTCAAGTTGAACCCTAGTTGAGAGAAAAACAAAACACAAAAGTAATAACAACGAAGTCTAACTTTCTTTCTATGCATTGGCATTTTGTATATGAATGAATCACCATAAATAGAAGTTTCCCAATGCATATTAACAATATTTACTTGCAGCATATAATTATTAGCATAAAGAGGGTTCTTATCACCTCCTCTTTCATAATAGTTGCAAGTAGTAGAAATAAATTCAACCATATAACCACAAGAATCATTCAACTTAGATAATTTAGGCACATAAAGAGGATTATTAAATTTATTATGGAATTCATTAGCATGCTTCCCTCTTTCAAAATAGTTAATAAGATCAATATTAAGTTTAATATCATGGTTGCAACAAAGATTTGGAACTAAAGGTAATTGCAAACCACATAAGTATTTCTCAACATAAGCAAATTTCTCCTCTATGGTGTAATTAGGAGAATTTAAGAACAAAGTAGGACTCTCATGAGTAAGAGTACCATCACAAACAGCAAGTATATCATTTTTATCCTCACTAATTTAGTAACAACTAAACATGGATAGGACCATCATCTAAAGCATTATCATATAGCATATTTAAGCAATACTCCTCATTATCATCAATAAGTTCACTAGTAGCATTAATAGAAAGTAAAGGAGCATTATTAGTTTCATCATAATAGCATGGGTTATCATATAGGACCATAGCATTTTCAGTTTCACACTCATCATAACATGGATTCTCATAAATAACAAAAGATTTTTGAGTTTGAGTGTTACTATCATTTGTTGATGGTGAAATTGGTAGATCCAACTCTTCCCCAAGCTTAGGTTGGAATATATCCTTTTCAATCTCCTCTTCACATTCTTCCTCTTCCAAGCTTATGTTTTCATCATCCTCTTGGGGTTGCACGGGCATCCCCAAGCTTAGGTTCTTATCCTCCTCTTCCTGCAAAATGTTAGTGCTTTCCGTGGCAGCAAGAATTCTTTCTTTAACATAAACATTATCACTAAATTCTTTTTTGCAAATTTGGAGAATAATAGAAACTTGCCCTTTCATTTCACGAGCTACATGACTAGTTGCAAGAAATTTATCAAGAAGAGAGTCTATCTCATGGGCTCCAACATAAGCAATATATTTCTCAACTTGTTCTATATCAGGGCATAAACATTTATCTTCACGATAACAAGCAATTATAGGATCACTATTATACTTGCATTGATAGTGGGAATGTTTAACAACTCTTCTATTGCAACAAGTTATACCATGTAACTCACAAAACTGATTAGCTATTTTGTGAAGAGCTTTAAGCAATTTACCCACTCTATTTCCCTCTTTGGTTGATTGATATTCAGAGTAGGCGTCATACCTTTTAAAATAATCATTACCCATAGACATTCCAGAAAGTTTCTCCATTTTTTAATTTTTTTGGGTTTTTGATATATAAAACTGAAAGTAAAACTAATGAGAAACTCACAACCAAACAAGTTTAAAGGAACCTCCCCAAGCTTAGATGATTGCAAGATATAAAACAAGATAAAATAATCTAAAGTCTAGTGCACACAAGAATAGAAACTTAAGCGCTACGCTCCCCACAACGGCGCCAGAAAAGTGCTTGATAACCCCCAAGAGCAGGGGATCACTGTAGCACCTCTCAATGTGGAAGTAAGGTATCGATCCGCAGAGCAAGAAGGAAAAGTTATCTATTCCCTACAACTAAAGTGTCACAAGTTTTAGTTGATTATGCACTAAACAAGTTTAAAGAACAAGGTGGTTGATTTAATGGATGAAGTTTAACGTAACAAAACAAGAATGTGAAAGTGTCCCAATCCTCTTCAATGCAAGAGGACAAGACAAAGGTTTTCTCTTATAGGAACAATGGACATGGGTTCATGGGTTCACTTAATCCTCTCTCTCTCATCTATGGTGATTATCATGTTATAGATAAAGTACACACAATTGTCATGTTTTAATGGTAGCTTTTATGACGGCTATATGTCCTAAAACACATAGTTGAAAGAAGTACTCATTTGTGTTGCTAGTCACCCTCGTAAGGCTAGCGTGGTTGTTGTCACTCCCACATCATACTCTTCCTTTTTACCCCCAGATAAAGGATGTTGGTGTATTTCGCATGTCACTCAATACATATGCCGTGTCACATCGGCCATCCCGTACCTACATACATCATATTCATAATGGACAATATTCTAAACACTAGTGCAATGATTCATAATTCGTGTGCATGACCACATCTCTCTCATCTATCCACACTTGGTGGTGTCAATCACCTCATGACAAGGATAAACAAGGCATTATGCATAAATCAAACCATCACATGCATCATAGAATATCTCCAAAGTATGACAAATCATAAAAGTTCCAACACAACAGTAAATGCATAACAAATCATCTCATACCACAATATCCACCATAGGAATTACATAGATGACCGTAATCATGTTCAGCAGCTCATACGGTACTAATTAGTGAAGCTCAAAGAGAGGAGAGATACATAAGTTACCACCACAAACCCAAGTCCAGGGGGTGGACTACTCCCCCTTCATCATGGAGACGGTGGAGAAGTCGTTGGAGAAGATGGAGACCACCCCGGCAGCGCCTCGCCGGAGTTTTCCCCCTCCAATCTGCAGCTCCAGGTCTCTGTTTCGTGGTTTCTGTGTTTCGGCGGCGCTGCTTCCAGAGAACGTCGGAGGGCTATTTTTATAGGCGTTTTTAGGTCAAGACTATGTCGGTGGAGCAAAGATCGACGGCCACGGAGCTCCGAGGGGGAAAAGAGGTGGGCCCACGTGGCCAGGTACAGGAGGCCATGTGGGACCCTCTATCTTCCAGCCTGTTGGGCTTCTGGTCTTCAATTTGAGCCCATTGCGTTCGTCTCGAAAATTCTGAACCGTGCTCTTTGGCCTTGCCCTTTTTGGAGTCCCGAATCTCCCGGAAAGTCTGAAACACTAAAAAAGACGTTTTCTGGAAAACAGGGTTAATTCCAAATAAATGGGAAAACTATGAAATATTCCCAAAATCATTATAAAACATTGAAATAACCCTTATATGATGCAAATATGATTGGAATAGAATAAAATAATGCAAAGTTCATGTATGCATTTTACATGCATCACCATGGCGGTGTGAAGCTTTTTTTCGGAGCCCGTGGCGAGAGGAAGAAGAAAAGTATCAGGGACAAAGAGAAGGAACAGGTGGACGGGAATTGATTCAGAAGTGATAAGCCGAGGCGATTCTGAGGATAATGCATCGTGGTGGACCCACCATCCCATCGCTATCTCCTTGTGTGGAAGGACGCGTGTCGTTCGCTCAGCCCGAAGGGCGCACGCGATGTGATCCTCCGGAGGCATCGAAGCGTTTTCCTATCAACAAATGCTTTAAAATGCTTTAACTAACCCCATTTATTAGAGCTTTAACTAGCCCCATTTATATCAACAAATGCTTTTTTCCTACCATATCAACAAATGCTTTAACTAACCGCATTTATTAGAGCTATATTTGTTGATATACGCACTTTTCTTTTCTTTAAAGACTTTGCTGTAAAAAATTGTTATTATGATCGTGGCAGCATGCACAATACCGTCAACATTTATATAATAAAAATGATATTATGAGTGGGCATGACGTCCCACCCCATGTTTCTCTTGTACAATATCATCAAAATAAGAGCGCATGACATGTTCTAACAAATCCATTTGGACATGAAATCAATCCTACAAGGAAATAAATCCATATTATATTTCAAATCAGATTCAGACACCTAATAATGACGGAGATAAATTGACCGCCATGCCACAAGTTTAATATATAGAAATAAATCAACTTTTATTGTAATACTTACCAACTTCACTTCTGCGTACACTTCCGTGGATCCTGATGAATAGGCGACGGTCGATCGACCAATATCGAGCTACATGACAGATTTGTTGCCGTTTGACGCGTTGATAGACTTGTTTTGGTGAGATATCGCTCCACGCCATTTTCACGGGAATCAGAGCGAGCACAGTGGCCGGTGTTTTGATTGCAGGGTGACACCATACCCTCCATCCCGGTTTATAAGCAACATAGAGAAAACCAGATATTCCCAACAATAAGCCACAATTTGAGCAATTAATGACTTATTTGAGCAACCAGATATTGCCATAGGGAATTAATTCCGGGAGAGGAGAAACGGTCCTCCAATCCTCTGCCATCTAAAGAGGTAAACGGCGTGACCCAAGGAGGTCTCTCAGAGTTTAGCGATTTGTGGCCGTCGGATCGATCCCACACAGCGAATCTCGGTCGTTCGTTCCTTTTCACCGCGTCCTATAAATAGCGCCCCACCCGCGGTGAAAACCCTAGCCACCGCCAATCCACTCGGGCGTTTGCTCCCCCTCCACGCTGTTGTCGCTGCCACCGGGCTTCTCCTCCACCCACTCCCCTCCCTACGCCTTCTCCTCTCCCAGCATGCCACCGCCATCGGCGTGCTCGCACTGTGCCGCACCTGAGATGCGAGAGCAGAGCAGCCCGCTGCGCGACGTGCAGTCGCCGGGAAGAGGCGCTCGCACCGCCGCGGAGCGACGTCAACGCGTGCTCCCAGTGCGAGCAGCAGCCGCACGCCATGAGATTGGTTCTTATTCTTTTCTGTCTCTTGGTACTTAATTTTTCGCAATAATTTGTTGTTTGTGTATGATCCGCATCCAGTCAAATCCGTTCCGTTATTAATTTGATTTGTTTTGATCTTTATGTATAGTTCAGCGACGTGCTGCTCCTGGTGAGATTTGGGAGAAAGAGTAGGGTGCAGGGAGCGAGAAGGAGATGTGAAGAAGAGAGGCTTGACGGAGGAGAAAGAGAGGCACTTGGCCACGCACGTTGTCTCCAACTAACCATCATCCCCGACCTCTCTTCTTCTCGCGCGTCACCCGCCGCCGATTGGGATCTGCCCTCCCTCCCTGACCCATATTTGTCGCGTATGTCAGAAGGAGGGGCTTCGACGGCGCAGGTATGCGCGCTCGTGGGCTAAGTTCGAGCGACCCCAATCCTCACCGAACTCTCTATGGCATCCCTTTTGTCTCTACATGCTAGAATCGTTGGACCCCCTTCTCAAGTTGATTTTATTTGATCTTTTTTATACAACTACAGGTTTTAGATCAGCTGAGGAATCGGTGGTGAATATACGATGTAGCCCATATATTGGTGTATCTGCGAACTACTTTAAGGTTTGTTGCTCGATTTGTTCACATTTTTTATCCCCTTTTCTTCATGGTCTTGGCAATACCCACTCTTTCAGTGTGTAATTTGGTGCCTTTTTTAGTTATTCAGTACAGATCGCCGCTGAGATGTCTGAGAAGCAACATGCTGCTTCTACGTGATTAATGGTACGAGACCACTGATGTACCAGACGGAGAGTTCATACAATTTATATCCGTCTTATATACAACTGCATATTACTAAGTTTTCTTTGCAATAGAATGTCTAATCTAAGTTACAGCGTGCTGCCTTCCCTTAAAGCACCTAAAATATATGTAATATTTTCTTTCTCTATGTGCAATTGGTCCTGGTTTGTTCAGTGATGATTAATTGTGTTGTGGTGGCAGCAGCTTATCCTGGTGCCTGCTGTGCAAGACCATCACTAGTAGAAACATGACCTCTAGTCCGGGCTGGTGAGGGCCTCTAGTCCCGGGTGTGCACCCGGGACGCCCGAATCGGGACTAGGGCTCCCCCTCCTCTAGTCCCGGGTGTGTTACGACCCCGGACAAAAGAGGTCCGCACGTGGGCCCCGGCAGCGCGTGTCGAGGACCTCTAGTCCCGGTTCGTAATACGACCCGGGACTAGAGATGAGCCCACGTGGCAGCCTCTGGCTTTTTTTATTCCCGCCTTATTGAATATTTAAAACTGTAATCAATCTTGCAAAATATATAGTTAATTAATTACAAATCAGAAAAATACATATATCATATCAAAATGTTTATAAAAGAAATATCTATTTGATTACATAGAGATCATAACCGGGACTAGAGTCCGTATATTCAATTACATGGAGATTATAACCGGGACTAGAGCCCGTCTATTCGGTGTAATTGTATTTTCCCTTTGGGTTTATGACATGGTCATTCAAAAATCCCGCAATTTTCTCTTGAATTGGTAGAAAGCGCTCCTTGTGTTCCAGCTTCCTCCGCGTTCTATCACACTATAAAAGAAGGAGATCAATATGAATCGGGACTAGTCCCCCCCTCTAGTCCGGGTTCAAAAGCCATCCGGGACTAGAGCCCCAAACGACTCTACCAAAGTCCTGTTTCTACTAGTGCATGAGGAACACCTAGAATACGTGGCAACAAATTACCTCCAGGTAACTGATTGATCCCCCTTGCCTTTGATCTATATCTTTCTTCCTTGCTCTTTTATGTTTGCGAGCATGAATTTTATATAGCAAAGCCAAACAATGACTTTACAGAAAGTCTGAAACACAAATTTGATGGTAACAGTTTAGCAAAATTGGTCCAGTAAAAAGAATAGTAGAAAATATTTAAAACTGTAATCAATCTTGCAAATTTGTTGAACTTTACGAAGTACATCCGTTTATTCGGCCTTTTTCTCAACACATGTTATATTATGAATAGTTATGTATTCAATATCTAATTCACATACAAGCTCATTTTAGGATGAATGATATGAACATTGGAGTGCTGCAGGTTATGTTGTAACTTCAGTTTTATAATAATAATTTGATCTGTTTGAGAGTAAACATCGTCTCTTGAAATTTTTGTTCTCAAGGTTGTGGGCACAACAATGCTTGGTGTAGGTGGATTTGCATGGATAAATTGTGCTTGAAGTATTTAATCTAGAAATATATACGTAGGTTAAATTGTTGAGTGAGTTATTTGGTCCTGAGTATTTGGCCCCATAGTGTTATTTTGTTTATTGAATTTAGATACAACGTTTTCTCAGTTATTATTACCAGGAACTCAGCTAGGGCATGCATGACATAAAAGTTTGTGCAGGTAATTCTGTGCCGTTTGGTACAGCAATCTGCAAGCTAGGCACTAAACCTCATTGAGCATACATTTTGAGATATTTCTACGTAGCAGTTTTTAGTGTCAAAACTTCCCTACTCTCCTATTTTATGGTTGCAATATCACATAGGTGGTAATATAAGAAGGGTCATTTGAAGACTGAGTGCATCTTGCCATCTACCACTCAATAGTGCTTCCATTGCACTTCCTAGGACAACTTCTCCTCAAGGACAAATGTGTGCTTTACATAATAATGGTACAGACAGATGTGGGGCTGCGCAATGTGTGCTTACACGTTTCTGGTGTTCTTTGCTTTTTTTGCAGGTCATCCCATAGTTGGTGATTGCTGCCTGAAGATTGCTGCTGCTGCTTGATTTGTGATTTGTTTTCCTGCTGGTAAGTTCAAGACCTTAAGGACAAATGTGTGCTTTACATATTAATGATACAGACAGATATGGGGCTGAGCAATTGTGTGCTTACACGGTTGTGGTGTTCTTTGCTTTTTTTTGCAGGTCATCACATAGTTGGTGATTGCTACCTGAAGATTGATGCTGCTGCTTAATTTGTGCTCTGTTTTCTTGCTGGTAAGTTCAAGACCTGAAGGACAAATGTGTGCTTTACATATTAATGATACAGATAGATGTGGGGCTGAACAATTTGTGCTTTACATATTAATAGATGTGGGGCTGAGCTATGTGTGCTTTACATATATTAATCGATGTGGGGCTGAGCTATGTGTGCTTTACATATATTAATAGATGTGGGGCTGAGCTATGTGTGCTTTACGTATTGGTTGATCTATATGTGCTTTACATATTGGTTGATTTAGCCCCCAAAACATTTCTTTTTTTGTGCAGATCCGTTTTTATGTGGGCATATAAGCTGTTTGATGAAAATCTTGCCTAGATTAATGTATGTAATATTATGCTCCACCTAGCTGTTTGCAAGTTTGTAGTTTTCCTATTTGTAGGCTCAGTGTGAACCAAATCTGAACATGCTTGTGTTTTTATGGATGAACCATATATGTCATTACAAAATCTTTCCCATTCAAAAAGCAGGATTGTTTGCTGTGCCTCGAAGAGGTTGCCAACATGCTCGGCAAGGACGATCTTGACAAGGTCGACGGCATGCCAGCATTGGCAACGTAAGAAATTTTATATATTTCTTCCATGCATTTACAATTTGAACTCAGCTCTGATGGTAAAATACTTAAGATTGTTTGGTGGATTTTGGATTCATGATTGATTGATGCGTGCTTCTGCAATATTGGTCATGATTTCTTGGGACTTTCAGTGAAAGGCAATTTTATTGTGCCAACACAAACACTACATCAGGACTGATAAATATGGCCATGATTTCCTAGGTTTTTATTTTGTCTTTCAAGTTAGCTTTTCTGAAAATTGGTCCAACAAAGATGATGCATGAGGAGCAGCTCTGCTTTGGTCATATATGTACTTCCTTACACTGAACCATTTGTCATATTTTATCTTTGTTTCTCCACTGGTAACCTGACAAATGGAAGTCAAACTTATGTTGTTGTGATGATTAATTAATGGATTGTAGATAAAACATCAACCTAATATATCATGATTTGTATATACTTTTGGTTTCATTCCTATGAAAGTAAACACAATTTCACTAAAAATAATAGTGCATTAAGCATTGTTTGGTCCCTCCAATGCTGCGTTGGCACTTTGCATAATATAATTCTCAATTTGGAGGTTGATTGATGTGGGATTGTCTCCTTAGTTACATTTTTCTGATAAACAGCTAATGAAACATCGTGTGTTTTTATTAGATTTTTTGAATCTAAAGCCCTATTGTGGATTTTTGTTTTATGTTTTAGATCATATTTTGACCTATCTGTTTGCTAATGTAAACATACTGATGGAAGGTTGAATACTTGAATGAGTAACTACATTGACCAGTTGATCCCCTTTACTTTATGTGGTTGTTGTAGGATTTATTTTCTTTCTATTTTACGCTGTTATATGACCTTTGTAATTAAGCTCATTTACTCTATGCAGTTGTTGTTAAAACTATGTACCCTCTGTTCACATCTGCTGAGAGGGTGTACGTGCCCTCATTGATTACCACACATAAACCATACATTTTGTATATTTCGTCTTAATATATCCTTGGTGGCTACACTTATGTTATGTGCTTGGCTATTCGATAATTAATGTAGTCTCTGAGACTATTTGTTGAAGATTATTGGGTAATATGGTTTCCTTTTTTCTATTTGTAGTACTTGGTTATACATGTTTTAGTTATACATCGTTTTCACTGCTGCAACTTTTGATGCTGCAATAAGAATGATTATCCTACTTTGTGTTTGTTTTATCTGTCGGTGCTTCAGGACACACAATTGTTCTACTCTATTGTTTTCCTTCTTTCATTTTATGTTTCTGTTTGTTGCGTGACATCGATAGCTGTGATTTTCTCTTTTGACAGATTTATGCATCGTCAGGCCAGCACGACTTGGGCACCACAGTATTCCCTGGCATCGTCTCAGCCATTGCCAGCTCAAAGAAGCTCAACACATCCAAATCTTGGCGGCTCTTGCAGCATGCGGTTTACAGGGATCCGAAGGCCGTGTCCAAGGCATCAGCAATCCTGCATGGTACCATTTTTCCAGTCTATATAGTTCAGACTCTTGAGGTCTCATTTGCAAAGCAATATTTTAGTAGCTATTTTTATTGCCAACTGAGTTGCAGCTTAACGCTTCGCTTTGTTAGTTGTGTTGAAAACATCCTTTGTAGCTATTAATCTACTTTTATTGTTATCATCTCAAATAGTCTTAAGTGGGAGATAAAGCTCGATTTTTCATAGTTATAGTTAAGGCCAATGCATACCGTAACATTTCAGTGTTTACCCTTAATAGTTTCGAAGGTTAATACAAGCATATGTTTTCTTATCATGCAGCACAGGTTATTTTCACAACAGTATTTGAAGAATAAGATGCCGAGGATTAAAGAAAATAAAAAGGCAGACCGACAAGGTATATATTTGCTGAGATGCTCTCTTCTTACTTTACTTCCTTGGGCCTTCTACAATGATGACATTGTTGTTCAGAATCAGTTCTCTCTTCCATCTATCAATGTACTCATTTTTACTTAGAACAATGGACTCATTCATGGTTTATTTCTTAGTTACAGTCGATTTGTCTGTTTTGTTGTCCTACAAAAGTTGTGTGTTCAGCCAAAAATAGCACCATGTGATGATTCTCATTAGTCCTTACTAATTAGCACGCCTATATATTACCTCCCCCTCCTGCTTATTTGATGTCAAATGACTAACCTTTCTTGGCTTGATATTGTCGGCATATTTTCCATTAATTTCATAGTTTATCAGCATATTTATAAAGCGCCATATTCCTTTAGGATATAGTCGTATGCATATGTCTAGCCTGATGTTCCTTTAAAGGTTACCATATTCTTGGTGATACTATAGCTACTTTGTAAGCATTTATTTATTTTCCCATGTCATTTTGGTCCTATTTCCATTTCACTCCCCGCGTATCGGCTATGTATATGTGTTCCCACCCAACATCTTTCTGTTAGGAAGTGATTCCACCATCCATTTTGCTGGTTGTTTCCTATTTGCTACGGTGTTTTTTTCGTGTCATGAGTTGCTTATTTAGTTTCTAGCCAAACTTAAGAAGTCGGTAAATATGAGAACATTTTACCTTTAAATTTACACTGCAATTAGGTCTGAAGATGCTAGACTACTGGGTAACGAAGGGTGGGCATTGATCCTAACGCGATATCAGTTTCTTTTTTCACATCCATTTTAGTTCAGTTTTGTAAACAATGAATCCTACTTCAGAATAAAATTGACTCATTTGCTATTTGTTTTTAAATGTTTACAGCTTGAAAACTGTTTCGCTATTCGCATTTTCTTTTTATCGCAAGAGCATCGTCCTGAAGCTAGGCCTAACTGCTCTCATCTCTGTACTATGCATGCAAGTGCCCCTCTGCGTTTTTTATTACGCCTACATTTATCTTCATGTTGGTAAAGTTTTATTATAGGGGTGATACAAGTCGATAAGGTTACGAAATAATCTTTCTCTTGGATGTGCATGAGTTTCAAACTTTGTCAGTACATTAGAAAAAGTAATATAAGTTAGAGATCTGCCTATAAGATTACTGAAAAGGAGAGAAAAATATATAATACATATGCCTAGATTTGGTTTCGTCTTAAAGTTGTGAAATATTCTGGTTGACATGAATTTTGAGAATTGGAAATGTCGTGCCTTAGTTCACAGGTTGGTAGCAATCAGATATGTACCATGTCTATTGCTGTAGACATTTGACTTCTCATTTATGTTTGATTCTTCTATGTTGCTCAAGGCCTCAGCTTATATGACAAGAAATCCATTTCTTGATGTTGGCTTTGGTGACTAGAAACTAAACTTCTTTGGTTCATGATAATCATGTGTTCCTGGCTATTGTTTAACTGACTGCGCAACATGATCTGCTAGACCATGGTATTGGGGAACATGATAAATGGTTTTGTCATGTTCCTCTTTTCATTTCTACCGGGGTTTCCTTTTTTTCGTGCATTGGTTCCCTTTTTTTTCATGAAAATTATGATCAGTATGCAAGTCAGCGAGTGTATACATTCTACATTTTTCTTACAGTCTACAAGATCGCTTTGTCTTCCCTTTTCTTTTACAAGAATATATTTCTGTATAGGTTATGCGTTCATGCTATTCAGCTTTCTAAGTACGTATCTGCGCTATATTTGGCCTGAAAGAGGTCCACTACATTTGTCTCTGGCTTGGAATGACGTTGGGTAATATGAAAAGAGATCTCCTTTTATTCACTAATTTCAAGATCAGTGGAAACTCATCAGTTTTCAATTTTGCCTTGCATACTTATATTTACGTTTGTTATCTAATTGAATATTCTAAATTGAAGTTAACTATTGCATATTGTCTAACTTATGTACATGGATCAGCCAGTAATTGTAAATTTATCACCTTTCTAAAGCATGCTTGCCGACTTGTGTAATATCAAAAGTGATCTCCTTTTTATGCAGTAATTTCAAGGTTAGTGGAAACTCTTCAGATTTCACCTTTGCCTTGCATACTTAAATTTACATTCGTTATCTAATTGAGTATTCTAAATTGAACTTAATTGTTGCATATCACCTACCTTATGTTCATAGACCAGCCAGCCACAGTAAATTTATCACCTTTCTAAAGCTTGATGGTATTATTAGCCTTTTTTTCTTTCGGACTAAACATGCTTGCCGACTGCTGTTTTTGGTCGTTTGTTAGATGCTCAGCCAAATTACATTGTGTATACTCGCATTGTCACTATCCCTTATAAATGCTATGTGCTGCCACCTGATTGTTAACTCCATTATTCTCCAGCCTTTCACATGGAGATTATCGAGATTTCAACCATGGTCCTCCTTGAGGACATGCTGAAGAAGCTATGTCTGCCCAGCCCAAAGTTCAATACTTGTGTGTCCGCAGAAGCGAAACTGGTAACAAAAAAAAAGACTGAAGATTGTCACATCAAACAAGTTATTGAAAATACTAGGCGTTGGGACGATTTCATATTTGATGTTGCCAACACAAATGACGGTGTCTACCAGATAACCGAGGAAGTGTACACGTTGGATCCTCTCAACTGGAGAATGACATAAACTCTATGCTCTGGGAAATTCAGAAAGGTACAACACATCTTGACCAGCTCACCTTTGAATCAACAGATCCGCTGTGGGAATTTGGCAAATATCCATATGACACGAACCCTGATTCAAGTGAAGCTGGTCATTTGCCAGGTTATTATCCACGCCCCTCACCTAAATGTAACATTAAGAGCTGCCCCAATGATGATACCATCTTTGACAGTGATGGTCGGTGCTATATGGACTTTTTTTTACCTGTAGATGGTCATGCTGGTGCCTCTCCATTTGCCCATCGTACCATCTTTGACTATGCCTTTCTAATAGTATAATAGTATATGTGTGTTGATGTGTACTTATCCAACTACGTGCTATATTTCCATGCTTTCACTATCTATGTTACCTATCTTTGTGATAGTTTGTACATGTTGTAATGAAAGACCTATTTATTCGAAAGACTTTCATGTGTGAAAAAGCACTATGATATGTTAAGTTACTTTTAATTATCGTGTCATATTAAGAATGTTTACCATATCATTTTGCAAACCGAAAACCAGTGTCAACGGCGGGTGGCGCGCGGCAAGCTGTGGCAGGGGATCTAGTGTCGTGTGAACACCCTGCGTGATTTCCTTCCTGCGTCCACACCTACACGCTGGCCTCACTCTCACTTCTCCCTCATCTCTTTTTATACTCCCTCTTGACGCCATGGATGGATCTATAAGTTCTTCTCTTGGTTCTATATGATGCGTTTATAAATGAAAATGCAAAAAACAGAAGAAACTTCTGCTTGGAAACTTCTTTTTTTCCATTGAATTTTTTTGTTTTTGTTTTCTAGACCTCATGTCAACCATATGTTCATTGCATAACAACAAAATATGATTTGTTCATCACAAATAAAGTCTCAAATAAAGGCACCAAAGTCCATTAGAATACAACAAATTAGGAGTTTGTCACAAATGAAGACATTGAAGCACTAGATTACATAAAATTATTTCTTGATCACGGAGTGTTCATGAATTCTACCGCTGCCTCAACAAACTCTTTGTCCACCTTCAACCGAACAGGGTGCAAGCCTTGTCTTTCTAGGGCCTTTTTCTTCAAGTGTGGAAGAGCATAATGACTGGATCCCTTATGTTTAATGGTGGACAGGAGAAGAAGGACGAGATATGGAAACCGTCTCTTGCCATAGCTGCAAAATTGGTGCTGGTTTTTTGAGCGAAATTTTCAGATTTCACAGGAGATTCACCGGCGGGAGTTTTTTATCTGATTTTCGCTAAATTTGGCCGCTGCTGGGGGCGGAGAAGGGGAGAATTGGAGCTCTGAGCGGGAGGAAGAAACAGACGAGCACGGGGAGCAGCGTAGATGGAGGGGAGCGCCTAGTCATCGTGTTACGCGGACGTAACGTCGCTCCGCGCACCCCCTCACGCTATATGGGCCCGACCCATTTCGTTCGTATGCTTTTCTTGTAGTAGAAGCAGGAACTTTTCGCGCGTGTTGCTTCATTCGTTCGTATGGTTTTGCTGTTTCATTTCACGTGCTTCCTTCTGTCGCTGGTTATCTGTTTGCAGTAGTGTCTGAATGGCTCGACTGTTTCTTTTCACATTCTTCCTTGCTGCTGGTGTTTCTGAGTGATATTCGTAGCTTTAGAATTATTGCTTGCTGCTGGGCTTTCAGACATATTTCGTGGTGCAGCGTTTCGGAACTGAAATAAAACATGCACAGAGACATCAACCGGACATAGTGCATGTAAAAGAATGGTGCGATTTGGTTACCAGGCTCGTTCCGAGTTTCTAACCCGATAAATCGGCCGTCTCTAATCTACACAAATATATTTCAATTTAAAATAAAATATAAACAAAAATTATGCGTGTTCACGTGTAGGTTCCATTCCAGTATTCGGTTTCGAGTTTCGTCGATTGTAACTTCCCAATTTTGAATCGATCTTCGGAACCTTTTTAGACAAAAAAATTCAAATTCGTCGCACTCGGTTGAGCGTTTGAAATATCCTTTGACAAGGAGGTTAATCTCATCATTTCGCACAAATTTCGTGTAGTAATTTTTTCGTTTTGGCGGTATTTACACTCCACTCAGTGTAGGTCTCTTCTACTACCTATGGCGCTGCTGCTCGCCGCAGTTAACTCCGCCATCGTCGCTGCACCACCGCCGTCCCGCGACGCCACCTTCCTGCACCGTTGCCGTCGCACCGTTGTCTAGATCGAACGCGTTCTACTATTTCTAACCTGGGTTTTGAATTTTTCTAACCCATTGAACGAAATCTAGATTTTGAACTATTTTGGAAACGAGGTGAACGGAATCTGGTTTTTGAACAATTTTGAAAACCCCGGTAAATGAGATGTAGGTTTGAACGGAATTGGAAACCCCAGTCTACAGAATATGGTTTTGAACGATTTGGAAACCTGGTGAACAGATCTGGATTTGAACGATTTAAAAACCCATTGAACAAAATCTGGGTTTGAATGATTTTGAAAACTGGGTGAACGGAATCTGGTTTTGAACCATTTGGAAAGCCTGGTGAGTTTGAACGATTTGGAAAAACCATTGAACGGAATCCGGGTTTGAACGTATTTTGAAAAACCGTTGAACAGAATTTGGGTTTGAACGGATTTGAACAACCCGTTGAACGGAATTTGGATTTGAAAGATTTGAAAAACTCGTTGAACGGAATGTAGGTTTGAACAAATTTTGAAAAACTAGGTGAAACAGAATCTGGCCGGTTTTGAACGATTTGGAAAAATGGGTGAACGGGATGTAGATTTGAACGGAATTTGGAAATCCCAGTGAACAGAATGTAGGTTTAAACAAATTTGGAACCCCCGGTGAACGTAATGTAGCTTTGAACAATTTGAAAACGAGGTGAATGGAATATGGGTTTTGAACATTTTGAAAACCCTGTTGAACATATTCTGTTTTTGAACGATTCGAAAAACCCGTTGAACAGGATCTGGATTTGAACGATTTCGAAAAAACTCGTTGAAAACCTAGGTTTGAACGATTTTCAAACCCATTGAACGAAATATGGGTTTTGAATGATTTTGGAAACGAGGTGAACGGAATCTGGTTTTTGAACGATTTTTAAAACCCGTTGAACGGAATGTAGGTTTGAACGATTTTGAAAACCCCGGTAAACGAGATGTAGGTTTGAACGGAATTGGAAACCCCGGTTTACAAAATGTGGTTTTGAACGATTTGGAACCCTGGTGAACAAAATCTGAGTTTGAATGATTAAAAAACCCATTGAACAGAATCTGGGTTTGAACAATTTTGAAAACTAGGTGAACGGAATCTGGTTTTGAACCATTTGGAAAGCCTGGTGAGTTTGAAATATTTGGAAAAACCATTGAACGGAATCCGGGTTTGAACGTATTTTGAAAAACCTTTGAACGGAATTTGGGTTTGAACGGATTTGAACAACTCGTTGAACGGAATTTGGATTTGAAAGATTTGAAAAACTCATTGAACAGAATGTAGGTTTGAACAAATTTTGAAAAACTAGGTGAAACGGAATCTGGGTTTTGAACAATTTGGAAAAATGGGTGAACGGGATGTACGTTTGAACGGAATTTGGAAATCACCGTGAATGGAATGTAAGTTTAAACAAATTTGGAACCCCAGGTGAACGGAATGTAGCTTTGAGCGATTTAAAAACGAGGTGAATGGAATATGGGTTTTGAACATTTTGAAAACCCCGTTGAACAGATTCTGGTTTTGATCGATTTGAAAAACCCGTTGAACATGATCTGGGTTTGAACGATTTTGAAAAAACTCGTTGAACGGAATCTGGGTTTGAACGATTTTAAAAAGTGAATAAAAAAAGTTTGTGAACGGAAACTATTTTTGAACATTTTTGAAAGTCATCAGAAACTATCTTAGAATGATTTTAAAAGTGAACCGAAAAAGTCGGTGAACGAAATCTATTTTTGAATGATTTTAAAAAATGAACAACAAAAGTCTATGAACGAAACATATTTTGAACAATTTTTAAAAAGTGAACAAAACAGGTATTTGAACAGAAACTATTTTGAACGATTTTTAAAAGTCATCATAAACTATTTTAAACGATTTTAAAAGGGTACAGAAAATGTCGGTGAACGGAAAACACTTGTGAACGGAATCTATTTTTGAACAATTTTTAAAAAGTGAACATAAACTATTTTGGAACAATTTAAAAATGAACAGAAAATATCATGAACGCAAACTAATTTCGAACGATTTTGAACGTTTTCCTGGTTCGAGCGTGTTCTGCTGCTTCGTGATCAACAAAGAAGTTTTACTGTCGTGTACGTTCGAATTGCTTTGAAAGGTGCTTCGTTTTTTTGAAAACTGGGATATGAGCAATGATACCAAAATTCATTTAAAACATTTATCTTATTTGAACGATTTTTCGATAAAAAACATTTATCTTATTTAAAAAAAATTCAGCGAGAAGATTCGTCCTATTTGAAGAAGAAAGACAACTAATATTTATTCCACAACATAAAAAGGTTCAATATAAAAAATAAATAAAAATATAAAAAAATAAGGAGAAAATAAAATTTAAGAGAAAAAAAGAGAAAAAAGAATCAGAAAAATAAAGTAAAAATAAATTATTTCAAGGATAATAAACATTTGTTAAAAATGAAAGAGAGAAAAAGGTGAAAAAAGGAAACAGAAAAAAGAAAGGGAACTATTAGGCGTCCCCTGGGGGATCTTTCCGTCCGATCCCCCGGGTCGCCAGCCGTCCGATCGGATCGACCGGAGCCGTCAGATCCCGCGCGACCTCCACCAACCCCGCTTTTGCTACCGTGTAGCAAATAATCGCCCGCTTTTGCTGCCTTTGTAGCAAAAAACGGTTCGCCCAGAAAACAGAAAAAAGGAAGGCTGACTTCACCGGAGACCTCACCGGAGACCTCGCAGGAGATTTCATAGCAACAAAAAATGTGCTACTGTAGCAAAATCGACTTCGCCGAAGACATCACCGGAGACATCGACAAAGACCTCGCCGGAGACATCGTAGCAAATGTTTTGTTCTATTGTAGCAAGACCACAAAACAATAATAACAAAAAAATGTTATATTGCAGCATCGTAGCAAAATTCTTTCGACGAGGTTCTCCGATAAGACTTATGATGCAAAACAGCAGGACAAATTGTAGCAAAAAAATTCTTCTTGTAATGCAAATTCATAAAACGTATGGTGCAAAAAATCAGACATGGGCAAAGACCTTGTAGCAAAAATAAGGTGCTATTTTAGCAACACCACGAAACTATTGTAGCAAAAAAATAAAAATTACGGTATCGTAGCACCAAAATTCCGGCCAGGTCTTCCGATGGCAGCACCGCCCACCACCGATAGTAGCACTGACGACCTTCGATGGTAGCACAACGCACCACCTATGGTAGCAATACCGCCCGCGGTCACCGTGGTTTGCAGCAAACCGGCCGCCGCTTTCGCATACGGAAGTGGAAGCAGAGGGGAGCATGGGGCGGCGTGCGGGTGCTCACGGCGATGGAGATCGGCGACCGGGAAAGCTCACAGAGGTGGGGGACGAAAAAAAGGTAGGTCCTCTTGGGGCAGCGCCGGCGTGCTCGTGGAGGTGTTGGCCGCCGGCGCGGGAGGTCGCGATTTCGAGGCGTGGGGAGCAAGGGCGAACGCCGCTGGAAGCACCGTCGCCGCCACCACGATAGCACCGCCGCTGGTCCATGGCAGCACCGCGCCGCCGCGACGGCAGCAGCGACTATGGGCAGGAGGTCCGCGGCGGGGGCCCTAGGCCAGGTCGGCGGCGGCGCGGGAACTGTGGCCGTCGGCGGCGGAGGCGTGGGGCTGGCTGTGCATCGACGCCGGCGAGAGGGGCGGCGGGCGCGGGGCTGGAATCGGGAGGGTGGGGACCGGAGTGTGGCCGTGTGGTGCGGTGCGTGTGCGAGGACGAAGAGATAAGGCTTGCTGCGGGCCTGCGGTCGTCGTCGGACATGTGCGGGCCCGTTGGAGGACACGTGGCGCGCAGAGAAGGAGGAGGATGCCACGCACCGATTCCTGGGGGACTACAACCCTTTTCCAAAAAGAAAATCTTTTTTTGAAACGAGGCAAAAGCTTTGCCTTTTATATTGATATAGGAGAAGCAAACATGACACGGCCGAGGCCAAAAAGAAAAAAGTCATACAATACAGGGCGTGCTGATCGAAAACCAAAACCGAAACAGTTGGAGCGAATCTGGAGTCGCAAGTCGGACCGAAACTGATCGTAACTATTCCACGGAGTCGCGAGGACAGGAAACAGAGTAATGGGCTGGGCCCATGCTGCCCAGGGTACGCGGAGCGAAGTAGTTGCCGCGTATTTGCCTAGATGGAGACTGCATGCGCACCAATTTCGCTCTCTATGCAAACCAAACGTGGGCCTTGCGGGGATGGTTAAGATTCTGTCATAAATACCGCATCGGTTTCCCTAATTATAAGCCACAATTTCGCTTCGATTGAGAGATATGACAACCAGTAGTTAGCCGCAGAGAATTGCTATCATGTATGGTGGATCCGCGCGTATATGGCAATCACCTTACTGAAATCTCGCGAGCCATATACGTCCCGCACCGCCCTACAAAGTTTCTTTCAAACAACTCTCTCTCTCCTGCTCATCGATCCTCTGCCTGCTCAGTCTAGTCTTGCCATGGCCGCGTCGCCCCACTTCAACCAGCCGTCCGCCGCCCCGGCCTACTGGCCGCCCATGCTCCTCGCCACCCGACCAACAGTTGACTTCTGCCCGACGCCCACGGGCGCCGGGATCAGTTTCCTGGGGGAGCCCGGCACCTGCCCGCCGGCGCCAAGGAAGCCGCCCGCCCCCGCCTGCCGGAAGCTTCTCTTCACTGCCGCCGACACCCTCCGCTTCGACGACCTCGAGAGCGTCTCCCGCCCTTCATCCTTCTCTGACGGCATTAAGAAGTGTGGCCGCCGCCGATCGTCCGAGAAGCTTATCACCAAAAGTAAGATCAGGAGCGTCGGTACCATCTTAGGTTAAGATGTTTTTAAACTTTATGTCATCAACGTAGCATCATTAGAAATTGTCACACGTCTAGAGTGATATGTGGGCAAATCGCTTGGGGCTACCTCTTGTCCAAGAAACTTGTGGCACGCCATGGCCTGGCTATATACTTGGAGGGGAGAGGTTTTACATGGTGGGGATTGCAGTTGTATGTTGGGGCATTTAGAATACTAGGAATATGGTGACTTTTGATTGCGGCATAATGAGAAACCATTGTGACATCATTTTCTTTGCTGCATCTTTGTTAAATTATTATTGGGCAGGCCTTCAAAAACATGGAGACAAGGAGCTGGTGTCCGCAGGAGCTGCTCGTCTGATGCATGCAGATGGCATCTGAACTGATGAAGATGCAGGAAGTAAGGAATGCTGGGCGTCGCATGGTGATCTTCGGGAGTTGAGGACGTGGTGTTGATCTGCTACATCGGCTTATGATACAGAAAGAGTGGTTTGGTTTCGTTTGAGGTGGACTATGTTTCAGACTTTCAGTTGTATGAACTGCATGGACCTACATGTGTTATTTTGGATACCCTTAGCGTGTAGTCTGTCTGATCAGTGCCGTCGGGTTTTCGTCCCGTAGAGTAATGAACTGAAAACGATATATTTCCATTTTAAATGAAATAGAAAGGGGTGTGAAGCCCGTCTAGAAAAAAATCATCATTATAAATGCTTGTAGCTTCATACTTGCTTGCACACGCACAACTCTTTGTAATCAACCATCCGTCATAATAAGATTTATTAGAGATTATTTGTACCATTGGTCGTATGTTATAGCTGCTGATAATACGACTCATCTTTTGCTCGTTGCTAAAAATCTTTAATGGACTAGATCAGAACATGTGAGAGACGGAGAGAAATGGTGGCTAGAGGATAAATGTATTGTGAAACTCAAATTAATGATAAACTAGTACTTTAAATGTATAATGTATAAGAAAATGGGCGCGCCTGGAGCTCAGTCTTCCGCCCTTCATCCTTCTCTAGCGTGTCATCGCTCTACAGGATGTGTACATTCCTGTCGTTGATCTAATTGGGCTTTGGCCTTTGTTTGTTCCTTTGGGCTTCATGTCTGGATTAGGCTATGTCAGAAAAAGACTACTAGAAGCTTTTGTCTAGTAGAGAAAAAAAGCTGTGCGTCACGAGAAGACTAGGGTTTGACCTAGGAAAGGCGACTCCGGCGGCGACCTCGTTCGCCACCGAAGGCTACAGACGTTCCGATCCTTTCCGGCCACCTACCTGCTCGGGCTGATCCAGGGGCCGGCCTGTCTGGCTGCCTGGCCATGGCAGATAGTGGGGGGGGGGGGGGGGGGGGGCGGCTAGGTCTCCGGGGACAGAAACGATCTCAACTTGGATCGCCATGGCTGAGAGTTCGAGGGCGAGGGAGGAAAAGATGAGCATAGGGGTGGACGTGGACGAACTGTTGAGGAACCTGAAGCCACATGGGGAGGAACTCAACGATGTTGTCCTCGGTGAAGAGGAAGTCAGACGCTGGCTGGCGGTGAAGTGGCTCGAGGCAGTGAAACTGTCAGTATGCATTCTCTGAAAAAGAGGAGGAAGAAGGCAGCATGTATGAGTGTGGCTAAGGAGACTATTGTTCAGAAGAAGCAGCCTGCCGGGGAGGATAGCCTGAATGGAATTGAGCCAAAGAGCAAGGAAGTGGCGGCCTCCGTGTCGGAGGACCGCCAAGCGCAATGAGTGCCATGTCTTACAACTGTCGCGGTTTAGGTGGCGACGCGACAGTGAGGGAGCTTCGTGATCTTGCGAAGAAATGCGCCCCTACCGTGTTGTGTGTATTAGAAACTCAACTACACAAGACACGGGTTGGAGGTTTAGCTCGATCTCTAGGTTTTGATAAATGCTTTGCGGTTAGCAGTTCGGGACGCAGTGGCGGCCTTGGGTTGTACTGGAACACGAATAATACAGATATTGAGATTTTGCCCTTTTCGCAATATCATATCGATGCAATTGTGACTGAGGTAGGGCAGGACCCTTGGCGCCTCACGGCGGTCTATGGGGTAGCACAGACGAACGAGAGGTTCAAAACTTGGGACATGCTCAAATATATTCGTTCGGCGTCATCACTACCCTGGATGTGTCTAGGGGATTTTAATGAGGTACTCCATCGTCATGAACATGTGAGGGTTCAGGAGAGAAGCCATGCACAAATTGTGGGCTTCCGTGACACGGTGGACGTGTGCGCGTTACAGGACTTGGGCTACCAAGGAAATAGTTGGACGTATGAGAAGAAAGTTGCAGGGGGACTTTTTGTAGAGTGAGACTTGACCGGGCGCTAGCAACAACAGATTAGTGCACTCGATTTCCTCTGGCTACAGTTCGCCACCTTACGGCGGCATCAACGGACCATTGTCCTATTCTGGTTACATGGGAGGAACAAGTTCGGCCACCATGGCTACAGTAGTGCCAGCATGGTAAGGCATCGACACTGGCGGAACTGCAGGAAAAGTTGAACTCGGTGGCGGGCTCATTGCAGAGCTGGGGGAGGAATACGTTCGGGAGTGTCCGAATGGAAATACGTGGTCTTCGGGACGAGCTGAAGAGGCTTCGCGAAGATCCAGCACGCACGGGTCCTACCCATACAAAAATTAAGGTTGTTGATCGCCTCGTCGAGCTTGATCATCGAGAGGTGGTTATGTGGCGTTAGCGATAAAGAATTCAATGGCTGGCGGAGGGCGACAAAAACACTAAGGTTTTCCACTTGCATGCCAGCCAGAGAACGAGGAAGAACAAGATTACTCGTCTCCGAAAACCTACAGGCGAGGTGACTGAGGATCCGATGGAGATGGCCGGTCTTACTAATGAATTTTATTGTGAGCTATACAGGTCAGAAGGCACAAATAACATGGAAGCTGTGCTAGATCATGTCCCAGCCAGGGTCACTCAACAGATGAAAAAGGGTTTGATTTCGATGATCACAGAGAAGGAAGTCAAAGAGGCCCTTTTTCAGATGTTTCCCACGAAAGCCCCTGGGCCGGATGGGCTCCCGACACATTTTTCCAGCGCCATTGGGCGCTGTGTGGTGAAGAAGTCACAAGTATTGTGTCGCGGGTGTTGCGAGGAGAGGATGATCCTTCCACGTTCAATAAAACGTTCATTGTTCTGATTCCGAAAGTTGGTAAACCAGAAGAGCTGGGGCAATTTCTACCGATTAGCGTGTGCAATGTCATTTATAAGATTGCGTCGAAGGTGCTTGCGAACAGACTGAAGCAGGTGCTCCCAGCAGTCATCTCGGATGAGCAGTCAGCATTTGTTCCAGGGAGATTGATAACGGACAATATAATTACTGCATATGAGTGCCTCCATTTTATGAAGAGAAACAAGGCGCTGAAACACAAGTTTTGGGACTTAAAATTAGATATGCGGAAGGCTTATGACCGTGTGGAGTGGGAGTATCTGTTGCATTAGAAACACGTCACACGAACACGTCCTCATGTACCCGCGGTGCCGGGGGAGATACTCCACAACTCGCCCCGCGGGAGGCCGGCTTACAGCGCGATCAGGTGAGACCCGGCCGGACTTGGCTGATCCGGGTTCTCGGTTGTCGATATCCGATGAAATCTAAACAAAATCGCCGAACAACGGAAGCATGAACAAGGGTTGCTGGAGGGTAAAAGTAGGGTTTAGATTGATATGCCGATTGTTTGCTTAATTTCAATCGGCCATCACCTCTCACATATATACGAGGCGGTTGGACTTCCCGTACAAGTATTGGACTTCTACAAGGATTACAATTCATAGTCTAAGTCGAATTCTATTCCTAAACTAGGCAAGTCTAGGTTGGTTTCGTACTGAACCCGGACCCAAGTGTCCTGCTCCGGCTCCTTCGGAAAGTCAATTTTTGTTCTTCCGAGTTGACTTTGGACTTGCCTCCTTTGTATTGCTTGAATTGACTTGGGCTTCTGAGCGGCTTTTCCTGCAACGCCGGCTTACTTTGCCAAATTAAGAACCTGCCAGGATATGTGGCCTTGTCGGGTTTGCCCGCGGCTTACGCCAGCTGTGACTCACTTGTCTGCCGGGTTACATGTTTTTGCCGAGTTAGCTCTCTTTGAGTCGCTCCTTCTAGGTCGTCAATCCTTCCTAGATCAAATCTTCAAGCTTTGATCTAACCCGCCAAAAACGGGTGCTAACACATGCCCCCCTGTTTTCTAGTAGAGCTTGCGTACTAGAAAATATTCAATGCAGAAGTTTTTATCTAAGGACGATGCTTAAGCTCATCGGCCATGCACTAAGGGCGATATATGTATATCGGCCATACGCGCGACTCAAGCAGTTTGCCACACGCTCGGGTGGAATTTCTTCAGCTATTTCCCATTGATAGCTCGAGGAAGCATGCTGCCCTCCAATGTCTCCACCAGATAAGAATTGTCGGGTGCTATCCTCACGACTCGAAGTGGCCCTTCTCAAGTTGGGGACCATTTGCCAAACTTCCGGCTCCTAGAGCCAACTGGCAATATAACTTTCCAGACCAAGTCGTTGATTTGAAAATCCTTAAGCCGGACTCTCTTGTTGTAAGTTTTTGCCACCCGCAACTTCTCCTTCTCAATGTCTTTCAAGGCCATCTCACGCTTGTCAGCTACCTCTTCTAGGTTGTCCATCATCAAACTGCAGTAGTCCTCAGCCGACAAATCATTTTGCCTAGCAAACCTCAAGGCGGCCAGATTCACTTCCACCGGTAAAACGGCCTCTTGCCCGTATAGGAGCTCAAATGGGGTCACTTTAGTGGATCTGTGCCTCGAGATTCTATGAGCCCACAATGCTTCGGACATCACCTCATGCCACCGCCTTGGGTGTTCTTGTACCTTTTTCTTGATCAACTTGACCAGGATTTTATTGCTTGACTCGGCTTGTCCGTTGGCTTGAGCATAATATGGAGAAGAACTGAGCATCTTGATCCCTAATGACTCGGCAAACTGTTTAACCTCCTTTGACATGAAGGAAGTTCCTTGATCTGTAGTAAGAGTTTGTGGTATGCCGAATCTGTGAATAATATGCTCTGTTATGAATTGAATTACCTCCTTGTGGGTCATGTTTTTGAGAGGTACTGCTTCAGACCACTTGGTGAAATAATCAGTGGCAACCAATACGAACCGATGCCCCTTAGATGAAGCCGGGTGGATCATACCAATGAAGTCAAGTGCCCAACCCCTGAAAGGCCACGGTTTTATGATAGGATTAAGAGGTGAAGCCGGCACCAACTGAATTTCTCCAAACTTCTGTCAAGCTTCGCATCCTTTGTAGTATCTGAAGCAGTCATTGATCATCGTCGGCCAATAAAACCCGGCTCTCCTGAGCATCCACTTCATTTTGTGGGCCGACTGATGTGTTCTGCACAAACCATCATGCACCTCTCCCATGGCGACTCTGGCCTCATCTTCATTCAAGCACCTTAGAAGAAGACCATCAACCGTTCGGCGATATAAAGTGTTGTCCACCAACGTATATGTCGTGGTTTTGTCACGGCAGATGTTACCGGGTGGTAACTTGAGATTGGAGGCAAGGCGATCATAGCGTTCGGGAGATTGTTTAGCTCACTAGGGAAAAAGGATGTATCCTGGTTCAGCCTCTCCATAGGAGATAAAGACCTACTTCCAGCTTGGTGCTTTTCTATTCTCATATCGATCTCGATCACCCGGCGGATAACAACACCGGCGGGTTTCGAGTCTAGGTTACAAGGGTTTTCGCTATAAGCTTGTCTGTATGTTCTCTCTCTCTAAAGTTCGTCCTGTTCTATGTCCCAGGAGCCGGTTTATATAGACACCCGGGTCTCCTGGTCGATTACAAGGCAAGGCCGGGTCACGCCCGAACTCGGAGTCCTAACCAAAGTCTAGCTCAACTATCTTGACCTCCAAGTCTCGCATACCGCCTCCGGATCTTCTAGAACCTTCCTTATTTACACCGGGTTACCGACAAACTCCTCGGTCCATCAATGTAGCCCGGCCCAAGATGAACTGGTGGGCCTCGCCAGTCTTTCCTCCTGGCGGGTCGTAGCTTCACTGTCCTTGGGCCTACCGGGTTATCTTTCCCCCAACAGTATACTTGAGCGCTAGCTGCCAAACGGCCCTGTCTGTTTTCTGACTCGGGTTCTGCAAATAAGTGCTGATAGGTGTTCTCCAGTCAGACTCCCGGGTTACGCCAGATTCATCCAGCTGGGTTACATCTTCTGACCGGGTCTCGATAGAACCTTCCTCCAGAGCCGGCTTTGCTAAGCCGGCTTTCCCTCGATTTTTTGAATTGGCAACTTTTGACATCAGTTCTTCTGCTATGAAGAATATGCCCCTGCTAACATGATAACCTGATGCTTGCTGTGCTAACTCATTGGCGAGCCAATTGTCCTGCCTGGACACATGAGATATGTTGAAGTAATCTAGTTTTGAGATAATATCCAGGCATCTGTCAAGGTATATGTTGAGCGATCCGCTATTGCATTGAAAGATCCATATGCCTCAACATGAGTCACCCCTGCGTCAATCAAAACTTCTAGCCCGAATAAAAGTGTTTCGTATTCGTCTTCATTGTTAGTGCAAAAATATTCAAGACGACAAGAGGCCTCATAAATAGTACCGTGTGGTGAGATGTATACAATACCGACTCCTTGTCCGCTGCTGCAAACTGAGCCGTCAAAATAAAGTTTCCACGGTACAGCCGACACAATATTTAAACCGGCTTCTTGTTCCAGGTCAATCTGATGCTCAACTATGAAATCAGCTACAATCTGCCCCTTTATGGATTTGAGGGGTTCATAGCCCAGATCATATTCAATTAGCCTGTATGCCCATTTTCCGATTCGCCCACTCAGAATCGGCTTCTGTATCATGTGTTTGAGAACATCGGTCTGACTAAAAACATTGCATTCGCTGGACAGCAGATAATGGCGTAGCTTGGTGCAGGCAAAATAAAGAGATAAGCATAACATTTCCACGAAGTTGTATCTTGACTCGGCATCCAGCAAACGTCTACTCAGATATGTGATGACGTATTCTTATCCTTCGGCTTCCTGGGTTAAGGTGGCTCCAACCACCTTTTCCTCTGCAGCAATGTAGAGCCGGAATGGCTGACCATGAGCCGGCTTTTTCAGAACCGGAGGTGTGGACAGGCAGATTTTTTTCCTGTCGAATACCTCTTGCTGTTTTGCCCCTCAGGTACTCATCATCGTTCTTCAGCCGAAGGATCTGAGTAAATGCATCAACCTTTCCAGACAAGTTAGTAATAAATCTTCTCAAATAATTTACCTTGCCTAGAAACTTTTGCATCTCCTTTTTGCAACCCGGCGCTTATAATTTCTTAATCGCCTCAATCTTAGCCAGGTCTATCTCTATGCCATGCGCATGTATGATAAAGCCAAGGAAACTCCTAGCCGACACACCAAAGCCACATTTCAAAGGGTTCATCTTAAGCCCATACTTTCTCATCCTCTCAAACGCAAGCCGCAAGTCAGCCAAATGATTTGACTCGCCATCCGACTTAACCACCACGTAATCGATGTAGACTTCCAGCACGACTCCTAGGAGATCATGAAATATTAAGTTCATTGCCCTTTGGTATGTAGCTCCAGCATTCTTCAACCCAAAGGTCATCACTGTCCATTCAAACAAACCAACAAACCCGGGACAGCGAAATGCTGTTTTGGCCGAGTCTTTTTTGGCCATGAATATTTGGTTATACCCCGCGTTGCCATCCAGAAAGCTGATTACCTTGTGACCTGAGGCATCATTGATAAGCATGTCGGCTATCGGCATAGGATATTCATCTTTAGGCGTGGCTCTGTTTAAGTCTCTAAAGTCTATGCATGCCCTGATCTTGCCGGATCCCTTCTTCTCTACCAGCACGATGTTTGAGAGCCAATCACATATTTACAAGGCCGGATAAAATTTGCTTTCAAAAGTCGGCCAATCTCCTCCTTGATCCGATCATATATGATCGGATTAAATTTGTGAGCCGGCTATTTGTGAGGGTCGGCCGACGTAAAGCCCTGTCCCAACTTGTCCATGTCGTCTGGTTCTTCAATCGCTTCACACATATCGTTCCTCTCGGCCCGATACTTGTCCAGATGCTTCTGCAGCCATTCATCGCTAGGATCCATCTACTTGATTCGCAGCCGATTCCCCTCAATCGGCTTTAAAGAAACTGGCATGAATCCGTCCCTGGTGGCACTCAGGAAATCGAACCCGAAAAAATCACGCCCAGATAGGCATGTGACATTAGAATGCTGCCAATCAACAATGGACTCAGCTAAAGCAATGCATGCCGACTCGTTTGCATGGATAATCTCAACTTAATCGTCCACCCATTGCACAAGCTGCTGATGCATAGTAGATGGAACACACTGATTTGCGTGAAGCCAGTCTCGTCCCAACAGTACGTTGTAATTTCCCTGCACCTCAGCAACGAAAAAGGCAGTAGCCAAGGTCTTACTCCCTACTGTGAGTTCCAAACTTATAACCCCCTTGGCTTCTACTCCTTCTCCTCCTTCGAACCCATTTAGCACCATATTCGTCTTCATCAGGTCAGTATCGTCTAGTTGCAGCTTCTTGAAGACAGAATACGGCATTAGATTTACCACAGCACCACCGTCAACCATCATCCTGGTGACCGGCTTACCATCAATATGACCTCTGACGTACAAAGGCTTCAAATGTTTAACCGGCTCCCCCGGTTTTTCAAAGACGGCGTTCTTGGATCCAAAGTCAATTTATGCGACCTTGCCTTCTTCCTTAGCAGCGCGGAATTCCGCAGGAAGATAGTACACCATATTAATATCCATACTTGATCGAGCCCGTGATTCTTCATAATCTAACAAGTCTTCATCCGTCAAGTCGCCTGACTCCTCCACTGCTGATTCTGATATTGCTGGATCTCCAACTAGCTTTTCCATAGCGAGGTCTCCATTTGCCGGCACATCGAAAGTCGGGTCTGAGATTGCCAATCGTTTCATGGCCGGGTCTTGTATCACCGGCTCACCCATTGCCAGATCCGCTGCCTCCACTTCATCAGCCCATGAAGAATAAGTGACAGCCGGTGTGATTGCCGGTTCTGTCTCATTGTTGATAGTAGAAGCTGGCACGATCGTCGAAGAAGCCTTCATGATAACTGGCCTTGGGAACCAAATCTGGGAAGGTGCCATTGGGCGCTTAGCATTGAAAATAGTGTCCCTTGACTGCTCTGCCTTTTCTTCCGCTTTCTCACGGTTCCTGGCTCTCTGCAACTTCCGCTTCTGCGTCTTTGTTATGCCGCGTGGGCACCACTTTGGCTAGATGTATTTTGGATCCTGGGGTTGAGCTGCTGCGGCTTGACTGGAACTGACTTCATGATCACTTGTTGCCGCCTTAGGCGCGATAACATGCATTGGCCCTTCTTTTGTCGGCTCAATAACTGGGTCTTTTAGTTTCAACACATGGATACCAACAATAATCGAGTCACCTGAAGATAACCCGGACGTAGGTTCACTCGCCTTAACACCTTGCGCCTTGACCTGCCAGTATGATGAGTCGCCGGGGTATGTGAGCCGGCTTTGCATAGATGGCCGGGTCACCCGGCGCTTGGACTCGCCTGCCGGCTCATACCGACTGCCTCCTTCTGTAGCCGGTGACCTTGGTTGCTTTCCGTACTGCAATTGGCGTGATCTTGTTCCAGCCTGGCGCATGTACTTGTTCAACAGCATGTCGAAAGTCGGCTTCATCTGCTTGTATTTGGCATTAACCGTGTTAACTTTCCACTAACCGACTTCCGGGTTTCGTGGTTTGATAAATCTTGGTGGTGGTCTAGCTGGCTATTGGCGTTGCCCCCCGAGCGTGGTGTTGCTGACGGTGATCTTGATAACCTCCTCACCCCCGGGTTGCCGGCTTACAGTCACTCTCGTTCCAGGCAACCTGCTGCTTCCTTCGTTGTTCCTGGGTTCACCAACAACAACATTACACTTGTTAGCCGCTTCGGCCGCCTCTGGCCGAAGTAGGACCTTCTTCCCCTCCAGGTCTAGCGCATTCATGGGGAACGGCTGTGTATCAATTGTCATGCCAGCAAAACTCAATCGTCCGTCATTGAGGGCCAATTGGATTTGTTTACAAAAAACATTGCAATCATTAGTAGCATGAGAGAAAGAATTGTGATGTTTACAGTAAGCCCTCCGCCTTAACTCTTCAGGCGATGGTATGACATGGTTAATTCTTATCACTTTATCCTTTAACAAGGCATCAAATATCCTATCGCATTTGACTACGTCAAATCTGCATTTAACTTCCGCATCCCGATTCTTGCGAATCGGCTTCAGATCATCACACATATAAGGTTTGGCCTTGCTAGGCCATAAAAACTCGATGGAATACACATCGGTTTCATCACTGGAGTCGGCATCGTTTTCAACAATGTTAAGCCGGCTCCTGCTCATTCGATGCGAATCCTTTGACCTGGCCAACAGACAAGAATTCATGCCCTTCCAATTGTTCTTTCAAATAGGTTCTCAGGTCATTGAAAACCAGGTCAGCCATGTCCCTCTCAGTTATTGCCAGACTATAGCATCGGTTTCTGGTGTTTCTGAATCTTTTGACATAATCGGATACCGATTCGTCCTGCTTTTGCTTAACCGATGTAAGATGTGATAACTTTAGTTCTATTTCCCCGGCAAAGAAGTGCTCATGAAACTTTTGCTCCAAGTGAAACCATGTGTGTATAGAATTAGGAGCCAAAGCTGAAAACCAGGAAAATGCAATGCCAGTTAAAGATAATGAGAACAAGCGAACTTTAATATGATCATGATTAGTTCGCCTAATTCAGCCAAGTACTGACTAATATGTTCCCATGTTGACTTATTATCTACCCCATTGAACTTAGAAAATTCAGGAACCCAATAACCTGGGGGATAAGGTTGCAGATCAAAATAATCAGGGTATGGTTTAACATAAGTTCTATGTTTTGGCATTACCCCGAGCTTATCAAAAGCTATTTGGTCCAACTTTCTCCTGAACTCAGCTATCGAATCGTCCATAACGGCCGATTGAGCAGTCACAAGAGAAGAGCTGGTTGAAGGGCCGGCTTGCACCCAAGGAGCCGAATTTTGATTCAGCAGTGACTCGTGACCCGGGAGCCGCACGTGACCCGGCTGTATTGCCGGGTTAGGCATGCTCTGGATCGGAGTTGGACATGGTAGCGTAGGTACAAGCTGGTGTTCCCTAGTTTGGCCGATGGCTGGCCCTGGAGCGTGTTTTTCTTAGCCTTTTCGCTTTCTAGCATAAGATCATAAACATTGGCGGTGCCTTGCGAAACATGATATTGAATTTTGGCTATTTGTTCAGGAGAAAAGAGGGGTTTGCTTACAGCGGGTTGGTCGATGTTGATTTCTAGAGGTACGAATTTTGGCTCCTTGATCGGCGAGATGACACCCTGCCGATCTACCTAGAAGCTGGCTAAGTACAGCTCCTGATCTTCTTGGTCCCGCTTGGCTCGCAGTGCCTCGAACTCCTCATCTCTTTTCTTCTTCCACGCCTCCAGACCTTGGCGTTGATCTTCCGACAACTTATCGAGAGTTGGCTTGATAATGTTGTCGGTGTTGATGTCGGCAGCGTCGGTCTTGGAATTGGTCATTGCTGTCCAATTTTTAGATCGAATCGTCCCCAGCGGAGTCGCCAAAAAGTGTGTTGCGTTAGAAACGCGTCACACGAGCACGTCCTCGTGTACCCACGTGCCGGGGGAGATACTCCGCAACTCGCCTCGCGGGAGGCCGCTTACAGCGCGATACGCAAGACAGCAAGCCGGCTCTTTTGAGACCCGAACGCCCCAGCCCCTCGAGACAAGCCCCGTCGGAGGAATCCGGCGACGATCAGGTGAGACCCGGCCGGACTTGGCCGATCCGGGTTCTCGGTTGTCGATATCCGGTGAAATCTAAACGAAGTCGCCGAACAACGGAAGCATGAACAAGGGTTGCTGGAGGGTAAAAGTAGGGTTTAGATTGATATGTCGATTGTTTGCTTAATTTCAATCGGCCATCACCTCTCACATATATATGAGGCGGTTGGACTTCCCGTACAAGTATTGGACTTCTACAAGGATTACAATTCATAGTCTAAGTCGAATTCTATTCCTAAACTAGGCAAGTCTAGGTCGGTTTCGTACTGAACCCGGACCCAAGTGTCCTTCTCCAGCTCCTTCGGAAAGTCGCTTTTTGTTCTTCCGAGTTGGCTTTGGACTTTCCTCCTTTGTATTGCTTGAATTGACTTGGACTTCTGAGCGGCTTTTCCTGCAACGTCGGCTTAGTTTGCCAAATTAAGAACCTGCCGGGTTATGTGGCCTTGCCGGGTTTGCCCGCGGCTTACGCCAGCTGTGACTCACCAGTCTGCCGGGTTACATGTTTTTGCCGGGTTAGCTCTCTTTGAGTCGCCCTTCTAGGTCGCCAATCCTTCCTAGATCAAATCTTCAAGCTTTGATCTAACCCGCCAAAAATGGGTGCTAACAGTATCTAAAGAAGATCATGTTAAAGTTGGGCTTCCACCAAACATGGGTTGAGATGGTGACGAGAATGGTGACCACGGTCACTTTCTCAGTTTTGTTTAATGGAGAGCGATTACAAGAGTTTAAGCCCTCCAGAGGTATTCGTCCAGGGATCCAATTTTGCCATATTTGTTTTTGTTAGCAGCAGAGGGCCTCTCGTGCCTCTTAAAAGCCAGAAGTGAATCATCAAGCCTCCAAGGATTAAAGGTTGCTTCTTCTGCTCCGGCAGTTAATCACCTCCTTTTCGCAGATGATAGCCTGATGTTTATCAAAGCAAATGGAGAAAGTGCTCGGGATGCCCGAGATACACCGGATGCGTACTGCCATGCCTCGGGACAGCGTGTGAACCTTGATAAATCCTCTATCTTCTTCAGTAAACGCTGCCCAGAAATAGTAAGGCAAGAGTTGAAGTTGATTCTCAATGTTCAAAATGAATCGCTAAGTGAGAAGTACCTGGGTATGCCCTCAGATGTTGGCCGGTCATCAAATGGGGCCTTCAAGTACCTGAAAGATAGTATTTGGAAGAGGGTGCAGGGTTGGTTGGAGCAATGCTTGTCTGTGGGGGAAAGGAAGTCTTGATAAAATCAGTCGCACAGGCAATCCCTACGTTCTCCATGTCGTGTTTCAAGCTACCACGTGTACTTTGTGAGCACATTAACTCACTGTTGAGGAATTTCTGGTGGGGATCCAAGGACGGCAAACGGAAAGCTTGCTGGGTCTCGTGGGATGATATGACAAAGCCAAAGTCGGAAGGAGGTATGGGTTTCCATGATATTGAGCTTTTTAATTTAGCACTCCTTGCCCGACAAGGGTGGCGTATTCTTCAAAATCCAGACACTTTGAGTGCAAGGATTCTTAAAGCAGTTTACTTCCCGAACACGGAGTTTTTTAAAGCCGAACTGGGGTCTAAGCCATCGCATGTTTGGCGAGCTATTCTAGAGGGGAGGGATGTCCTAGCTCAGGGGCTGATTCGGCGCATCGGTACAGGAGCTGAAACAAACCCTTGGAACGACAATTGGTTACCCAGAGAGGGGATGTTGAGACCAATTGCATATATCGTTGCAGATCCACCGCAACGACTAGCTGAGTTGATTGATCACACAACCGGGCAGTGGGACATGGTGAAGCTACAGACATGGTTTTTGCCGATGGATGTGCAAGTGATCAAGACCATTCCAATTAGTACGAGAGTACAAGCAGATTTTTTGGCTTGGAATTATGATAAATGTGGGATCTTCAGTGTAAGATCGGCGTATAGGATGCTTGCTGACATGAAAACTAAGCGAGAGGCCTGGCTAGATGGCACAGCAACAAGTTCTAATTCCAAGGGGCTGCAGAAGAGCTGGACAACCCTGTGGAAGATTAAAATTCCTGCTAAGCTGAAGTCATTTTTGTGGCACCTGGCGAGATTGTCGCTACCCACTACGGACCTCTTGCACGAGCGCCATATTGCGCCGTCGAGTTCTTGCGGCATATGTGAAGCAGAGGACTCGTGGATTCACTCGCTACTCGACTGCAACATGGCTCGTTGTGTTTGGGCCCTCGCGGACGAGGAAATGGTGGAACATATGAACCAGCATCGGGAACCTGGAGCGCGTAACTGGTTATTCTTGATGATCGATACACTTCCCCATGATCAGCTGACGCACATGTGCGTAACATTGTGGGCTCTGTGGCATGCTCGACGGAAGGCCATACATGAAGGGATCTTCCAGAGTCCGCTGAGTACGCATTGTTTTGTCGAGAGTTTCATCTCCGAGCTGAACCAACTTGAGAAACCGGAGCTGAGAAGAGAAACTAGGGGAGGCCCCGCCCCCAACAGACTCGCTTGGATTGCCCCGCCTGATGGGGTGGTCAAACTGAATGTTGATGCCGGAGTAGCAAGGAAGAAGGAGCTAGGCGCAGTCGCAGCAGTGGCAAGGACTGCAACGGGCGAGTATCTGGGCACATCTGTTGTCATTTTTTATGGCATTACCGACCCAGAGGTCCTGGAGGCGATGGCTGTCAGGGAGGGTCTGAATCTTGCACAGGACCTTCTGCTCTCTCCCCTACGAGTGGCTAGTGATTGCCTATCAGTGATCAATTCGCTGAAGGAACAAAATCTTGGGAGATACAGCCACATTCTGCATGAAATAAAGGCGACAGGAAGGGGTTTTGCCGAGATTTGCTTCATGCATGAGCGACGAACTTCCAATAAAGAACCTCACATGCTGGCTCACAGTGTGATGTCTTCGCCGGTAGAGCGATATGTTTGGCTTATTGATCCGCCTGCGGGCATCTATATTCCTCGTAGGTTGATGTTATAATAAAGGTAGGGGTAGTTTTTTTTTCAAAAAAAAGAAAAAGACTACTAGAGAGTTCTAAAAAAAGACTACTATAGAGTACTAGACGAACGAGTAAACCCACAAAATAAATATGGCCAGGAACAAATCGTAAGCAACTTTCCTGTTAACGCAAGATAGAAACATATCCGCTTTTAAAAGAAAATAAAAACGTTTCACAAAATTCAAAAATAAATACCTAGATGTAGCCAACTATGCACACTAATAGCATGTGAATTTTCAATGTGAAATAACTCGTATTTTGGACTCAGCCCAAAAGACAAATTAAACAATTTTCGTAAATAAAATTGAACTATTCACACCCTTATTTGTCATTTTTTATGAGGCTAGAGTACATTGTATTTCGTATCCAAAATTTTACACATTGGTATAGCAAAGCATTGACTACATAATGATTTTTTTATATTTTTTTTGAGTTTTGAATTGAACTTTTTAAAATCTTCAAAAGAGGCATGTAGCATGGGCGTCATAATATATTGCCACTCGGATCCAGATAGCGTCTATTTGTTGAAAAGTTTGCAGCAAAAAATAAAACAAGACACCCTATTTGCATATGAGGCGGAATGGAAATAGATGGATTCTAGTACACGTAAAAATCTCGGTTGTAAGCAACTTGCAACTCACATGCTATTATGAATCGCTATGCAAAATCTAAGAAACATTTTCTCTCGGATGTAATCAATTTGCAACTATAAATTCTTAGTTGTAACTCAACCCACTTGCAACTGAAAAAACTCTGTTAGAATCCACGTGAGAAAATTCAGTTGCAATCCACTCACAACTCATGACCGACACGAATGATGACATAATCGAACGGCTAGTCTCAGTTGTAACCAACTTGCAACTAGAAAAAACTCAGTTGCAATGCAGTTACAACTCATAAATTAAATTTCAAGTAAAAAATATTCAGTTGCAACGACTGTGCAACTAGTTGTAACTGGAAAAATTCAGTTGCCACCAATGCGCACGCGCTAAAAAATCAGTTGTGACCATAGTTCAATTAGAAAATTATAGTTACAACCATTGTGCAACTAATAAAATTCGGTTGTGACCACAGTGCAACTAGGAAATATTCAGTTGTAACCGGCGTGCGACTAATAAAAAATATAGTACAACCATAAAATATACAGTTGCAATCGGTGCGCAACTGATTAAAAAATTCAGTTGCGACCGGAGTGCAACTAAAAAATATTCAGTTGCAAAAAAAATCTGTTGCGACTAGTGTCAGTTGTGACTCATTTCAAAATCTTACTTGCAACCTGCTTGCAACTGGAAAATTCAGTTGCAACCCATAATAGAAAAAATCTCAGTTGCAACCTGTTTGCAATCGGAAATGTTCAGTGGCAAATAAAAAATCTCTATTACAATCCACTTACAACTGATAAAAAACTCAGTTCCAATTGTTAGCTTTTAATCTTGATTTTGTATCTGCATTCTCTAGTTCATCTACGTGTAGTTTAGGTTCTAGGATTTGGCAGGCTGTTGAAGCTTCGTCTAGCATCATCGAAGGTGAGATGCCGAGATGCCGTTGTGCGATGCAGCGTGCGTGGCGAGATGCCGTGGTGCTGTGTGATGCAGTACCGTCGTGTGAAGCGACATGGTGCATAGAGGAGGGAGAAGGACAGCTGCATGATCGAGTAATAGCCGAGTGATTCGGTGGATGATTAGTTAGGCAGTTTAGTGCATGCATTAGTTTGTTAGTTGCAACTGCATGCGTGTGGCTGGGTCGTGTATATCCTAGAGTGATTCTAGGAGATCAGGTCAGCTGTTAGTTGGTTAGTGGATTAGTGGGGAACTGCATGGGTTAGTGGCGAGCGTGGCCTCTGGCCGAGTGTGTGCGTGCGTGAGTCTATATATGTAAACACCTTACTTCAGATTCACTCAAATCACCAGGATTCGGTTACAAACTCAGAATTACAGGGGGATCGAGAAGCAGAGGAAAGGTTTGGGGATCGAGAGAGAAGAACAGTAGCTAATCCTAGCCAGCGCCAGGCCTCGGCCGAAGCCGCCTTTCCGTCCAGTTCCAAGCCAAGTCCCTTCTTGTCGTCTGCTGCTATATATTCTTCTATGTCGCTTCAGCATCTCGCTCCGAAGCAGGCCAAGGCCCATGGTGGCAGCCCAGGCCAGGCCATGTCGACAGGTCGTTGACAATCCCCCATCCTTAAAATTCGGCTTGCCCTCAAGCCGATGCCATGTCGAACCTCCAGGATCCCATGATACATGAGATGTTTTGATTATACGGGTCATGGTGGTAACGGTGACTGATGTGGTAGATGTGGTCGAGGTGGACTTGCACCAGGTTGATGAAGTAGTCATGGCTGAAGAGGCCTGGCCGAGGAAGACGACAACTTGTGTGTCGGAGCTTCAACCATGATACTGCCTTTAGCTACAACTTGTGTGAAAAGCTCACAGAAACATAGGAGTGCCCAGATGCCAGGATCCCAAGAAAAGTACCACACAGGGTATGTCAGTGTTGCTGCAGGAATGAAATGCCTAGACTTGTTACCAGCATCAAAGTACTCCCAGAGAAATGACCATGCAATCTTCCATTGGGCAACCTCAAAGCCATACTAAATAATGTGTCCACTTAAGCAGATAAGCCAATCTTGTACTAGACTCTCATTCAGGAAGCCAACTTCAATAAGAGTCCCAGGAGGAAAGGTATGGTACACATGCAGCATCAATTGGTTCAAAGGTGGCATTGACTCCTTGAGAGTGACCATCTCACTTCTTCCAGATTCTGAGCTAGCCAAATATGACCCCACGAGTAACCATGCAAACTTCCTGAATTTTGTCTTGACACCAAGCCAATGTCGACTAAAACCACCAGGATCCCAGTGCAAGTGCGGCACATAAACAGAACGAATAGTGGCGCATATCATCTCAACCTCCAAGTACCAAATCGCAATAGAGCACCCTAGGGTTAGGTACAAGTGCATACCGTAATGTATAGAATATATCAATGTTGTAGGTGGCCATGCAATCTCCCACTGAAATTTCGCAGTACCATAACTGTACAAGGAAGCCTTTCCAACAGAGCAAAATGGAAACAAACCTTCCCTTTCAGCATGAACTAGTGAAGGAACTTCAACATCGGAGAACATGGAGTAACTTGTTGCAAGGAGATAATTAGTATCATAACAAGAATGATCTGACCACTTGAATGCTGTTGGCTGCAGCGGTACACACTGAACTCCAAGATAGAAAGTAATCACAGTGAGGTTTGCTTCCCATTGAAGTTCCGTTGTTGTGAAATATAGCAAATCTCTTGATATCTGCTTAGTATCCATCGTACAGTGCAGGTTCGGAATACTATAAGCTACACAACAAAATAAGAATAGCTCTGCAACCTGTGAACTGAAGCGACAAAATCTGATCCCAATTCTGCCTCTGATGTACTCAACTGATTCAACAAGCAAGGGAAGTAAGGGGGGCATATCATGAACGTCCAGATGGTGTATGTTCTGAATAGATGTGCTCCATTGTGGAGGCCATGGTGGGCGCTTGATTCTGGTCTGCAGAGGCAATACACCAATTTGCGTGAGTACAGTGAATCGCTTTGCTGTGAGAATGGACGTTGTCATTGCCTTGTTGGTAGCAAAAGGGTATCCACAATAGACGATTAAAATCAGTGAAGCTTCACAATGAGATCCCACGTTCAGTTGAGCTGTTCTAGATAATGGAAAATGCACCCTTGCAAGGTCGCATTTGACTGGAATTAGAGTATTGGAAAACTGGAACTGCACTTCGGCATGGTCGCTTGTAACCCAAGGCCAGGAAAAAACATCCAGAATTGCTTTAGCTGGTCGAACACATTGAGAATATGACCAACAACTGGGAAGCTTCCACAACAAATCATCCAAACACCAGTTCGTACCAGGATTGTTGTTATCCTTAACAGTGAGGAAACCCAAGGAGGATAAGAGATTACCCCTCGGCAGATTCTTGCACGCACCAAGAAAAGGCCATGGAGGCTTTAGCTTCACCACTTTCATTCTCTCAAGTGGAAGTCTAGCTTGTCTCAGTTCAATCCAATTTGCGTTCCAATTCCCTTGACTGTCCTTAACTATGAAATCTTTGCCACACTTTTGCTGCGCATGCTGAAATAAGTCCTGGCCATGGATCAGAGGTGGTTTTGCACGAGTGCAAATGGGTGGTGGCCACGGTACAATTTCAGTCGCAGTAGGAACTTCATACCCCTTGTATCCTTCTGCCAGCAGACTTGGTGGTGCATCAGTACTGCGGCCTGAGCGAATGATCGAACATGTGATGGGCGACCACTTGAACTGTTGTAGAACATCCAACGACACATGCAGCGGACTTGGCAAATTCCCTGTAATCATATTGAAGGATGTGGGAGGACTCCACAGAGTCAGGAACATGGACATGTGGTCTCCTCCACTGATGCTATGATCGGAACCACTCAGCAAGCAGACGGCAGCCAACGGTGCAGTGTCACCCGTGACGTCCATGTCGAGTGCCGTGTCGCTGAGTTCAGGTGCAGCGAGCTCTGGGACGATGCCACCAGTGGTCGTGGATGAGTTTGGTGTTGCAAACGAGATGAATGTAGCTGCATCAACAGAGGCGGCCTGGCTTGGGCGTTCCGCCGAGCAGGTAGTGGGCACTGAAGCAGAGAAGACGGCAACGCCAAAGTCGACTGCATCTTGGATGTTCTCGATCTCTGTAGGGGAAGAGAGCATGCTGGAGACCGTAATTGGTGGTGCTGAGGTCGTTGTTGCACTCGTGCTTCCTCCTAGGCATACTGTCGAGCAGGTGGTGGGCATCACGGACCTGGGGTCCGTCCCACACGTTGCAGTCGTAGCCATGACAGTGGCCGGTGAGGAGCCCAAGCAGCAACTCTCAGAGATGCCGCCGCCGGTGGTTGTGGATGTAGCTGGTGTTGCGGGGCCGCCGACTAGGAAGTCGTAGATGCGTCTGGCTCCCGGCGTGAGGTCGGGCTTGGTGCTGAGGACGGTCGTCGGGATGGCGACGGGGGCGGTGCCATGTGGTACACGCAGACGCACGGTCGAGCTTGATGCCGATGAAGCAGTCGCCGTTGCAGCGGAGGTACGCGCAGACTTGCGAACAGCATCAAGGGTCTCCTTCTTGTACGCGAGGAAACGAGTTTCATACTCCTCCGACGTCGGCGCCATGAGGAGATCATAGATCACCTTGGACTCCGGTGATAGATCATCCATGGCGTCCGAGCGCGAGCCAGAAGAAAAAACACTACGGATAGTGGTGGTGGGGAAAAGAAAATTGGTGAGGATTTTTGTGAAGGGATCGACTAGCTCTGATACCAAATGTAAACACCTTACTTCAGATTCACTCAAATCACCAGGATTCGGTTACAAACTCAGAATTACAGGGGGATCGAGAAGCAGAGGAAAGGTTTGGGGATCGAGAGAGAAGAACAGTAGCTAATCCTAGCCAGCGCCAGGCCTCGGCCGAAGCCGCCTTTCCATCCAGTTCCAAGCCAAGTCCCTTCTTGTCGTCTGCTGCTATATCTCTACCTAATATAAAGAAAGTAAAGCTTCTTGACGTCCAACTCTTTTTTGGACGATTTTGCCCTTGAAGTTCGGAGTAATTACATGGGCTGCCACCGCTGAGTTATTTGGTTCCTTATTTCGTCGGTGGAAGACCGACATGTCGTTCGTCAAGAAGGCGACGATAATCTGTGCAATTGGGTCTTAGATGGGGACGGGATCGAGCATCCTTGGCGCAGAAGGGGAGTGGGGCGAGACGTCGCTCGGCGACATGCCGGCGAGTTGCGCGGCGGCGGTGCTGCTCAACCTTGACCCGCCGGGATCTACCGAGTAGCCTGCCTCAACAAAGCTTTCGGGGACGCCGCTTCCGCGGACCCTGTCTGGGCCGGCAAGCTGCCGGCTAACTACCGCTACCTTTCGGCTCTTGCAGCTGCCGCCGATGATGAGAGCGCTGGCGACGGAGACGGCAATGCCAAGCCCTGCTCCCCTAAACCGATTAGCAAGGGGGTTAACAAGGGGATTTACGCGCGCCTCTGCCGACCTACTCCTTTTGATGCCGGTACAAAGGTAGCTCATTTAACTAAGTCTTTATAGCAGTCTACCCGAGATGATTATTAGTGTCCTATACATAGATGATAGATGATTAATTGAGAAGATAGATTGGTTAATAAACTGGAGTAGATTTCTACTTTCTTTTTTGTTCATGTTTGGTTCGGTTGGCTGTAGTTCTGTTCATGGCCCGTTCTTGCTTGAAATGATTTCTCCTGCTTAATAGGCATCCATGCTGTGGCTTGTACGAATTCTGGATTGAGAAGAACAAGGGAGGTTTTTGCATGTGCATCTCCTCAAAAGCGATGGCAATCACAGGTATAGATGACCGAAGATACTGGAGCCACCTTGTCACAGAGGAATCAAGGTATTTTCCTGCCACTGATATTTTCTTCTATTAGATTTTCACTACGAGATGTGAATTCCAGTAATTTGGTTATTCAGTTCAGGTTGATAGCCTTGAACTAGAGTTATTGCTGGGTTGTTCTTTCTTAGTCCCTGAAGAATAAATTATATAGTATTCCAAATTGAGTTCTCAGGACATTCAGCTTGCAATTGTTCACACAAATAGAGAGAACAATAGATAAGGATATTGTATTTGCTTAACTTGAGTTGGTGCTGCTTACAAGAGATGGTAATCAAGAAAATAATTTTTTTCTCTTTTGCAGCATCACGCGGGCGTTGTGCTATCACATAAATTTCCAATGCTTTGCTCCGTAGCGAAGCACGGGCATTGTGCTAGTATTCTTCTATGTCGCTTCAGCATCTCGCTCCAAAGCAGGCCAAGGCCCATGGTGGCGGCCCAGGCCAGGCCATGTCGACAGGTCGTTGACAATATATGTCTTTGTAATCAGCATGCTCATTTGAGACAAGAGAAATAGAGTGAAAGGAAAACGTCAGGCTGTGCGACACAGCTGACACCAAAATTCTTGTGTTCATCTCTTCGTGTGTGAGCGCTGTGTGAAACAGCTAGAGGTAGAAGAAAGGGAGCTGCCCTTGGCAGCTCCTACACTTGGTATCAGAGCCCGGAGATCCGAGGCGGCGACGGCGGCACGGTGGCCGCCATGTGAGGTGGAGGACGTCAACGCGAGGTGGAGGCCGTGGGCGGCGTGATGCCGCTGGTGGCTGGCTGCGGCGTGATGCCGCTGGAGGAAGAGATGGCGTCAAGAGGAGGCCGCTGCGTGCGGCAAGACGACGTGGTGACCGGCGCTGCGACAGCGTCGTCCACGTCGAGGAGTGGCCGCTGCGTGCGGCAAGACGGCGTGGTGATCGGCGCTGCGATGGTGTCGTCCATGGCAAGTGGCTGCGGGTGATCCGCAAGGAAGATTCGAGAATCAAGATTAGGGGGAGATTGTTAGCTTTTAATCTTGATTTTGTATCTGCATTCTCTAGTTCATCTACGTGTAGTTTAGGTTCTAGGATTTGGCAGGCTGTTGAAGCTTCGTCTAGCATCATCGAAGGTGAGATGCCGAGATGCCGTTGTGCGATGCAGCGTGCGTGGCGAGATGCCGTGGTGCTGTGTTATGCAGTACCGTCGTGTGAAGCGACATGGTGCATAGAGGAGGGAGAAGGACAGCTGCATGATCGAGTAATAGCCGAGTGATTCGGTGGATGATTAGTTAGGCAGTTTAGTGCATGCATTAGTTTGTTAGTTGCAACTGCATGCGTGTGGCTGGGTCGTGTATATCCTAGAGTGATTCTAGGAGATCAGGTCAGCTGTTAGTTGGTTAGTGGATTAGTGGGGAACTGCATGGGTTAGTGGCGAGCGTGGCCTCTGGCCGAGTGTGTGCGTGCGTGAGTCTATATATGTCTTTGTAATCAGCGTGCTCATTTGAGACAAGAGAAATAGAGTGAAAGGAAAACGTCAGGCTGTGCGACACAGCTGACACCAAAATTCTTGTGTTCATCTCTTCGTGTGTGAGCGCTGTGTGAAACAGCTAGAGGTAGAAGAAAGGGAGCTGCCATTGGCAGCTCCTACACCAATCTCTATAAAAAACTCAGTTCCATTTGTTGTTGGCGGAGCGGGTCAGCTTCATTGTGCTGCTTATTTGCTGCATCATCAGTTGCACTATGTGCAGCACCATCATCATTCGCCGTCCCCGCACCATCAGCGTTCCCACCCTCCACCACCTGCTGATTCACCTCTTCGTTCTCTGCCGCCTGCTCCGACACTGCCGCCTCAACGTCCAGGCCATGAGCCTCTCCGCCCTCCACCTCGCGTGGCTCCTCTAGGTCATCATCGGAGAGAACAACAAGGTCGCTCGGCTGTTTAACTGCTGTCGAGCCTGGGCAAGGCATTCCATCAAACAGTTAGCAACAACAAAGCCCCACGGAGCAACTACCTGACTAAATCACGAGATACGTCCGCCAGCAGAGACGAACCGTGGTCAGGTCAATCATACCTTGAGCCGTCTCATTCGCATCCGGCGCCTCGGCATTCACCGGCAGAGTAGAGGCCGCTGTGGCGGTGGCATCGGGGGCCTCCTTGTCAAACCTCTGTTATCTCCGCTTATGTCTATTTCTTCAGTTACATTCAGAGATAATGCTTCGACCGAGTTATGCAAGATCAACGGCTCAGAAGGCTCGACAGGATGAACGGCCCTGATGGTCCCTTTGTCAATTTAGTATTACCTGTCTCGCCGTTGCTTCTTTTACTGTTACTGTCGGATAACTGTAATAATCGAACTGGCTGTATAAAGCCTTCCCATCGTGGAACGACCGGGCTATCGAAAAGAATATTGCTATGAACCTCTCTATTTTCTGCATCTTAGGAATTTAGTTAATTAGCAAATCCTCTGTTCATAGCGAGGTCTCCATCTCTGGAGAGTTTATCGTCGATTCCATCTCTGGGATCTGACATTATGGTATCAGAGCCATACGAACTTTGGGCACAATTTTTTCCTGAAGAATCTCTACGGAGAACAGAGGAATCACTAGATCCGTGTCTCTGGGCGGCGGATCGAACCAGATCGAGGAGGTGATTGTGATCTCTCGTAAAATCCCACCTCCCTCGTCCGATTCGTGATGTCGGGGTGAATTGTCGACGGCGGCGGCTTGGCGGCGGAGGCACCCTACCTTACGGGTTGGTCGACGACGGCGGCTTGGCGGCTGCGGCTTGGCGGCGGCGGCACTATTCGTGTGCGGATCGAGGAATCCTAGCGGTTGCCGGAGAACATCTCTCTGGTGGGTAAAATTCCGTGTAGGTGATCGATTTGCGCAACACTCAGAGGCGGGATCCGTGGCGGCGGCGGCGAGCTGCAGTGGTTAGGGTTGAGGACTAGTTCCTTGTAAAATTTCGGAACCCACTGCAGATCGATGGCGAAATCGAAGAACAACGAAGATCGTGTTGATGCCGCGGAAGTGGCGGCCTTGAAGCTAGATGTGGAACAGGTGAGCATGCGAGCTGAAGAAATTGGCACCAAGGTTGATGGCGCTCAACAACAAGTCGCCAACTTGAGTGAGCAATTCAGTCGCCTTGAGCGTCTTCTGTTGGCTGACCGGGAAGAGCGTGCGACAGCTGAAAAAACACCTCTAGAACAAGAGAAACAAGATGGTGCAGGCGAACAGCAAGCTGGCGGTGCAAACAGCCAGCAAAATGGTGGTGCACGAGGATAGCAAACTGGTGGTGCACGAGGATAGCAAAATGGTGGTGCGAGTGGACAGCAAACTAATGCTCATTGGCATGAGGCTTACCTCACTGACGCCGTAGAGCAGGCACCAAAAACCCTAGGTATGAATATCAATACAATGAAAGTCATGATGTCGATCAAACACAGTATGAATACCAGGGAAATGAGACACAGCACCAAGAGGGTCAATATCAGGGACCCTATCTGGAGGAACAAATTCCGTATCAGAACATGAACCACCGATAGGAAACCCAACACCAGCCGGCTTACAACCCTCCCAACCAATACCCACCCATTTACCCCAAGTGGAATCAATACCCTCATCATCATCAAAACACAAATCCCAACTACCAGCTTCCTTTAAACCCTGACCCATATAATCCATTCAACCCACATTATTACGCACTCTCTGCCAAATTGGCAGCACTTCTACAACCAACCCCAACCGTTCCCTGAGCCTCGGCACCTCAAAATCCACTACCAAACCCAAACACTCAACAACATCATCAAGAACAACTGTTCCAAGATAGAGCACATGAACCACCTGATCAAGCACAATACCAGCGTGGCCCACGGCATCATGAATGGGACAGAGATACCCAATTCTACAGGTCCATAGCAAAAGCACCGAAGATGGACTTCCCTCGATTTGATGGTAGCAATCCTGAGGAATGGCAAAGGACAACTGAGAAATACTTTGCAATGGTGTATGTTCCAGAACACGCCATGCTGACACTTGGCTGAGAAATTCAGGAGTCCTTGAGGAAAATTTGAACTGGAAACAATTATGTGATGTGCTCATCCAACGATTCTCTAGCACAAGTTCATATGATGCAGTAGAGGAGTTTAATGTTGTCTGGCAGGGATTGAATACTATGGCTGAATACACAGACCGGTTTGAGGATAGAATGGCTAATTACAGGAAGGAAAATCCAGATGTCAAGGAACCGTACTTCATCAAGTGTTACATCAACGGTCTCAGAGGGGAGATCAAACACTACATGAAACCATTGAAGCCTTCTTCCTTATATGAAGCAGTCGAATATGCAAGGGATATGGAAAAAGGAATGCTGGCCACGGCTCAAAGTCACAATAGAAGACTAAATGTTACACTCCACAGTTCTCAGCAAAGCCACGATCGACACCAGATGACACTAAAATAAGAGGGAGAAAGACCAAGAACAAGACCTGAAGTCAAATTCCAATGAACCAGGCAAATGCAAGTACTATGGACAGAAGTGGTTCTTTGGTCACAGGTGTCAACAATATAAAAGTATCAATCTCATGGCCGCTGAGGAAACAACAGCAGAAACTGAAGAACACTTTCAAGATGTTGTCAGTGGTGAAGAACCTACCCAGACATCAGAACCACAAACTCAAGAACAAAATGTCCCAGAGGAAGGATTTTGAGGTCTGTCTTGAATGTTGCCCCCTGCGGTGACCATTCACAAGCAGGAATAAACTGAGAGCATCTATGCTGTGTCCCATCGGCCACCTTTACAAGGCACGGTCTCTCCAGAGGTTTACTGCCTGATAACGATTCAGCAAGGTGCTTGTTAATGAAGGAAGTTGAGCTGCCGAATCAACCAAGATTAATACTTCATGATCAGCCACAAAAGCTCGCAAACTGTATCCAAATAGCAGGCGACAACCAGAGGGGAACAATATCAATATTATCCACACAGATCAGAACACATGCCCCAGGGTTAAAATGGAATGGCATTGAATAAATCTTGAGTACCGAGTCTAGGTAGGTTTGAACAAAAGCAAAACCAGCTCCAGGTCTACTACAGCCATTGCATCGGCTTTCTTTCCAATCCTGTAACAAGGCACCATGTGGTACCACCACCAGCCTATATAGGTATAATTCCCACCTTGTCTGCTCCATCGCGTCGCGCCTCGGGAGGAAACATGGTGTAGCATGCTTGCTGCTTATATAACCAACCGCTCGGTCTAATGAGGGAATGGGGGAGCCCGCGGATTTCCGCAGGAGCGATAGCAGCTTGCATGCAGTTTGCTTAGGTGCCCAGCGCTGCTTTTTTACAAATTGGGCACGTGTTCTTGATGACCAGCCATTGCTTGATGCACGCGGTGTGGAAGTAATGCCCGCACTCCACTCTGCCCATGTCCTCGCCGTCAGCATAGTCTTCCTGCCAAAGCCGCCAAGGTGTACTCAGTGAAGAAACATACTATTTATAAATGGAACAATACTTTCGTGCAAGCAAAGAAAACACAATCTTTCTAGTTACCTGGCAAATACAGCATGGTTCAACGCCTGTCGTTGGAGGTTCCTGCAACAGTATGTGGAGATACTTCCACTGCTTCAAGCCACTCATTATTTTCTCATCCGTAAGCCCAGTGCTTACATGCCCTATACGCTCACCGAGTGCCAACAATTCCTGGAAAAACACAGCAAATCACAGTAAGCAAACATAAATTCAACCACATGCCATTACAATTGGTAGCACTTCAACCACACTTCTGTGTCACGGACTAGCTACAATGGACCATTCAGCACCAGCTCCAAGCATGTATAAGGCATCAGTAACAGAAAACTACAGAAGCCCAGGGACTTGACCGGTAAAGCACTGGTTATCTCTACTATATAATATGGCTAAAGGTGATGGTTCGCGGCGGTACGTCAAAACTAGGTACGTCAGGATGCGGTCAGGATACGAGTCCATCTCCCATACGAGTCATTGAGTTCGAATCTGAAAAGAGCGCGGCTACGACTCTTGCTACTCCTGCGTTAGGTGCAAAAAATAAAATGAAACGATCGGGTTAGCTGTAGGCATAGGAAGGACCAGCGTTGCCGTCACGCACGATCGGGCTGGCTTTTTCCGACTGCTGTGCTGCCTCTATCCGGCGCTCCCTGACGTCCAACCGCCGCCGCCACGCTGCTGTCTGCTGAAGTGCAAGGTCTGTTCATCACCTTGTGCGCTTGCCATCACCTGCCACGCACACGAGAAGGCGAGAGATGTTTGCCCACTGCCAAGCCTGTTCACGTGCCGACATGCACAAGAGCCACAATGGATCGGCTACCTCTGCGCCTTTAATTTTCATGTTCTCTAACTCTGATTGATTTGGGGATAACCTATTGCTATGTACGTATCTTCTAATCATACTCTTTTGTTTTCTAATGTTATCACTACTTTGGTTCTTTTGTTGCCATTATTGGAAAAGTATTGCATTAAAGATGAGTGCAAAATCTAAGATTCTTAAAATAGTTTATATGAATCGGATATCTTCTCCTTGATTATTGATAGTTTGCCGCGACTTCGTTGTTCTCGTGTGCTATCTATTGCATTAGCTCACAATATGAACACCATGAAAAATCAAAATGGAGCTGGAGGACAAAGGAGCTGACCAAAATTTAGATGGTGGTGCAACTGCAAATAGAAGGGATAGATTGACATGAGAAAATATGAACATTCTTTTTTTGCAGGCTATGAGTTCCGAAGGAGACAAACGGGCGAGCATAAATTGAATCTGAGAGCTTAGAATGAGAGAGAAGATGAAACGAGAAATAAATCAATATTATCCTGAATAAATATATCAGTTGTTTTTCTAAGCCATAAGGACATCAACAAAAGAGACCAGTCATTATACCGATAGTTATATATGTATATATTATTATTTTGTCCCGTAGCAACGCACGGGTATTATGCTAGTCAGATTTAAAACAAACAACTTGAATTTGGTTGGACCTTGCATAGGAGAATGCCAGAATGGTTCCCACCTGGAATTACCACTCTCCGATTCAAATTCCAAAGAGAAAAATCTAAAGGTTTCAACGTTGTTAACTTTTGTCCTATCGTTAGTTCCAAGGGCCAAGTCAAGCCAGTTTCATCCCAATTTATATTGTATCCTCAAAACATTTTTTACCATGGCACGTCATTTTTAAGAAAAGGAAAGCACCAAGCTTAACTAAAGAAAACTTGTCATGGGCATACTTAAGACAAAATTCAAGCAGGCAACTAAAGGATAACAGGGTTATGATCTTGGATACGGGGGAAGTGCAGCTGCTAGCTCATTACCTCATATGACATATTATCCACATCAAGCCGCATCTCACGATGCCTATCGATCAAACTGGCTCTCCTGATAAGTGACCGATCGATAAGTGACCGATCCGCAAGAAACTCCTGTCAAAAAATCAATACCATAATTATATTTCTATTCGAATAAGACAATAGATATTAACAGAAACAAATATATATATCACCTGACGCGGAAGACCATCACTACACTCGAAATTATGAATATTATGCAAGGATTTGAATCTTAAATTATAGTCCACCAGTCTTTTGCCTTTTAAAATATATTCATGGTGGAAGGATAAAGGTGTGTAGCTTAAAATAGGATACTTGTGCGGAGCACCAGGATCTACTCATTGAGGTTCATAGTACATGACACAGAGATACAAACAAAAAGTTATGCCCAAACCCAGCTTTCTTTCTCCAAATGTTCAGTTCAAGGAGAAAAGTTAACAGCTCTCGGACTGTACTTTAAGGAACTTGAACCATAATAGCTGGCACAGGAGATTTACTATTTTAAATTTAATGTTGATATGCGACAACCAATAATTAGGAACGTGAACTATCTGGTTGAGAATTAGCACTTGGATGAGGACAATTTGTGCGGTTTTGTTAAAAAAAAAATTGCATGGCACTGCCTATTTAAGAACTTAGGACTTCGAAATTGGTTGCTACCAAATTTACTCCCTCCATATCAAAATATAAGATTTTTTAGATAATTCAATATGGACTACATACGGGATGAAATGAGTGAATCTACACACTAATACGTCTCTAGATACATCCGTATATGAAAAATGCTAAAACATCTTATATTTTGGTACGGAGGTAGTAGTTGCTTAGCAAAGTTCACAAACTTACACTACAGCATCGAGAGTAAAATCACATTTCTAAAATTGTTGTCGCGGAAGAGAGAACTAAACACGAAATGTACGTCACCCAATTAAAGGTTAAGTTGCATAATTCACACCCGACCCAGAAGAAAGTAAACTATTGTCTGAAATGTAGCAAGGAGTACAACAGAAATCACTCTCACCTCTAGTCTAGCAGCACTTCTACTCTGATGAAGTTGTTCGAACATATTGCGAATCTGTACAAGAATATAAACATATGAACAATAATTACAAACATAAAAAATTAAGTAAATAATCTATTACATTGATGGAAAATGCTGAATTCAGATAAATTTGAAGTCATCTTGGCATCAGCTCAGACGTACCCAAGGTATGGCTGATTTGCTCCTACCTAACTAGAGCGGGTAAGAAAGATCCACCACATGCAATAGCAAAACAGGTCTATGGTGGGAAATATTTGACATACATCATAGAGTAAGTAGCATTAAATTTAGATTGATAAACAATAATGGAAATGTTCAGTAGTGTTAATCTCAATACAAGGGGTAAGGACATTGCTAGGATGAGAAATAGCTAATCATTCAAGTGCAATTTGCAAGGCATGAAAATAACACGGCTAAGACATAAATTTCACATGAAAAATGGAGTTTAGTGCGAGAAATTATTCAGCAGATAATAATAACAATAGCCACTTTAAGATATTTAGTAAAAAGTCAACGAACCAGAGAAAGACAAACGAGACTTGCAGCAAAGGATGGTTTAGGAAAAATATGAAACTATTTATGTTCCCTATCAGCAACTGGCAAGACCTAACAGAAGAACTAGATGGGATAACTCTAGGGATGCATACCTCTGAGACGGATCTGCTTCCATCTCTTGAAGCAGCTATGCTCCGCATGAAAGAATGAAGGTCCATGTAACTTGAATTTTGTCTATCAATTGAGGGAGGAACTGCCCTAGAGTAGTGTTGCGGACTTGCACGAGAGCTCGATCCTGGTTGATGGCTCTCGTGCGATGAAGGCGAAAGCCCACGATGCATGCTTCTGGAATGAGAAACACTAGCAGCAAGAGAGGATCTCCTAGGTATATCAGTTGAACCTCTTGCCACTGAACTTGGCTGAGGTATATTGAACCCAGGAACCTGTTGGAGTCCTACATTTGCAGCAGCTCGAAGTGTGGAACTGGAGCTCGAATTTTGCTGGTTGCTTCTGCTTCCGGGTGCAGATAGCAAGTTTGTTGAGTCAGCAGTAAACATCGACGGACCTAGCAAGAAAGAGTCATGGAGATTGCTTCTTGTCAGGCTCCTACCGGGATCTTGTGAAGCAGATCTCAGATTTATTGTATCAGCGGAACTGGAAGAACTCCCTATTCTTGAACCAAAATTACCATCTGATGGAGGTTGGTACAAACTTTGCGAGAACTGAGCAACAGCAGGTACATGAGGACGGTTATGCGAACTTGCTGAAGAACTCATTGCTCTAGGTTGCACTAGAGTAAAAGAAGACTGTTGCTGTGCAGGCTGACGAGCTGAACGCCTGAAACCTCCCTCATGCAGGAGACTAGGAAGTGATTCATCATACTCATTTGCACTTACTCTCATCCGTGTATTTATCAGGAATCTTTCACTTTCATTTAGATGACCAGATAGTGTATAAGGACCAGGAAAAATGGCATCTGAGGTATCTGCAGTATTCTGGTTCAACTGTTCTATGGGAGGGAATGTAAAACCATAGTTTGTAGAGGTCGGCATACTTAAACTATCAGAACTTTCAGGACTGGACGGCGAAGATAGCAGCAGTCGACGATTACGTGAACTCCCATTGGCAGAAGATTCTGCAAGACTTCCAGCAATATTCTTTCTCTTGATGGATGAACGAAAATGGTTCACAGTATGGGAAGAACTTCCACCGGTTTCTTGGCCTTCTGTATCATCAAAAAGGTTCCCAATATGCGAAGAACTTCTTATAACACCGGGAGAAATTTCACGGCGAAGAACATGCTCAGTGGTGGAAAGACCTCTGTTCAGAGGAAAATCATTCATTCCAGATTGTCCATTACTCTCAACCATATCAACATTTCCGTTCTCAAATTGATCAGCCTGATTAAGGTTCAGGTCTATGTTTAGGTGTGAAGGCAATGAACTACTGCTTTCACGTCTTCTCCCTTCGATAATTAAAGGACCGCCTATAGACAAAGAAGGCGCAAAATGTTCCCTTTTTGCCTGTAAAAGGCTATCATGATCGCCCAAGAAGCCCATAGAGCTAGATCCAGCTGAATCCCATAAACGCAAGCTTGTATTTTGCTGACCAATCATGCTTCCACTCGGCATTCCTACCTCGTGACTATTGAGCACATAATGCGGGTAGTTCTCGCTCTCTAGGGTGTCGGGGAGCAAGTTATGTTCATCAACAGTGGGGTTGCTGGCAAGTAAACTCTGCTGGTCGATGACCTGGTTGTTGGAACTAGAACCAAGGTGGCATGTTTCCGAGGAAGACAGCATAATGATCCTGTTATGTTGCATCAAAGCCTGTGTTCCTTGGTAACTTGATGACGTACTCGAATGATTTCAGTAGAATAAACAATCGACAGCTAAAAAGCAAACTTTAGAACTTGAGGTAGATAATCCTGCCAGATATAACAAAAGAAACGATAGTAAGCAATCAGTATTGTTATTGCACACAGCAAATAGCAAGTGCAGAAATAACATAAACATCACTAACAAAACTATATTCAGACTCTATGCCCACCTTGATGGGATTTAGTGAAGCATATACATAGTATGCAATGTGCAAGGAACCCACATTATCAAGGTTAGCTTTGCAGCTTATAGAACAGAGGAACAACGAAATACAGCGTGATTGCATTTGCTTAGATTTCTAAGGAACATGGCATACAAATCGTTTATTGAACGCTGAATACGGATAAAGAAAAGCCTTTAATTTAGGATGCATAGACCAATTGCTTTTACTGGTCAAAGTTGCAGTAAACGTTTGGTTTCGTCATAGCAAATATGAAAACACTGTGTGATAAACATGTGAACGTTATAAAAACCGCCATGCCTCTATAAATCAAGCATCACCACACCACTATACTCCAGCAAACACCATTATAAACATCATTACAACCAAAAAGGAGCAATGTAGATAGCATACATACCTCAAGTGTCAAGAGCAACAATAGAATTATAGAGACAAATGGTGGATACCCTTGCAGACTCCAGCAGCCGGCTGGGTAATGCTACGGAATCGCCTCCATAGCTTCAGCCAATAAAAGAGTAACACGAGTCAGTTGGTCTGTCTGCAATGGAATCACATAACAGACATAAGGTAAACAATTCAAATAGAAAAATCTAATCATTTGGAGCAGTTATGAATTGTTTGTGAGCCTCTAAGATGATGGACGTGTCCCAAAACTCAGTGCATGTTTCCATGGCATGCAGCCCATCACTAGAATCGGGGCAGGGACCCATGCGGACCAAGGTTGCAGACTAGGTAAAATTGATGGTCTTGTACAAGCAAACCCATGGAGAGACTAAACTGGAGCACCTTATCCCGTCTACCCCAGCCAAAAGAGCATATACACATCATCAAGGTTAGCTTTACACCTTACAGAACAAAAGAGCATCGAAATATGCAGTAAGATTGCATTTGCTTAGATTGCTAAGGAACAGATCATACAAAATAAAATATCGGACGAAGTGGGAGTAAACTCATCGTTGTTGTATGTTTACAAACTTTTAATTTAGGATGCATAGACTAATCACTTTTACTGGTCCAAATTGCAGCAAATGTTCGGTTCGGCATAGCAAATATGATAAGACTGTGTGCAAAAGTACATCAATGTTATGAGAGACGCCATGTTTCTATGAACTCCAGGAAACACTCTAAATCAACACCCCTCCAAATACATGGCCATTACAACCAAAAGGAGCAATGTAGGTTACACACATACCTCAAGTGCTAAGAGCGACAATTGAGTTATCGAGACAAATGGTGGAAACCCCTGCAGACTCCAGCAGCCGGCTGGGTAATGCTACGGAACCGCCTCCCTAGCTTCAGCCAATAAAAGAGCAACACAAGTTAATTACTCCATGCCGACCAAGATTGCAGACTAGGCACAATCGATGGTCTTGTACAAGCAAACCCATGGAGAAACTAAAGTGGAGCACCCTGTCCTGTCTACCCATGCTAAAGATTCATTCTTTCACTACGGAACCCTTCCCCAAACCTAGTCCTCCGAGAAGCAGGGCCGGAATCGGCGAAATTCCAGCCAATCCACCTGGATATCACCGAGAAACAGCCGCCTCCAGATCCGCAGATCTCAGCACCCCGCAAGCCTTGCCCCCAAATCGACCTCCAATCCAGCCACAGACAGCCGTCCCCCCATCTGCTTCACCAGCACCCCATCAACCCCTACCACACCATCCGCTAAACCAAAATCAAGAGAAACCAGGAAAACAAGAAACGTACAGACAAAGAACCACGCGTCCGGCCGGCGCACGTCCGCCCGCGCCCCGATCGACGATCGGCGGAGGGGGAGGACGAGGGGGGAAGGGGGCCGCCTGCCTGGCTCCTCCCGTCAGCTGCGCGTAGCGTGGCTCGAGGTGGAGGAAGCGTAGAAATGAAAGAAACAGAACTAACAAAAACAATATTCAGACTCTACGCCTACTTTAAAGTATGCAATGTGCAAGAAACCCATATCATCAAGGTTAGCTTAACAGCTGAGCTTATAGAAGAGAGGAGCAACGAAATATGCAGTGAGACTGCATTTGCTTAGATTGCTAAGGGACAGGTCATACAACGAAATATGGAATTAAGTAGGACTGAACTCGTCGTTTATAGTGTCCTGAATACGGATAAATTACAGGCCTTTAATTTATGATGCATAGAGACCTAATCACTTTAACTGGTCAAAACTGTGGTAAACGTTTCTTGGTTCGGCATAGAAAAAATGAGAAGACCGTGTGTATAGGTACATTGAAGTTAAATATAATTTTTCATATTTCTATATAACAAGTATCATCATTAGACTCTGGGAAACACAATAAATCAGCACCCCTCCAAATACATCGCCATTACAAGCAAAAGGAGCAATGCGGGATTGTAGGTGACATACATACCTCAAGTGCTAGAGGCCTAGAGCAACAACTGAATTATCGAGACAAATGGTGGAAACCCTTGCAGACTCCCGCAGACGGCTGGGTAATGCTACGGAACCGCCTCCCTAGCTTCAGCCAAGAAAAGAGTAACACAAGTTAATTACTCTGTCTGATATGCAATCACATAAGCATATCATAAACAATTCTAATCACATAAGCTTCATTTGGATGTTTTTGAGCCTTTGACAGGATGGGCTTCTACCCGAAATCGTTGCCTGTTCTGTGCCCATGACATGCACTCCATTGGTAGACCCCGGGGCAGGGTTCCATCACAAACAAGATTGGTACATCGGTGGTCTTGTGCAAACACACCCATGAATACGAAGCAGAGCTTATGGTCTTCTGAGAAGAAGAAGAACATGACTAAACAACCTTATCCCGTCTACCCGGCCAAAAGATCCCTTCTTTCACCGCGGAACCCTTCCCCGGACCTAGTCCTAGGAGAAGCAGGCCCCGAATCGGCGAAATTCCGACCAATCTACGCACGAACCCCCGAGATAGGCCGCCTCCAGATCCGGCGCCCGTAGATCTCCCTCACCCCCAAATCGAGGCCCAATCCAGCCCCAGCCGGCCACCCCCCGCCTCCTCCAAGAACCCACCACCAATCCACCAGCACACCATCTCCTAATAAAAGCTAGAATCAAAAGCAAGAGCCAGGAAAACAAGAAACGTACGGACAAAGAACTGCCGGCGCGCCTCCCGATCGGCTCCCTTCCTCCGACGGCCCGGCGCCCCGATCGACGATCGGCGGCGGGGGAGGACGAGGGGGGAGGGGGATGGGCCTCCTGGCTGGCTCCTTCCTCCCGTCCGCTGCCGCTGCCGCTGCGGCTAGGCTCCCTCGAGGTGGAGGAAAATAGGGAGGGGGGTGGAGGATGATGAGGGGTGGCTCCTATGTCCAGCCCACGGGCAAGGGCCTGTCGACGTGGACGCCTCCCGGCCGTCGATGGACGGGATCGACGGCGGTGGGGTGTGGACGGATGAGTGTGAACACCAACGGTGCTTTTAGCAAGAAATCTTATGCTGCTGATCCGTGAATTTAAAACTCACCCTCGATGTTAATGTGGGGTAGTACTGGCTTGGGGATCTTGGGTAGATGCTGCTCGGATTTGGGCAATTGCTTGGGCCCTGGGCGGCCCGCCCGGGCTAGGGTAGGGCACATTGGATGGCTTTCGGCGTAGGGCACATTGGTCTAGGACCGTGGGCGGATGGCCTTAAGGCCGCCTCGTAGATGATGGCCGGACTCGGGCTTCGGGTTTTAGGGTTCGGTATGTGTGGGCTATGGGCAGCTCGGTAATGGAGTGGGAGGATGTTGGGGGTAGGGTCAGGCTGGGCCGAGCTAGGGTATGAAACCTAGGGGTTTCATTCTTTCCCCTTTTTTGAAAAAGTAGAGCCACCGTCCGCACCACTTTCTTTTAAAAGAAGTGGTTGAATGCACCACGACATTTTACAACCGATGTTTTATGTTCCATATTTCGGAGCCACACTAACTTGTTTCGATTATACTGCCTGCCTTTTTGGCACGTACATCGATACACGCCTATGTGTAAGCCTTTTTGGCACGCACATACCGATGAACGCCTATGTGTATTTGTCGGGCATGTTGTTCACCTGGGTCGAGGTTACTGATTGGGGAGAATGCTATTCAAATTTGTCGTTTCACCAATGAACGGTGACAAACATTCTGTCCTTTTCTATAAATGTTCTGGTGTTCAATACTTACGGATAAAGAGGGTTGTCATTTATAACTACTTGTTTTCTAAGAAGTAACTAAACACGATGCTTTAGGGAAAGTATCTTAATGGTATTGATGACCCACAAGTTTAGGGTATGCAGCATTATTCGATGAAAATATTACAACCCAAATTTATTAATTCGACGGACTCACGGAATATTTATAAAGCTTGGCATCATAGGTGTCAATTCAACCACACCTAAAAAAAATACTTGCTTGACAGAATTTATTAGAAGCAACCAAAATATGCCAGCAGTACTGAGAGCAACAATAATGAAAAACGTAGACAGGGGTAGATAACAAACGTTGGATGGATGAGATCAAATATGTAATAGCCATAACACAAGATAATAAAGCTACAATTTATCAATCATGTGTAGGCATGTTGATGTAGCCCGACCTACGTCTCCTACAACAAATGGCCCAATGACAAGAGCAAGAATCAAAGCTCTCCATGATAAGGTGAATTCGCTCCTATCCATGTGTGATCTCGACACTCTTTGAATGGGTTGCTACTTCATGCGGATACGTTATGCATACTCAGGAACAACTACCATGAAGATCTCCAAGAAAGTGTCGAAGATGGCCAAGAGACGAGTCAAGAGGAAGATGAAGAAGGAGCAGCGGTACTACCGCCAAGAAGGCCGGTACTACCGCCAGGCACCTGACGATGAAGCTGAAGCGAGAGAAGCTCCAGGCGGCGGTACTACCGCCAGCTCCAGGACCGGTAGTACCGCTGGAGGTACCGCCCACGCTACCGTCGCGTCTCCAAAAGCTACTGTCTCCAACGGTACTTGCCGGTGTCGACCACGTACTACCGCCAGCGCTGAGAGGAAATAAAATGCAAGTTCCAGCGGTACTACCGCCAGCGGCCAGCGGTACTACCGCCTCCGCCAGGAGCGGTACTACCGCCACCACCAGCGGTACTACCGCTGTGACACCAGGAATTCGGGCTGAAGGCCCATGTAACCTCCCTCACCTACCCTTTCGTCCACTAGACTATAAATAGGACTTCTCTGCCTAGGGTTAGGGTTAGACTATGATTTGGGAACTAAAGTAGAGCCTTGCTCCTTCTTCTCAAAGTGTCTCTTTCCTCCTATGGAGATGAATCAAGACCTCCACATGTGGAGATGAACCAAGGCCTCCTCTTGAGGAGAAGATCCCTGCGTGGATACCAAGGCTCCGCTTGTAGTTGCGATTACTTGCTAATCTTTCATCTTAGGTGATTCTATGGGTTGGTTGGATTGACCAATTGGACAAACAATCCTAAGAGTAAGGTGTGCTTGGGAGAGGAGGATTGGGGGCTGCCCTCGGGGATTTGTTACCATCGATTCTTGCCGGGTTGCTACTTGCTATTTACCCTTGTGTGTTTGATTTCCCCTCTTTGTGTTCTCGTTCTTCGCGTGTTCTTCGTGTTCATCCTTCCCTCCACAAATCCGTGAAAATCGGGACCTACCCGCATCATATGGTATCAGAGCTCTAGGTTGACACGGATTTGTTTTGTGTTTCCACCAAAATCCACCAAATTTTTCTTCGTTTTTGAGAAATTCGAAAATTTCCACCAAAAATAGCCTTGCCTTGATTCGAGCCGATCTGTCGATTCGTTGCGTTTTTGGTAGTTTTTGTCCATGGATCTGTTGCTTTAGGACCCCCTCCACCTTTGTTTGCGTTCCCTAGCCTTAATTTTGCCAATTTCCCACGAATTCGAGGATTTTCGAGCCCAATTTCCGCCCAAAATCGAGTCAAGATCGCGCAGATCCGTGCGCAACGGTACTACCGCTCCAGAACAGCGGTACTACCGCTAGAGCGGTACTACCGGGCGGACCAGCGGTACTACCGCCAGGGCCAATTTTTGCAAAATTTTTCTTTTCCTCGGTTCGTTTTGGCATTTCCTCTTTGGTTTGAGTCCTTTCTTGGTGTGCTCTACGTCTACGACATCTACAAGCTTCCGCAGCACGCATCATCAACGCCAAGCGACGACGCCACCAAGGACTCGACATTTCCCCCACCATCATTTCCGTTGTGAGCCCTTCTTCCTTTCGCGCAACTTAACCTATTGGACTAGCTCGGTGATATTGCGAGGCATTGCACGTGTTGAGTGTTTGTCTTCAAAGTATTGGCGAGTGTGTATCGTTAGAGAGCTTGGCACTAGCAAAAGAGAAGGAATCATCGTCAAAAAGCAAAAATCAAAAAAAAAAAGAGAAAAGAAAAGAATCAAGTGGTGCCAAGTTTCATCTCTTGTAGGTTGCGACAAAGCTAAGACCGCCAAAGTGAGTGTGAGTGTTAACTCTTGTGCAAATCCGTTGCCCACAAAAAGCAATTGAGCTAGCGTCCTTCTTGTGTTGGGTGACATTTGAGCACGTAGTCTTCGTTAGGTTGCTATCTTCGAGTGCTCGCCCTCTTGGTTGCCCAACCCCATCATTCGCTTTTGTGTGTGTTTCTTCATCATTTGTGGTTGGAGTTTCTTTGGTAATTTGATCATTGTGGATTTTCTCTACCTTTGACAATATACTTGTCGGCGGGTTTGCTTGTTTCGTTTGCCACTTCATACCTTCCTATCCTCATAAGTGTGTGTGTTGGGTGTTAGAACCGGATACTCTCCTCTCAAGCCACATTATACTTGGGATATAGTTTGTCTTGGTTTTCCTTACCGCACATCTCACTTGTTTCTTGAGAAAATGTTTAGGGGAAGTACAAACGGAAGCTCAAGCTCGGATGAGGAAATCCATGGTGGAGTTCGCGGTGATCATGGCTATGTCACACAATCCGAGTTCGTCGGTCTTCGACACCTTGTTCGTGATGGCTTAGGCCGCTACGAGCGCCGTCTCCAAACTCATGATGCCAACTTCAACGAAATCAATGCGAACATGGAGCGGATGACCGAAGCTATCAACAACCTTGCGCGACAACGAGCTCCTTCACGCTCAAGCCGTACAAGAAGCACCTCAAGGTCGACACAAGCACATCATGGACGTCATGAACCTCGACAAGAACGTCAACATGATTCAAGGAGCGACGCCCATGAACGACCTCCTCCTATCGTTGAACAACCACATGATCTTCACGCGAACAATGCCAATGCGCATCAAGAACAACCTCACCAAAATGATGATCGTCGCGCACGCATACCATCACCACCACCGCCACGACGTGATCGTCATGACCCATTGGCTAATGACAATGGCGTTCCGGGTGCGAATGACTTTGGTGAACAAGGACGTCACCCTCGTCATCCTCCAAGGCCACGTCATCAAAACCATGACAATGCGAACAATGTCGAGCAACCCGTTCCTCAACAAGAGCTACCTCCTCAACATGCGCCTCGTCAAGAGCTTCCTCATGATCGTCACCAACACCAACGTTCCGAGTCAAGTGATAACGAGTCAAGCCAACACAATGGTGATGGACTCAACCGAAGGAGACGTGGACGTGCATTCCCACGTGGTGGCCACGTGACGACTATGATGACTTGACCAACGTCCGCTTTGACATACCCAAGTTCTACGGCACAAGTGATCCGGAAGCTTACTTCTCATGGGTACTCAAGGTTGACAAGATCTTCCGTGTGCAACGCTTCTCCGACAAAGAAGGTTGCCTTAGCCTCGATGGAGTTTGAAGAGTATGCTCTCTTGTGGTGGGAACAACTACAAGATGCTCGCGTCGCTAACCACCAACAACCAATTGACACTTGGGTTGAAATGAAAGAAACCATGTACAAGCGCTTCGTGCCAAGCCATTACACTAGAGACTTATACAAGAAGTTGCAAGAGTTGAAGCAAGGTTTGAAGTCGGTTGACGAGTACTACAAGGAAATGGAAATCTCCATGATGAGAGCCAATGTCAACGAGTACGAAGAGCAATCCATGGCTCGTTTCATGAATGGCCTCAACTATCCCATCAAGAAGATCGTGGAGTTCCAACCATATGCCTCTTTGGTTGAGCTAGTACATCAAGCTTCCAAGGCCGAGCGCCACGTGCTTGAAGAGCTCAAATACCTCAAGACAAAGGCATTCTACGCCAACAAGCCTTCTTCGTCAACTCCTACACCTTCACAAGCTCTTCCTCAAGCGAACACTCGAGGTCCTCCAAGAGTCTCTACTTCGACACCTCAAGCGCCTCAACCTTTCAAGAAAGTACCTCCCCTCCAAGGCGCCTCAAGGATCTTCGTCCGGCACAAGACTTTGCAATGTACAAGTGCGGCGGACAAGGGCACAAATCTTTTGAGTGCACCAACAAGAAGGTCATGATCATCAATGACATGGGAGAGTATGAATCTATGAGTGAAGATGAGTACAATGCTTTGAACAAGGTCGCCACAATGCAAAGTGCTCAAGAAGAAGAAATGAGATATATTGTGATGGCGACAACAAAGACCCTTCCTTGGTTGTGGCAAGAGCTTAACCACCAATGTTCAAGTAGAAGAAGACCAAAGATGCAACTTGTTTCAACAAGAGCGGGAATCAATGGAAAGTCCATCAAGGTCATCATAGATGGTGGAAGTTGCCACAACCTAGCGAGCAAAGAACTTTGTGATAAGCTCAACTTGAAGTTCAAGAAGCACCCACATCCTTACCATGTGCAATGGTTGAGTGATACCGGAGCCGTCAAGATTCAACACATGGTGCAAGTGTCCTTCAAGATTGGAGCCTATGAAGATACGGTTGATTGTGATGTTGTGCCTATGAACGTTTGTCACTTACTCCTTGGGCGTCCATGGCAATTTGACAAGGGTGCTATGCATGATGGACGAACAAACTACTATAGCTTCAAGAACAACGACAAGACCTTCGTCCTTCGTCCCATGACACCAAGTCAAGTCATCGCCGACAACGCCAAGACATTGCAAGGGCACAACAAGATCGTTCGTCTAGTGAGATGAGTGGTGAGCGAGAGACCCACCATAAAGTGAGTGAGAGCCACAAGCCAAATGAGTGTGACACTTCAAAGAGAGTTCCCACAAAACTTACACTATTTGCCACAAAGAGAGAGATGAGGGAGTTGAGAGAAAACCCATCCACCCTACACTATGTGCTCATATGCAAGGGTGAAGTTTCTATGACTAACACTTTCACAAACCTTCCTCCTTCTTTGTTGTCTCTTTTGAAGGACTTTGAAGATGTCTTCCCTCAAGAAGTGCCACCGGGACTACCTCCTCTACGCGGAATCGAGCACCGCATCGACCTTGTTCCCGGCGCACCGCTACCAAACCGCGCTCCTTACCGCACCAACCCCGAAGAGACAAAGGAGATCGAGCGGCAAATACAAGAACTTCTTGCCATGGGACATATCCGCGAGAGCTTGAGTCCGTGTGCCGTGCCCGTCATCTTGGTACCCAAGCACGACAACACTCTTCGCCTTTGCATGGATTGTCGCCCCATCAACGCCATCACCGTTCGGTATCGCCATCCTATCCCTCGACTTGATGATATGCTCGATGAGCTTTGTGGTTCCGCTATATTCTCCAAAATTGATCTTAAAAGTGGATATCACCAAATACGCATGTGTGAAGGTGATGAATGGAAGACCGCATTTAAAACTAAGCTTGGTCTTTATGAGTGGCTCGTCATGCCATTTGGTCTTTCCAATGCACCTTCTACTTTATGCGTCTCATGAATCATGTTTTGCGTCCTTTTATTGGCAAATTTGTTGTGGTATACTTTGACGACATCCTTATCTATAGCAAGTCTTTGGAAGAGCACACTTCTCATGTTGCTCAAGTTTTGTTGGTTCTTCGCAATGAAAAGCTTTATGCAAATCTTTCTAAGTGCACTTTTGCCACCAACAAACTTGTTTTCTTGGGTTTTGTTGTTTCTTCGGATGGAGTTGAAGTTGATGATGCAAGATACAAGCAATTCGGACTTGGCCTTTTCCGATCACTTGAGGAGTTGAGACGTTTTCTTGGTTTTGCCGGATTTTACCGCCGTTTCATCAAGGATTTTTCCACAATTGCTTGCCCCCTCCATGAACTTACAAAGAAGAATGTACCTTTCATTTGGGGCAATGCACATGATTTTGCTTTCAATGAGCTCAAACGGTTATTAACCGAAGCACCACTCCTTGCCCTTCCGGATTTCTCTAAGACATTTGAGATTGAATGCGATGCAAGTGGATTGGGCATTGGTGGAGTGCTTATGCAAAATGGTAGACCCATCGCATACCATAGTGAGAAACTAGATGGAGCTCGCTTGAATTACCCCATTTATGACAAAGAGTTATTTGCTTTGGTTCGTGTTTTGGATGTGTGGCAACATTACCTTCGTCCTAAGGAATTTGTCATTCATTCCGACCATGAATCCTTGAAATATTTGAAAAGTCAAACAAATTTGAACAAAAGACATGCTAAGTGGGTTGAGTTCATTGAGTCTTTCACTTTTGTAATCAAATACAAGAAAGGTAAAGACAATGTGGTCGCGGATGCTCTATCCCGCAAGGCCAACCTACTTACACGTCTTGACATTAGTGTCTTGGGTTTGGATGAGATTAAAGAGTTGTATGCTACCGATGCTTTCTTTGGAGACATTTTCGCTCAATGTTCGGAGCACAAAGGAATTGGTGATTTCTATTTGCACAAAGGTTTCTTGTTTAAGGCTAACAAACTATGTATACCCGAGTCTTCGCTTCGTTTGGTCCTTTTGAAGGAATCTCATGGAGGACACTCATGGGTCATTTTGGCCGCGACAAGACCTATGCCATGCTCTCCACCAACTACTATTGGCCTAGAATGAAGCGTGATGTGGAACGCCTAGTTCGACGATGTTCTACATGTCTCAAAGCTAAGTCTACTCTAAACTCTCATGGTTATACACACCATTGCCTATTCCACATCACCCATGGTCCGATATAGCTATGGATTTTGTCTTAGGACTCCCACGCACTAAAACAAACAAGGATTCCATCTTTGTCGTCATTGATCGCTTCTCTAAAATGGCACACTTTATACCTTGCAACAAGAGCGACGATGCTTCACACATTGCTACTTTGTTTTTCAGGGAAATCGTCCGTCTTCATGGAGTGCCCAAGACCATTGTGTCGGATCGTGACACCAAGTTCGTGAGCTATTTTTGGAAGACTTTGATGGCCAAGATGGGAATCAAGCAACTATTCTCCACCGCATACCACCCTCAAACCGATGGCCAAACCGAAGTGGTGAACCGAAGCCTATCTACACTCCTTCGTGTGTTGATCAAGCCTAACTTGAAGAATTGGGAAGAGTGCATCCCACACGCCGAGTTCGCCTACAATCGAGCACTTCACCGCGCAACAAAGAGAACACCCTTCGAGGTCGTCTATGGTCCAACCCCTACACCGCGCTCGACATGCTACCACTTCCACTCCGTGAGCAAGTTAACATGGACTTCGACAAGCGAGCCGCTTACATGAAGAAGCTCCATGAGGAAACAAGAACTACTCTCGAGAAGCACAACAAAGACCATGCTACGAAGATGAACAAACACAAGCGCGCCATGATATTTGAAGAAGGAGATCTTGTGTGGCTACACCTTCGCAAAGATCGCTTTCCGGATGCAAGGAAGTCCAAGCTTCACCCTCGTGGAGATGGACCTTTCAAGGTTATCAAGCGCATCAACGACAATGCCTACAAGATCGACATCTCCAACTCCAAACACTTGGTCCATGACACCTTCAACGTCGCCGACCTATCGCCATACCTTGGAACATCAAGCGATGAGGATGACCAAGAGTCGAGGACGACTCTTTTCCAAGGGGGGGGGAGATGATGTAGCCCGACCTACGTCTCCTACAACAAGTCCCAATGACAAGAGCAAGAATCAAAGCTCTCCATGATAAGGTGAATTCGCTCCTATCCATGTGTGATCTCGACACTCCTTTGAATGGTTGCTACTTCATGCGGATACGTTATGCATACTCAGGAACAACTACCATGAAGATCTCCAAGAAAGTGTCGAAGATGGCCAAGAGACGAGTCAAGAGGAAGATGAAGAAGCAGAGCAGCGGTACTACCGCCAAGAAGGCCGTACTACCGCCAGGCACCTGACGATGAAGCTGAAGCGAGAGAAGCTCCAGGCGGCGGTACTACCGCCGCCACCAGCGGTACTACTGCCAGCTCCAGGACCGGTAGTACCGCTGGAGGTACCGCCCACGCTACCGGCGCGTCTCCAAACGCTACTGTCTCCAACGGTACTTGTGGGTGTCGACCACGTATTACTGCCAGCGCTGAGAGGAAATAAAATGCAAGTTCCAGCGGTACTACCGCCTCCGCCAGGAGCGGTACTACCGCCACCACCAGCGGTACTAGCGCTGTGACACCAGGAATTCGGGCTGAAGGCCCATGTAACCTCCCTGACCTACCCTTTCGTCCACTAGACTATAAATAGGACTTCTCTGCCTAGGGTTAGGGTTAGACTATGATTTGGGAACTAAAGTAGAGCTTGCTCCTTCTTCTCAAAGTGTCTCTTTCCTCCTATGGAGATGAATCAAGACCTCCACATGTGGAGATGAACCAAGGCCTCCTCTTGAGGAGAAGATCCCTGCGTGGATACCAAGGCTCCGCTTGTAGTTGCGATTACTTGCCGATCTTTCATCTTACGGTGATTCTATCGGGTTGGTTGGATTGACCAATTGGACAAACAATACTAAGAGTAAGGTGTGCTTGGGAGAGGAGGATTGGGGCTGCCCTCGGGAATTTGTTACCAATCGAGTCTTGCCGGGTTGCTACTTGCTATTTACCCTTGTGTGTTTGATTTCCCCTCTTTTGTGTTCTTCGTTCTTCGCGTGTTCTTCGTGTTCATCCTTCCCTCCGTCCAAATCCGTGAAAATCGGGACCTACCCGCATCACATGTATTCTATATACAGTTATACATGAGTGCAATAAGAACTTGCCCATCATTTTTATCATACCCTCCCATTGTGACGGAGCCACTTAAGCAACTTAGAATAATCAAGTATTCATTTTACAAAACACCAGAGCAAAGCAGTAACACTCAATGAGCAAAGCAAAGCAACTTAGTCTTTCCCTTTAATACCCCAATCATGTCACCTTGGGGTCTCTGCTTCGAACAATAACAGGTGCATACAACTTACATGTATGATGCAAAAAAAATCATAATCGCATAAATGTTCAGATCTAACATCATGGCACTCAAACCCTAGTGGTAAGCATTAAGAATAGCAAAATCACGATCTGATGGCTATGACTTTGTTTCTGTGGCCACGGGTGAGGGCCTGTCGACGTGGACGCGTCCTGGCCGTCTGATGGACACGATAGACGGTGGTGGGGTGTGGACAGATGAGTGTGAAAGCCAAAGGTGTTTTTAGCAGGAAATCTTATGACGGTGATCCGTGAATTTAAAACTCACCATCTTGATTAATGTGGGTAGTGGCTTGGGGAAGATGCTCCTCAGACTTGGGCTCATGTTTGGGCTTTGGGCGGCCTAGCTCGGGCTTGGTTTTGTAGTTTGGAGTGAATTGGGCAGTGTCCTAGGGGAGGTCTTTTGCGTCGCCCGTAGGCGGCGCTTCGCGCTAGCGCTGCGTGAAGGGCGCCCGCTAATGGGCCGGCCCATACGGAGAGTTCTCTTTTTTCCTTTTCTCTTATATTTTTTCATTTTTTTGGTTGTTTCTTTATTTTCTGCACGTTTTTTTTTCTTTATTTTCTTTAATTTGACTTTTTTCGATTTAAAAAAAATTACATTTGAAAACACGAATATTTTTTGAATCTGAATATTTTCAAAATATGAACATTTTCAAAAATGGAATCATTTTTAAATTTAGAACCATTTTAAATTCGGAACCATTTTTAAATTTGGAAACATTTTAAAAATGAACAATTTTAAAATAATTAACAATTTAAAATTTGGAACCATTTAAATTCACAATCATTTTAAATTTGGAACCATTTTCAAAAATGAACATTTTTTTTAATTTGGAACCATTTTTAAATTTCGAAAAAATTTAAATTCGGATCCATTTTTAAATTTGGAACCATTTTCAAAATGGAACCATTTTAAAATTTAGAACCATTTTCAAAATGGAACAATTTTTAAATTTGGGACCGTTTTAAATTCGGAGCCATTTTTAAATTTGGAACCATTTATAAATTCGGAACCATTTTAAATTTGGAACCATTTTTAAATTCGGAACCACTTTCAAATTTGGAACTATTTTCAAATTTGGAACCATTTTAAAAATGGAACCATTTACAAATTTGGAACCTTTTTCAAATTTGGAACCATTTTAAAAATGAATAATTTTTTAATTTGAAACCATATTCAAAATGGAACCATTTTCAAATTTGTAACCATTTTTAAATTTGGAACCATTTAAATTTGGAACCATTTTAAATTTGAAATCATTTTTAAATTTGGAACCATTTTTAAATTTGGAACCATTTTAAATTCGGAACCATTTTTAAACTTAGAACCATTTTTAAATTCGAAACCATTTTCAAAAATGGAATCATTTTTTAATTTGGAACCATTTTCAAAACTGGAACCGTTTTCAAAAAATGAATAATTTTAAAATTTGGAACCATTTTCAAAAAATAATTTAAAAAGAACGAAAAATAATAAGAAAAGAAAAAAGAAAACAAAAACAAAAAATGGTTCCATTTTCAAAATGGAACTATTTGAAAAATGAATAATTTTCAAATTTGGAACCGTTTTTAAATTGGAACCATTTTCAAAAATTAAACAATTTAAAAAACAGCGAAAAACAATAATAAGAAATAAAAAGAAAATGGAAAAAGAAACGAAAAAACAAAACCAAAACGAAAAAATAAAAACGAAAAACAGAAAAAAAAAGAAAAGGAATCGGACAGCTCGCGATCCATGTAAGCTCATCAAACGGCTCACAATCATTTGTTCTCCCCACCCCATTCAATTGCCCTCACATCACGCCTGCCATATCTTTACTATTAAATGGGAGTTTATACGTACGTCTGGCAGAAATTCTGTCGATCGCTTCGTCCGATCGCGCACATGGGCCAAGGCCCAAGGAAACCTTCATCGCGACACCTCGCTCGTGCGCCTCCAACCCAATCTGTCGTTCGCTCCCTATCTATCTAATCGCCCCGCCGCCGCCTCTACCACGCCCCTCACCAGCCACCGCAGCTTCTCCCATCGTGAGCCGAGACTTCTCCCGTGCACCTACACGTCCAGCCCACCACCCGGATCCCTTCTCTCCCCCTCGACCCAGTCGCGTTGTCGCCACCTACATCGTTGGCCACCCTAGCCCGTCCCACCGACGGTCGGGCTCCAACGCTAAGGTGTCCGCGGAGAAGAACCACACAAAGGATATACGCGTGGCAGAAGACGCGCCCACCGGCCGCCATGTTCACGATTTCTCCTGTGGCCGGCGGCGGCATGGTGAGCAGCCAAGGGAAGGGATGAGCGAGCCAAGTACACAGTGTAGGCAACGGAACTCGAGGTGTGGACCTGGTGGTCGACGGGGACGACCAAAGCGAGGCGATGGTGGCGCTCGGCGACGGCCGCATCCGGCGGGAGGGGCATGTCCGGAAGGAGTTGGGCCACCGGATGTGGTGCAACGATGGCTTGACACGCAAGGGCAGGGCAACCTGATCCATTTTTCCATGTACAGGCGCACAGCCATCCCCATCCCCTAGCAGGGCCTACCATTCCCTCGCTATCTTAAGTTTCCCAACCTGGTCATTGTGCTACTATTTGTGTCTTGCTGCTGTATGACATGGCGACATGCAGATCATAGATTGGAAAAAGCAAGGACGGGGCATGACCTAAGGTTGCAGTTCATCCTATTCAGCAAGACGGCAAAGGATGTATAACCTCTCCTTAATGTGCCAGTGTTGCGGTGTCCGCCGGCTGACAACAGGTCGAGAGGTCAGTGACAAGGAATTGTGTCCAATGCATTGGTCTCGTACCATCTCCTTTCTCCATTTTCTATGGGCTCATCTGGCTTAGGCGAAAGAATGGTGAGGCGCAGAGGGAGGAAGGAACTGGAATAAAGATGTTGGTGTTCATTTTCTAGATGTGTTACGAGGTGTTTGTTGTTGTATTTTCTTGTTCAAATGCATATGATCTGATTTGAAATTTCAACTATGAATAGGTGAACATATGGCAATCTAAACTATCAAGTGCGCCAAGCTGCTCGATAATTTTTGTCTATTTCACAATACTAATGTCACCATATTTTCATCATTGTTTTTTTATTGCTTGACTTATTCAAGTAATTGTGTATCGATGTTCTGGATGAACTAAGATTTACTGATACACCCAGTTCTTCTTGATCTCTTGTGAATCGTCCTTGTATTCATAGTATTTTGCTAGAATCCTGAACTATCAAGTTGCAAAACAAAAATTACACGATTCTTATTTGCATGAGTCTATAAAAGCTTCAATGTGAAAAGGTGGAGATGAGAAATTTGCACTTTGCTACTAGGAGCACTGTTTGTATTTGTTTATAATTACATAATCAAGCTTCATATATAATAGCAGTTCCGTGTTGCAGCAATTTACTCTATTGAAAGAAACAGAGAAATAATTTCCGTATTTAAGCTGATAATTTTTTATATTGTCATTTTTAAATCAAAACTCTAAACCTGGCATCATATTCCTTCTATATTCAGATGTGTTGAAGAAGGCTATATTAAGAAGAAAAGGAGGTAAATCACTATAGTGGGAGCTCTCAGGACAATATGAGCTGAAAACAAGATACAACACCTTGGCAAGCTTCTGAAAGCTAAAAGAAACATCTCCCTCTGATCTACTCAGCAGCTACTGCAGGCTTAAGAAGCTAAGCACGATGTTGCGCGGATGTTAAAGATCTTGAAGGAATTAGCAAAGTTCATCACTTGCCTCACTGACATATTGAAGAGCAAGCCCAGAGCCCCAATCCGGATGCACGCCTAAGTGTTTGGATGAGAGGTAGGGAAATAGTGTGAGGATGCTCTTTTAGCTGTCAGCAATGTTGGGGTAGTGAGGACAAAGTACTTATCTCACTTGGTGATGGTTGCTTTCGTTAGGTGGGTGCAGAGACAAAGGTCTGCCCGAACAGATTAAACTTCCTATTTTCCTTGGAAAAAATAGAAACGTGTAGATCGTTTGATTATTTTGCCTTTGATTTCTTCCCGCGTGATTATATTTTTGATTTACTTGATAAATACGCTCTTTTAGGTGTAATACCAAGATGGAATGGAATGCTCTCACCTTGTTTTAATCATCTTTTTGTATATGATCTGTACCATACATTACTACTATATTTAAAGACGAGCCAAATCGCGGCCTCTCAGCGCCCCGGCGACTGTAGCTTAGCTACAGTTCGCACTGTCACCTACAGTGTTGAACAGTGCCCGTCGGTTTTTTTTCAAAAAAAAACCCCAGGTTTGCCTAAAATCACTATTTGGTCCTCGCAGCACACAGCCCCTCGATGCAAGGGCCTGTTTGTAATTACGTGAAACTTCAGGTTCTTTTTTGTAAAAAATCGCAAATCCCCCTCCTCCTTCTTCTCCCGCGCGTCGCTCCGGTCGCCGCCGGCGCCGCCGCCCGCCCCGCCGTTCTGCTCCTCCTTCTTCAAATCGGCGCACACGGCGCGTCTCCGCCGTCGCCGCCCCTCCATCGTCGCCGAGTTTCATGTGCCGGGACGCCGCGTCGCCGCCGCAATCGTGCTCGCCGTCCTCGGCGGCCGCGGATTTCGCCGTCGGCGACGCTCCGGTCACCTAAAGTCGGCGGCGCCGCCACCTAAGGCTACCCCGTGTCGAGGCGCACCGATGAGCCCGCGCGGCGTCGTCGATCGCGGCGTTTCGGCGCCGGCGTCGGCGTCACCGCCGCGGCTGCTCCGCCCCGTGCTGACGTCGACGTGACGACGCAGAGGGCCTGGGCTGGGTAGTGGGCCGCCTGCTGGGCCGGGCTGGCTAATCTGTACCATACATTACTAACTATATGAAAGTAGAGCAAATCCTCGCTCTCTCCGCGGCCCTGCTACTGTGCTTAGCAACAGTGAGCACTGTTCATTCACAGTGTTGAACAGTGCCCGCCATTTTTTTACAAAAAAGTCCCCAGGTTTTCCTAAAATCACCATTCGGTCCTCGCAGCACACATCCCCCGATGGAAAGGACCTGTTGTGATTACGTGAAACTCCGGGTTCTTTTCGTAAATAACCACCACAACCCCCCCTTTCCTCCTCTCTCTCGCGCGACACCGGAGCGCGCCGCCGCCGCCGACGGCCGCCTGCGCCGCTCTGGTCCTCCCCGTCCAGATCGACGCGCACGGGCAGCTCCGTTGTGGCGTCCTCTCCGCCTCACCGAGCGCTGCGTGCCAGGACGCCCCAGAAGCGCGGGAATCACCGCCGCCGCGCGCGCTGCCCTCCGCCGCATTTCGACGTCGCCGGCGACGCCTCGGCGACTAAAACGAGTCGGCCCGCCACCTACGGCCACCCCGCAACGAGCCGCGTCGGACGCGCCTATGCGCGTCCCAGCTCGCCGTCGCGCGGGCTCCGGCAAGCTTCACGCCGCCGCGGCGACTCCGGCCGACAGTGACATCATAATGACGTTCCAGTGTCCCTGGGATGGACAACTGGCCAGTTCGTGGGCCGGGCTGGCTACTGGGCCACTGCGTCCTACTTTTTTCCCCTCTTTTTTTCCCTTCTCTGTTTTCCAAAAATTTTGCAACTTTTAAAATACAAGGTATTTACAAATGTGAAAAACATGTCACCATTAACACGAACAAAAACACGATGACTATTTATAGCATTTGATCAAATTTGAATTTCACGTATTTTAAAATTTTCTATACCTTTTAGACCCTTACTAATTTCAAAAAAATCACAAACGAGCAACTTTTAATGATTCCAAAATTTGGACAGTTTGTAAACGTAAACTTCTCCTTACTAATTTCGATGCATTCAAATCTAAACAACATTTGAATGTCGACATTTTCAAATTCGAATTTCTTCTTCAAACGATATTTACAATTGTGATAAGCATATCAACATTACCACAAAAAATAGACGTTCACTATTTATGACATATGACCAAATTACAAATTTGAACATTCCAAAAATCATATTATTTTCAAACCTAATCATTTAGTAAACACTAAAGGAATTCACATTTACATATATTCTAAATTGTATAGTTTTTAAAATCTATTTGATCACAAACACCACAAACATCACAAAAATAAATGCTAATAGAAAATCACAAAAATAAATGCTAATAAAGTATACCAAAATAAAAACAAATTTACACATATCAATTTGGTAAAAAAATAGAATAATTCCATATACACTTGCTCCAATTAAATAAAGTTGAATTTAAAAAAAAAATCTCTATCCTGTGTATTACTTCAACCGGTTCGTTAGGCCATTTATTTTCAGATGCACCGACGGCCGAAATCTCCTTGGCATCCCGTCACTCTCCATGTGGGAAGCAACATAGCTACGATGGCTATATATTTTTATCTGGCTAATTGAATTCAATAAATAGCCATACAATGTACTTCTTCCGATTATTGAATTAAATTAAATATTTAAGACAAAACACAAACATACCACATCAGTTCGAATATGTTAATAGTTACAAAAAATAAACTGAACTCCCTCCAATTATGCAATTGAACTTAATAAATGCTCAACAGAAATTAGCTCCCTCTAATTATGCAGTTAAAGTTAAATAATGCTTTATTACATGCACATTCCAAGAAATCACAAATTCATTTTCCTCTAAAGATGTATTGAATTTAATAGATGCTAATACAATATATTTCTTCTAACCAAAGATTTACAATACATATTTACGACGAAATACAAACATAATATTTCGACATAACCATAATATATTTCCTCAGCTTATGGTGCTAAATAAGAAAAATTTGGCAAAATGGAACCATATTTAATTATTTCAGTATATCTACCTTATTTGACAATAAGACACCTTAAATATCTCTAGCTACGTAGTCACATTTAAAAAAAAAATTGGTCAGATGGATATTTCGAGAAAATGCAAATTCATTTCCTCTAACTATGGATTGATTTCAAACTGAATTCAATAAATGCTCATACAACATATTTCCTCCGATTGTTGAGTTCAACTAAATATTTAAAACAAACCACAAACACATCGTACCAATTCGAATGGGTTAATATTTACACATAATGTAACTAAACTCGCTCCAATTATGAAGTTCAATTTAATAAATGCTCAAACTGAACTTACCTCTCTCTAATTTGCAACACATTTTAGTTCACAAAACAATTATTTCACAACAAACATTCAATATTTCTAATAAATTTCATAATAAATTTCAAATAAGCTTCTCCTAATTTTTTCCCAACAAAAAATTCGCAACAAGTATTTTACCCTAGGAAATATTCAACAACATGAAAATATTATTTCCCCAAGACTATTCAACAATATTCACGAAAGTTTCAAAAACATTCCATACATGTCTCTCCAATTTTGCTTTTCCTGAACGGGTTTTGCTGCATTGACTCGATTCAAATTGCATAGACAGATACATAGCATATCGAAACCACTACACCCAACACAACGTCCTACAAATTTCAAATTTATGAAATTTTTGAACTTTCCACACAAAAAATTGCACCGAACAACCATTGTACACAAAAGTGAAGCTAACAAATTTTTAAAATTAAGAATTTTTCGAACTTCCCACATGAACTACCAAATGTTCATTTTGTTTAAATTTTGTTAGGTTAGTTTTCCAAATAATTCTTTTATTTTCTCACTAAAGAAAAAAAAGAAATCCAAACTTTCCCAAATTGTAGACTCGAATAAAAAATGCATTACCACTAACTAAGTACTTAAATTAAATATTATTTGGAAAATAGAAACATATTTGAACACTTTGGAGATACTCCAAAACATATCAACATGCTCTGAAAAATAAATGATACTAATTAATGCCAAAATGCAAACATATTTAGACAATTCAAATTGACTAATATTTGTATACAATCTAAGTGGACTTCACCTAATTATAGATTTGAAATTAATAAACGCTCACAAAATACATGTTCTCTGATTATGAAATTGTCTTATAAATTTATGAAAAAATACAAACGTTTCTAACCAATGCAATTTGCTAAGTATTTCGATATACCCAAAACGACAAATTACAGCAAATTTAAACAATTTCAATCCCAACGGGTGCGCTGTGCCGCCACGCCAAATTGCCTAAAAAATTTAAAATTAACAAATGTTAGAGATAATTCAAATACAATTTCTCTAATTACGCTTAAAAAAATATGGCAACTTAGAAACATATTTAAACATTTCAATTTGCCAAATATCTGGATATTCTTTAAACTATACAACAAATGCTCATAAAAAATCAACACTACCTCCGTACAGCAAAACACAAAACATAATTAAACAATTCAAAATAGTCAATATTTCGATGCAATATAGGTAAACTTTCCCGAATTGTGAACTCGAATCCAAAAAATATACATTACCATTAACTACATATTTAAATTAAATACCATTTAGAAAATAGAAGCATAATTAAAATTTCAAACCATTAAAATATAAGAAAAATTCCAAAACATATCGACATGCTCAAAAAATAAATAAATTGATACTTATTAATGCCAAAATACAAACATATTTAAACAATTCAAATTGGCTAATATTTGCATACAATCTAAGTAGACTTCATCTAATTATGAAGTAATTTAAATTTAATAAATACTCACAGAATATATATTCTTTAATTATTTAGTTATCTTACAAATTTATGAAAAAATACTAACTAAAAAAATCACGGCATGACGCCGATATAAGTAATCTTTCCCGAATTGTGAACTCGAATAAAAAAAAATGCATTACCACTAACTACATATTTAATTAAATATCATTTAATTTAACGATAAATAGCATTTACACAATAGAAGCATAATTAAACATTTCAAACCACTAAAATATTAGAAATACTCCAAAACATATCGACATGCTCAAAAAAATAAATGGTACTTATTAATGCCAAAATACAAACATAATTAAACAATTCAAATTGGCTAAACATATACATACAATCTACGTGAACTTCATCTAATTATAAAGTAATTTAAATTTAACAAATACTCACATAATACATATTCTTTAATTATGAAGTTATCTTACAAATTTATGAAAAAATACAAACTAACAAAATCGTGGCGTGACGCCGCGTTAAATTCCACTAGTATTTGTAAGACTACAACAATGTACTACAATATTAGTCGTCTATGGGCGGATTAGAAATATTTTGGTTATCCATGGGCCGACAATATTGCGTCTCACTTTTGTAGATCGCAAATATATCATAGATGGTTTATGTGAGTTTTAGAAAACCAAGAAGACCCGTCGAGAGAATTGTCATTTTTTTTCTACACATGTGGAATATGAAGTTTAGTTTGATATATGTTCAACCTTTTGCATATCATGTACGCTAGACGTGAGTGAGATGGATGGATTTTATGGACGTAAAAAGGACCCACCTAAATAGGCTACAAGGCAATGTTATTGGGAGGGGAAAAACCTAGCATGTAAAATGTTAGAATTTTTGCACATAAATAAATAGGCTGTGGCAACGCACGGGCACTAAACTAGTATACACAACATTTCTTCACATCACGCCTTCCATATTATAAAAACAAATTGCCGCTTGATTGACGACCAACAAATCAAATGACACAAAACAGACTCCGAAATTACGGGGGAAAACAATCGCTCCTGTTCATATGAGTCGACCAGACAAATAAAAATGCCCCATTCTCCCTCCCAGTTTTCACGCGCTCCTTCTAACCTAGCCCCGCACTGGGTTGCTGGGACGATCACGGCGTCACGAACGTCGCCGAAAAATCCCCCACGCCGCCACGTGCGCACGGCGGCGGCTGCCGGAAGAACGAGCTCGCCGAGATCGGGACTGAGCTGGGCAAATACTTCCTTGAGGCAGCAGTGTAGCACCAGCGTAGCTGAGTGCATGAGGCCCTTATCTACAATACGCCGTCCATCCGCCCCCGTGTATGGCGTATCACCTCGCTCAGCCAATCCTAAAAACTGTGAGTAAACTATATCTTGCCACGATCATGATTTCTGCAGGTCAAGTATGCTGGAGATGAGCTAAGCATCCTTTGATAACGGAGCTCGACCTTGGCTTCTCTGCGTCTCCCCCCCCCAACCTAGGCCACCCGTGCCCGCGCCGCCGGCCGGCGCGCGCCCCCTCCCCTCCTTCTCCCCTCCCCTGGCCGCGTTCGCGTGATAACCCACAAGTATAGGGGATCGCAATAGTCTTCGAGGGAAGTAAAACCCAAATTTATTGATTCGACACAAGGGGAGACAAAGAATACTTATAAGCCTTAACAACGGAGTTGTCAATTCAGCTGCACCTGGAAATGCACTAGTAACAGGGGTGATGTGAAAGCAGCAGTAATATGAGAGCAATAGTACGGTAGCACAGAGACAATGGCACCAGAAAATAGTTGCTTGTGTGGAGTTGACGGGAAAGCAATGATGATGACATGGACCGGGGTTACCAGCTATCTACACTAGTGGTAACTCTCCAATAACAAGTGTTGGGTGAACAAATTACAGTTGGGCAATTGACAGAATATTGAGCGCATGACAATGCATATATATGACATGATAACTACTATGATATTTAATTGGGCATTACGACAAAATACATAGACCGTTATCCAACAGCGTCTATGACTAATAATCCACCGCCGGGTTGTCATCCGAGTTCCCCGTTGGTATTAAGTTGCAAGCAACGGATAATTGCATTAAGTAAAGTGTGTAATGTAAACAAATACATATGACCGTCGACATAGCATTGTTAGGTATCCCTAGTGGCAACAGCACATCCGCAAGCTTAGAACTTTCTGTCACTGTCCCAGGTTAAATGGAGGCATGAACCCACTATCTAGCATAAATACTCTCTCTTGGAAATACAGGCAACTACTTGATCAAGGTAACCACAAGTACCGGAGAGCATGTGATGATCCCGAAGAGCAAGTCTTGATGCCTGCACAAATAAACGGGATTTAGGTTGAGACTCCAAGTGCAGAGTGTATAGTAAGTGGAAGACAGTTTTCCCCACGAGGGGTGACTCGAGGGTTTAATATCGAACTCTCGGGGAATCTGAAGTGGTAGATTTATCTTCTTATCCTTCTTTTGGTTACCTACAAAACAAGGTTAGATGTTTTGGTCCTCAACCTCACCTGTGGTTGTCAAGCACAAGGTGTAAGAATGATATCAGGATAGTTATGCAATGCAAACAAGAAATAAATATGCAATGATGGTGGATGCAATGATAAATGATATTTTTGGGTTTTTGAATGATGTATGCAAGATGAAAAGTATTTTTGTATTTTCGGATTTAATGATGGCTGAAAATAGAAAAGTGGTATATGGTGTTGGAAAGGTGTTTCTTATGATTAAAAATGGACTGGGGTTCATGGTTTCACAAATGCACTCTCTCTTTATAAAGTGGTAGACAATGGAACACACAAAGTTAACATATGAGATTGCAACACAGGGTTTGATAACAAGTTACTTAGATATATGGGCATCACGTCCTAACATAGAGATCTTTTGGTTATTAACCTCTCTTATACTCCACCAAGATGCGAACTAAATCATAACACCTCAGTAATTAAGATAACTCAGAGTATAGCATTAAGTATCATGACATGAAGTGAAAATAAGAACATGCTAGATCTAGTCATGGAGTAGTGGCAATGGTCACGCCCACATCCCCGGTAGCATGGTATTTTAGTTTATCCCTAGTGAGGTAACAAAGTAAGGTAAAGATACCAAAGTGGATCGCAGAACTTTCTCTCACGTTCACTGCACTAGCCACCCCCCGTTACTCCAACTAATGCACACGTTCCCCCACACACGCTCTCATAAACATGCTTGATCAAAACAAGTAGACAAGAACGGGGTACATAATATGCATCTATACTCATAACTGAAACAAACATTGCAATCTCAAACATATATTAACTCATAAAGATCCACCACAAAGGTATTACAACGGTGACCGTAATCATGTTCAGCAGCTCATACGGTGCTAATTAGTGAAGCTCAAGAGAGGAGAGATACATAAGTTACTTCCACAAACCCATAGTCCAGAGGTGGACTACTCCCTCTTCATCATGGAGACGGTGGAGAAGTCGATGGAGAAGATGGAGACCACGCCGGCAGCGCCCCGCCGGAGTTTTCCCCCTCCAATCTGCAGCTCCTGATCTCCGTTTCGGTGTTTCTGTGTTTGTGCGGCGCTCCTTCCAGAGAACGTCGGGGGACCTTTTTTATAGGCGTTTTTAGGTCAAGACGAAGTCGGTGGAGCGAAGATCGACGGCAACGGAGCCACGAGGCCAACGGGTGGGTCCCACGCGGCCTGTACCTGGCCGCGTGGGCCACCCGTTTGGCCCTCGGGCCTCCGTTTGCTTGCTTCCTTTTTCCGTAGTCCTTCTTCCTTCCAAATATTGACGCCCGTAAATTTCCAGGTGATTTCGTTGACGTTTGGGTCCCTGAAACATTAAAATAAAAACTAGGGTTTTCTGCCTGTGCAGGGTTAATTCCATAAAAATAGGAAATCATAAGATATTCCAAAATCATGATAAAACATTGATATAACCCTTATATGATGCAAATATGATTGGAATATAAGCAATTAAAGTGCAAAGTTCATGTATGCATTTTACATGCATCAACATCCCCAAGCTTAATCCATGCTCGTCCTCGAGTATGAAGATGATAAAACTAACATGGACTTTGCAATTTAATACTTAACAATGGATATCAAAGATGATTACTATTGCTACATATAGTCAAATGATTCATTCTTCAAAGGAGTAGCAATATGCAAATAGTTTATGAAGTGATATCAAGTATTCAAGACAAGGATGTTCATTGATAGTTCACAAAGTGTAACATAGTAGCAAGTAATATGGAACACATGTATGCATAATGATAAGTAGAACATCCTACAATGGTCATAGAGTGTAGATGAAAATCTGAATATGATAGGTGTACACTTTGGAAAGATGTATATGTGAGTAGAGGTAAAGCATGCATAAGTTTCATCCAACTTCCAAACTCTTCTACTTAAGTTAATGATTGCAATAAGGTATTCATTGGTGTCAAGCTCTCATTGCCCCTATCATAGCATCTTGAATGATTAAGGTTAAAGTGAAAGCAAATATGAGTAGTGTGCTTGACAAAGTAAAGGTTGATGTCTCATGCCCCTTGAATACAAGTACCTACACCATGATTACTCAACTTGGAAACAAAGCAAGTTCAAGTTATATCATTGTAAGTAATAATAGTATCATCAAGAGCGTCAACTGGGGTACCTCTTGTCCCAGATATGGAACAAGCCCATATCAAAATGACAAGACAAACAAACAAAATGAACAATCTCAACACCCTTTTTATTTACCATTTGGAATAGTTTTTTATTGCAAGGTGTATCACAGAAGGTTCACCATAGTATGTAAGTAAATTTCCACCATGAATGATGCATGGCTTAGATTAGCGGCCCAGGCGTCTCTCTAACCATTTATACAAACTCATTTAAACTACTTCATTTCCACCTCATTTCACATGATAGCATCCATAACAAAAGTACATGATATCAACTAAATGAGATGAAGAGCATGTTGAAAGCTTGCATGTGACAGCACATATGGGCTAACTCCAACCCGAACATTTATCAAGCCACAGCATCATAATCTTAATCACAATGGGTCATGTTTTATTATGCAAATAGAAATGTGCATCAAGTTCGTGAGAGCTATATAACCAATTTTTTCCATTGCAATCAATAACATAAACATTTTCATTCAGAGGTAAGATAACACAAAAACATGTTAAACATACTCGGAATAGCATAAAGCCAATAGGTAGATATGGTGGACTCACTGGAATAACTTTGGTTGAAGGTGTTGGAAACAAGTTTTTGCTTGTTGGAGTTTTTGGGCTAGCAAAAGGGAGAAAGTTGACCATCTAGATGCATGCATGAGTGTCCATAGAACTAACTAATCCATGTTAAACCAAGTAAATAACAATCAGCACCAAAACATGAATAAGTGATAGCTCTACAAAAAGAATTTGCAAACTATTACTCATAAACAAGCTCATGAATCATGCAACTATATGTATCATTAAAAATCAAGTCAAACATCCCTTTTCCCAATCTTATAAAAGCATCCAACATATTTCAACCCATATTTCCAGTAGCTCTCTCATATATAATTGATAGTGTGGTGGTCTCTCAAGACTCAAACAAAAACAAAAACGACGCTCCAAGTTTATGCGATAAAGTGTTTCGATCGAAAAACAGAAGTTGGACGTGTGCAAACCGAGAGTGTGTAGGTCCAGTGGGGTTGTCTTCACATCCCCAAGCTTATGGTCTTCACCATCCTTGGATAGCTCTTGGTGCATCTCCTCCAATCCCTGTGAAAAAACTTCAAAACACCGTTTCTCCCATCTCTTTTCTGTGGGGTGCATTAATAGTGATAAACAAATAGGTTCCTTGCTGCATATAATCCTTGAACAAAAATTCATATGAATGTCCAGAAAGTATATAATGTTGTATGCCTACTCATAAACTCAATTGGATCAAAAAGATTCAACTTAAAAGCTCAAAGCATGCATCAAACAAAATGGGACAGAATCTGTCCAGAAAAACAGCAGCAGCAAAACGTATTTTTCTACCCTACCAAACTTTCTCGAAAAATTCCGAAAAAATTCATGCATACAGAGGATGAAAAGTTGCAACTACAGTTCAAATATGAGCTCATTCGGAGTTACAGAATAAGAATTAAAAATCATACCGTGCACTGATTCGTGCAGGAATAAAATCTCCGAACGCTATAAGCAACTTTTCAAACCAAAAAGGGTAAAACTTGGCACTTTATTAAAAACTCCAGAACCTAACTAGACACAAAATCTCTTGTTACAGCAAGAGGACACAAAGAAAAATCACACACAAAAATAACCGGGTTGCCTCCCGCAAAGCGCTTTCTTTATAGCCATATAGCTAGGCTTCTTACTTGTTGTTTTATTGTGGACGAAGCTCATGAGGGAGCTTGAACTTTGGTGGTTCCCTCTTCCTTGGAAAGTGTTCCATGCACTTCTTGTGTGGAAACTGAAACTTTACATTCCCTTCCTTTGAATCAATGATAGCACCTGTGGTACGAAGAAAAGGTCTTCCAAGAATAATAGGACTAGAGGTTTTATTCCCCATATCCATGATTAGAAAATCCACAGGCACAAAAGTCATATGTAACTCTACCATAACATCACTTACTTTTCCCAAAGCATGTTTAATAGAGTCATCAGCAAGTGCTAGTTCAATAGAGCATTTTTCAAGATTTTTCAATTCAAGCACTTCATATAGTTCTTTAGATAAAACAGAGACACTAGATCCTAGATCAAGTATGGCATGGTGTGTCTCTTTTCCAATAGTTACTAGTACCTTAGGTATCCACATATCCCCAAGCTTAGGTGGTATCATAGCCTCTTGGTTGTACCTAGCAATCTTTTCTTTCAAGACATGATTAGCAATATAAGAACCAAAACCTGCTTGGTTAGTGTTGATGGAAGGATCACTTGCAAATTTTTGTAAGATAGATATTAATTCATGCAAGCTACAATTTTCTAAGTCAAGCAAAGGATCCTTGACTTCATTAAGCATTTTAACTTCCTCAACTTCTTCCCAAGCAAGATTCTCATTCCTTTTCTTTAAAGCAAGATTCAAGGCTATTAGGAGGTCATCCTCCCTTCAACATGATTCTTAATATCCCTATCTAAAGGTTCCAGCATAGAAGATATTCTTTCATTCAATTCCCTAGTCAACTTCTTTTTAGACTTGGCATAATTCAATATTGTTTCCATTTTCAAAGAGATTCCAGAAAGAGTGTTATTTGTCTTTTTCATCCTAGACTTGGTATGAAGGATAAATGAATGCAAATCATTTTTAGTAGGATAGTCCTCCACATAAGTTTGTAGACATAAAGTTGACCTATCCATAGAAGCTTTTAGTTGTTTGATCCCAGTTTCATATTTGGATTCTATAGAATTCCCAAATAAATTTTCCATCAAATTATTAGCATGTGAGGGATTTCCAGAAGCAAATTTTCCACTAGTCAATGAGTCTAGAAAACATTTCGACCAGCCATCTATACCTTTATAGAAGTTTCTTATCACAGTGGCAGGAGTATATTTAATGACACCATTTTTACTAGTGTCCTTAATTCTATACCAAGCATCCATCAATGACTCTCCATAGTATTGACCAAAGTTGTTCATTTCAGCACTAGGATTCATTTTAGCAAGTTTTTTTTTGGTATTATTAATTTTTTATGCAAAACTGAAATAAATATGATATGATATGCAATGACACTAACAAAACAAATAAATTGCTTTGTAAGTAAAGATGGATAAGATGGTGCTCACGTAGGTGCAACCTCCCCAAGCTTAGGTGTTAGCACAAGTTGGTGACGTTGACTTTGTTGTGAGATGAATGCGATGATGCACACCCTTGGATAAATCTCTCAGCTACGATTCCCCGGCAACGGCGCCAGAAAACGTCTTGATGATCCCGAAGAGCAAGTCTTGATGCCTGCACAAATAAACGGGATTAGGTTGAGACTCCAAGTGCAGAGTGTATAGTAAGTGGAAGACAGTTTTCCCCACGAGGGGTGACTCGAGGGTTTAATATCGAACTCTCGGGGAATCTGAAGTGGTAGATTTATCTTCTTATCCTTCTTTTGGTTACCTACAAAACAAGGTTAGATGTTTTGGTCCTCAACCTCACCTGTGGTTGTCAAGCACAAGGTGTAAGAATGATATCAGGATAGTTATGCAATGCAAACAAGAAATAAATATGCAATGATGGTGGATGCAATGATAAATGATATTTTTGGGTTTTTAATGATGTATGCAAGATGAAAAGTATTTTTGTATTTTCGGATTTAATGATGGCTGAAAATAGAAAAGTGGTATATGGTGTTGGAAAGGTGTTTCTTATGATTAAAAATGGACTGGGGTTCATGGTTTCACAAATGCACTCTCTCTTTATAAAGTGGTAGACAATGGAACACACAAAGTTAACATATGAGATTGCAACACAGGGTTTGATAACAAGTTACTTAGATATATGGGCATCACGTCCTAACATAGAGATCTTTTGGTTATTAACCTCTCTTATACTCCACCAAGATGCGAACTAAATCATAACACCTCAGTAATTAAGATAACTCAGAGTATAGCATTAAGTATCATGACATGAAGTGAAAATAAGAACATGCTAGATCTAGTCATGGAGTAGTGGCAATGGTCACGCCCACATCCCCGGTAGCATGGTATTTTAGTTTATCCCTAGTGAGGTAACAAAGTAAGGTAAAGATACCAAAGTGGATCGCAGAACTTTCTCTCACGTTCACTGCACTAGCCACCCCCCGTTACTCCAACTAATGCACACGTTCCCCCACACACGCTCTCATAAACATGCTTGATCAAAACAAGTAGACAAGAACGGGTACATAATATGCATCTATACTCATAACTGAAACAAACATTGCAATCTCAAACATATATTAACTTTCAAATGTTCACCTCCTAGTTGCCTAAAAGAACGAACTTCAACTTCAGGAGCATTCATTTTGAAAAACAAAATTAAACTGAATTAAACAAGTAACTAATTTTTTTGTGTTTTTGATATAGAGAAAGCAAACAAACAAAATAAAAATAAACTAGGCAAGACAAGTAACTAATTTTTTTGTGTTTTGATATATAGAGAAAGCAAACAAAACAAAATAAAAATAAACTAAGCAAGACAAATAACAAAGTAAAGAGATTGGGTGTGAGAGACTCCCCTTGCAGAAGCAATTCTGTTTTCCCCGGCAACGGCGCCAGAAAACGTTGTTGGTGGCTCTAGGTTAATAGTGCCAGAAACAATTGCTTGTACGTCACACGTCAGTTGGGAACCCCAAGAGGAAGGTATGATGAGTGCAGCAGTAAGTTTTCCCTCAGTATGAAACCAAGGTTTAATCGGACCAGTAGGAAAACGAGGTTTGCTTCGAAGGTGTTGGTGGAGGAGTGTAGTGCGGCGCAACACCAGGGATTCCGGTGCCAACGTGGAACCTGCACAACACAATCAAACTACTTTGCCCCAACTTAACAGTGAGGTTGTCAATCTCACCGGCTTGCTGAAAACAAAGGGTTAAACGTATCGAATGGAAGATGATGTTTGTTTGCATAAAACAGTAGAGAACAATGATTGCAGTAGATTGTATTTCAGATGTAAAAGAATGGACCGGGGTCCACAGTTCACTAGTGGTGTCTCTCCAATAAGATAACTAACATGCTGGGTAAACAAATTACAGCTGGGCAATTGACAATTGATAAGTGCATATAACATGCATGTGTGAGCTGTGGTGTCTACTATGAGATTCATTTGGGCATTACGACAAAGTACATAGACCGCTATCCAGCATGCATCTATGCCTAAATAGTCCACTTTCCGGTTAACATCCGTACCCCTTCCAGTATTAAGTTGCAAGCAACAGACAATTGCATTAAGTAATGTGCGTAATGTAAACAATACATTCATCCTTGAATAAAGCATTGCTGTTTTACCCCTAGTGGCAACAACACATCTACAACCTTAGAACTTGCTGTCACTATCCCAGGTTAAATAGAGGTTGAACCCAACTATCATGCATAAATACCCCCTCTTGGAGTTACAAGTATTCACGTGGCCAAGGCTTCAACAAGTAACGGAGAGCATGCAAGATCACAAATGACATAGACATGATAATATAATATTCAGCTCCACATAGGTATCAATATAAGTCAGATCCCAGCAAACACAACATGTAGCATTACAATAAGATGATCTTGATCATGATAGGCAGCTCACAAGATCTAAACATGATGGCACAAGTGGAGAAGACAACCATCTAGCTACTGCTATGGACCCATAGTCCAAGGATGAACTACTCACGCATCACTCCGGAGGCGGGCATGGCGATGTAGAGCCCTCCGGTGATGATTCCCCTCTCCGGCAGGGTGCCGGGAAGAGCTTCAGAACCCCCCGAGTTAGGGTTGACGACGGCGGCGGCAGCGAATATGTTCTGGATGAAAGGCTCGGTGTTTTAGGGTTTTCGCGTCTCGGGGAATAAATAGGCGAAGGGGCGATGTCGGCGGACCCCCGAGGGGCCCAAACCACCAGGCGCGGCTGGGCCCACTGCCGCGCCACCTGGTGGTTTGGCCACCTCGTGGCTCTCTTCGTCTCTCCTTCGGACTCCGTGTACGTGCTGGAAAAATAGGGACCTGGCCTTTTGTTTCGTGCAATTCCGAGAATATTTCCAGAAGTAACTTTCTGAAACCAAAAACAGCAGAAAACAGGGAACTGGCACTGTGGCATCTTGTTAATAGGTTAGTCCCAGAAAATGCATAAAAGTGATACGAAGTGTATATAAAACATGTAGCAAATGGTATAATATAAGCATGGAACAGCAGAAATTATGGATACGTTGGAGACGTATCAAGCATCCCCAAGCTTAGTTCTACTCGTCCTCGAGTAGGTAAAACGATAACAACAAATAATTTCTGAGGAGACATGCTTTCACACAATCTTGATCAATATATTGCAAGGCTCATGTCATGAATGAAGTGACTCAAAGCAATGATCTATAGTTTGCTAACAAATAGATAAAGAGTAAACAATGAATCATATAAGCAAAAACTTTTCATGAATAGTACTTTCAAGACAAGTATCAAAAAGTTTTGCATAAGAGGTAACTCATAAAGCAATAGATTCAAAGTAAAAGGCATTGAAGCAACACAAAGGATGATTAAGTTTCAGCATTTGCTTTCAACTTGTAACATGTATATCTCATGGATAGTTGTCAACATAAAGCAATATAACAAGTGCAATAAGTAAATATGTAAGAATCAATGCACACAAAGTTGACACAAGTGTTTGCTTCTAAGATAGAAAGGAGTAGGTAAACTGACTCAACATAAAGTAAAAGATAGGCCCTTCGCAGAGGGAAGCAGGGATTAAATCATGTGCTAGAGCTTTTTAAGTTTTCGAAAGCATATAGAGAGCACAAAATAAGTATTTGAGAGGTGTTTGTTGTTGTCAACGAATGGTAGTGGGCACTCTAACCCCCTTGTCAACCAGACTTTCAAAGAGCGGCTCCCATGAAGGACGTTATTTCTACCAGCAAGGTAGATCATCCCTCTTCTCTTTTGTTTACACATGTATTTTAGTTTCTTTATAGATGACACTCCTCCCAACCTTTTGCTTACACAAGCCATGGCTAACCGAATCCTCGGGTGCCTTCCAACATTCACATACCATGGAGGAGTGTCTATTGCAAAATTAAGTTGCTTACTGATAAATCAGGGCAAAACATGTGAAGAGAATTATTAATGAAAGTTGTAATTAATTGGGGCTGGGCACCCCGTTGCCAGCTCTTTTTGCAAATTATTGGATAAGCGGATGTATATGCCACTAGTCCATTGGTGAAAGTCTGTCAGAAGTAAATGACAAGATTGAAAGATAAAACACCACATACTTCCTCATGAGCTATAAAACATTGACACAAATAAGGAGTAATAAAGTTTTGAATAGTTTAAAGGTAGCACATGAAATATTTACTTGGAATGGCAGGAAATACCACATAGTAGGTAGGTATGGTGGACACAAATGGCATGGGTTTTGGCTCAAGTTTTGGATGCACGAGAAGCATTCCCTCTCAGTACAGAGTTTAGGCTAGCAAGGTTGTTTGAAGCAAACACAAGTATAAACCGGTACAGCAAGAATCACATAAAAACATATTGCAAGTATTATAAGACTCTACACTGTCTTCCTTGTTGCTCAAACATTTTACCAGAAAATATCTAGACCTTAGAGAGAACAAATATGCATCCCAAGTCTCAACAAGCTCTACGTAGTTCTCCACTACTAGGCTTTAACTACATGATGCAAGAGCTTAAACATGATCTACTTGAGAGCTCAAAACAATTGCAAAGCATCAAATCAAAACAAGACAATGATCTACAAGAATGCATATGTCTTTTCCAATACCAACTACTACATGTAGCATTTTCTTTCTTCCAAACAAACACCAATAATTTATTAAACATAAACTCTCCAAATGATAATATAATGCAGCAAGAGAGTATTTATAAACAAGTGCTAACAGCTCGAAGAGATGCATGAAAAACAGGAGCTAAAAGCACTGCAGTAGCTAGTTAAGAATACTCAACAAATATAAGTGAAGAACATGAGTATTCACATGAAAAAGCGGAGCGTGTCTCTCTCCCACACAAGGATTGCTAGGATCCGAATTTATTCAAACAAAAACAAAAATAAAAACACACAGACGCTCCAAGTAAAGCGCATAAGATGTGAAAGAATTAAAATATAGTTTCACTAGAGATGACCTGATAAGTTTGTTGATGAAGAAGGGGATGCCTTGGGCATCCCCAAGCTTAGACGCTTGAGTCTCTCTGAATATGGTTGGGATGAACCACGGGGGCATCCCCAAGCTTAGGCTTTTCACTCTTCTTGATCACATAATATCACCCTTCTCGCTTGATCCTTGAAAACTTCCTTCACACCAAACTCAAGACAGTTCTCATTAGAGGGTTAGTGCATAATCAAAAATTCTCATATTCTGTAATGATACAATCAATCCCAAAGCTTCTGGACATTAGCTACAGCCACCAATGCTTTGTGGAGCAAAGAAATCCACACAAACACAGTAAAAGAGCGAATGCAAAACAAAAGGCAGAATCTGTCAAAAACAGAACAGTCTGGAATGACGAATTTTTTCGAGGCACTTAAGTTGCTCAGATGGATCTGGCCTAAAATAATGAAAGTTGCGTACATATCTCAGGAATATGCGTGATTTTTCTCAGAATTTTTTGAATTTTCTACAGGGAGATAAGCTCAAATCCGTGACAGCTAAAAATCTGTCACTGCGCAGAAATCCAAATCTTGCATCAACTTTCAATATAGAACTTTACTTGGCACAACATTGCGATAAAATAAAGATACAAAGGAGTTGCTACAGAAGTAACAAAAATCCTTGACTCAAAGAAAACAAAAATAACAGCAAATAAAAACGATGGGTTGTCTCCCATAAGCGCTTTTCTTTAACGCCTTTCAGCTAGGCGCAGAAAGTGAAAATCAAGTGTTGTCAAGTGGCAAATCATTCAAATCATCAAAAGCCTCTTCCAACACACAGCTTGTAACAATGGGTATCTTAGATGTTCCTGGAGGTGTTTCATTACCTTTAACCGTACTAAAAGTTTTATCAATTTTAAGCTCATAATGAGTCTTTGGTTTTGGCACTTTAGGAACATACATAAACTTTTGCTCTCTACCCACATAAACTTTCTCCTTTTTAGACTTAAGAGAAGTAAAGGTTGAACTTAAGGTTTCAATAGCTTCCTCTAACTCATCAATTCTATGATTTTGGGTGTCATGGATATTATTATCCTCAAGAACAGTGATTCTTTCATTGATGGTGGCTATTGATTCATTAATCTTACCAATACAATCAAGAAAATTTGGAAAAAATTTCTCCATAGAGTCTAACTTATTTATAACATCTTCCAAGGTAATCTCAACTTTAATATCTTTAGTGGGTGGTGTTCCTACCAAACTTTCAATAATATTACAGGCTTCTAAAGCAGGAGTACCCAAGAAATTTCCACCTGTAAGAGTGTCTAGAACATACCTATACCAACTAGAGATACCAACATAAAAGTTCCTAAGGAGGATAGTGGTAGAGTGTTTCTTAGTACATCTATGATGAGCATCACTAATTCTATACCAAGCATCTTTCAAATTTTCACCTCCTAGTTGCCTAAAAGAACGAACTTCAACTTCAGGAGCATTCATTTTGAAAAACAAAATTAAACTGAATTAAACAAGTAACTAATTTTTTTGTGTTTTTGATATAGAGAAAGCAAACAAAACAAAATAAAAATAAACTAGCAAGACAAGTAACTAATTTTTTTGTGTTTTTGATATAGAGAAAGCAAACAAAACAAAATAAAAATAAACTAAGCAAGACAAATAACAAAGTAAAGAGATTGGGTGTGAGAGACTCCCCTTGCAGAAGCAATTCTGTTTTCCCCGGCAACGGCGCCAGAAAACGTTGTTGGTGGCTCTAGGTTAATAGTGCCAGAAACAATTGCTTGTACGTCACACGTCAGTTGGGAACCCCAAGAGGAAGGTATGATGAGTGCAGCAGTAAGTTTTCCCTCAGTATGAAACCAAGGTTTAATCGGACCAGTAGGAAAACGAGGTTTGCTTCGAAGGTGTTGGTGGAGGAGTGTAGTGCGGCGCAACACCAGGGATTCCGGTGCCAACGTGGAACCTGCACAACACAATCAAACTACTTTGCCCCAACTTAACAGTGAGGTTGTCAATCTCACCGGCTTGCTGAAAACAAAGGGTTAAACGTATCGAATGGAAGATGATGTTTGTTTGCATAAAACAGTAGAGAACAATGATTGCAGTAGATTGTATTTCAGATGTAAAAGAATGGACCGGGGTCCACAGTTCACTAGTGGTGTCTCTCCAATAAGATAACTAACATGCTGGGTAAACAAATTACAGCTGGGCAATTGACAATTGATAAGTGCATATAACATGCATGTGTGAGCTGTGGTGTCTACTATGAGATTCATTTGGGCATTACGACAAAGTACATAGACCGCTATCCAGCATGCATCTATGCCTAAATAGTCCACTTTCCGGTTAACATCCGTACCCCTTCCAGTATTAAGTTGCAAGCAACAGACAATTGCATTAAGTAATGTGCGTAATGTAAACAATACATTCATCCTTGAATAAAGCATTGCTGTTTTACCCCTAGTGGCAACAACACATCTACAACCTTAGAACTTGCTGTCACTATCCCAGGTTAAATAGAGGTTGAACCCAACTATCATGCATAAATACCCCCTCTTGGAGTTACAAGTATTCACGTGGCCAAGGCTTCAACAAGTAACGGAGAGCATGCAAGATCACAAATGACATAGACATGATAATATAATATTCAGCTCCACATAGGTATCAATATAAGTCAGATCCCAGCAAACACAACATGTAGCATTACAATAAGATGATCTTGATCATGATAGGCAGCTCACAAGATCTAAACATGATGGCACAAGTGGAGAAGACAACCATCTAGCTACTGCTATGGACCCATAGTCCAAGGATGAACTACTCACGCATCACTCCGGAGGCGGGCATGGCGATGTAGAGCCCTCCGGTGATGATTCCCCTCTCCGGCAGGGTGCCGGGAAGAGCTTCAGGAACCCCCCGAGTTAGGGTTGACGACGGCGGCGCAGCGAATATGTTCTGGATGAAAGGCTCGGTGTTTTAGGGTTTTCGCGTCTCGGGGAATAAATAGGCGAAGGGGCGATGTCGGCGGACCCCCGAGGGGCCCAAACCACCCCAGGCGCGGCTGGGCCCAGCCGCGCCACCTGGTGGTTTGGCCACCTCGTGGCTCATCTTCGTCTCTCCTTCGGACTCCGTGTACGTGCTGGAAAAATAGGGACCTGGCCTTTTGTTTCGTGCAATTCCGAGAATATTTCCAGAAGTAACTTTCTGAAACCAAAAACAGCAGAAAACAGGGAACTGGCACTGTGGCATCTTGTTAATAGGTTAGTCCCAGAAAATGCATAAAAGTGATACGAAGTGTATATAAAACATGTAGCAAATGGTATAATATAAGCATGGAACAGCAGAAATTATGGATACGTTGGAGACGTATCAGTGGACTACTCCCTCTTCATCATGGAGACGGTGGAGAAGTCGATGGAGAAGGTGGAGACCACGCTGGCAGCGCCCCGCCGGAGTTTTCCCCCTCAATCTGCAGCTCCTGATCTCCGTTTCGGTGTTTCTGTGTTTGTGCAGCGCTCCTTCCAGAGAACGTCGGGGGACCTTTTTTATAGGCGGTTTTAGGTCAAGACGAAGGCGGTGGAGCGAAGATCGACGGCAACGGAGCCACGAGGCCCGAACGGGTGGGTCCCACGCGGCCTGGTACTGTGGCCGCGTGGGCCATGCCCGTTTGGCCCTCGGGTCTCCGTTTGCTTGCTTCCTTTTTCCGTAGTCCTTCTTCCTTCCAAATATTTACGCCCGTAAATTTCCAGGTGATTTCATTGACGTTTGGGTCCCTGAAACATTAAAATACAAAACTAGGGTTTTCTGCCTGTGCAGGGTTAATTCCATAAAAATAGGAAATCATTAAGATATTTCCAAAATCATGATAAAACATTGATATAACCCTTATATGATGCAAATATGATTGGAATATAAGCAATTAAAGTGCAAAGTTCATGTATGCATTTTACATGCATCAGCATGCAAGATCTTAAATAACATATAAGATAGATTGATTATCAACTTGACATAGTATTCAATATTCATCGGATCCCAACAAACACAACACCGATTACATCATATGGATCTCAATCATGTAAGGCAGCTCATGAGATCATTGTATTGAAGTACATGGGAGAGAGAGTACCAACTAGCTACAGCTAGAACCCGTAGTCCATGGGGGAACTACTCACAAACCATCATGGAGTCGAAGTGGAAGCGGCGTGGTCGATGGAGATGGCTCCGGGGGTCAATCCCGTCCCGGCAGGGTGCCGGAACAGGACCTTCTGACCCCCGAAACGAAGTTTCGTGGCGGCGGAGCACGAAGATGTATTCGGGAGTTTCGTCAATTGTTCCGTGAGTTTTAGGTCAGGGGCAATATATAGTCCAAAGGGCGTCGCGAGGCGGTGCACGAGGAGGCGACACCACCCCAGGGCGCCGGAGATTCCTGGCCGCGCCGAGGCCACGTGTGGGGCCCTCGGGCCTCCCCCGGACTTGTCCTTCTGGCCCATGGAGTCTTCTGATAAAATAGGGGCCTCCGTAAATTTTCGTCCAATTCCGAGAATATTTCCAGACTAGCTTTTCTGGAATACAAAAACAGCAGAAAACACTGGCACTGTGGCATCTTGTAATAGGTTAGTCCCAGAAAATGTATAAAAATGATATAAGTGTATACAAAACATGTAGCAATTGGTATAAAACAAGCATGGAACATCAAAAATTATAGATACGTTTGAGACGTATCACCGCGCCACCCCGCGGCGGCCGGCGCGGCTCCCCAGCTTCCTGCTCCCGACCCTTCCTTATCTCTCCCCTCCCGCCGCCGTCGGCGTGCGCCGCTGAGCGCTGCTCGGGCGTGGCCGGCTGCGGTGGTTGTTGTAACAGCCCGTAATTTCATCGGGTATTCTCATCCACTGGTTCTTATCATCCCAACTGACGGCCATTTTATATGTGCTTATTGAAGTTCAGATCATCTCTCTGAGGCATTCAATTGTGGGGTACTCTTTTATTCATATCAAATATGGTACCGTGAAATTGATTCACGGGCTTCGTCGTACCCTTTTGTCGCCACCTACATGTGACTTTTCAAACCAAGCCATTTCTCAAAGATCTGAGTCCACGGTTGCATCGGGCTCGTCGAGCTAGTCGAATCTGACTACCCATTGTATCAAATCGGACTCAGATGCATCTTCCATGGTTTGTTCCAATTCAATGGATAGGATTGTTTGGTATTTCGAAAATGTTTTAATTAAAACAAATATGTGGCCTGGTTTGGATAACCTCCATGTCTATCCTCTTCCTTCACCACGTATGGCTTCCATCCTCATCTCCAAACTATCGCTCCCATTTCTCTACCTCACCTGTGAGTTCTCTCCTCACTCCATGGCGCCTCCGCTCTCCACCCCTCTTCTTCCCTGGACCGTCCCACCTTCACCATGTCCTCCCCACCTCTGCAAGCAATCCCTGAGCCGGTGCTGTGGGAAGAAGAGAGGACACGGGAAGGAGAACAAGAAGAAGAGACATGAATAGGAGCAAGATGAGAAGAACAAGAGGAGAAGATCCTCCTCTCCCACGTTTCCTTCATCATCTCCTTGTGCTCCCACCACCAAGGTGAAGATCTACACCCTCCTATCTCTACCATGGTTCTGTAGGTATGGGATTCGTGGTGACTAGGGTAGGGGACTAGCAGGCCCATGGACAACTAGTGCTCAAATCAGTTCAGCTGTCTATCCCTGTGTTTGCAGTAACATAAATCTGCAATTTCAAGTACCTATATGGCCGAACTGGAAGGATGTATATGAAACGAAACATAGTTTATGTTCTCATGGTCATTTTGAGTGGTCATTTGCTACATTTGGCCCAGCCGTCTGTCCTGGGTGACAGAAACAAGATTCTGTCCTGATGTTGCAAAAACAGATAATTTAGGCTTTTGGGCTAAAGATTTCAGAGCCTTTTGATATCGATAAAATGGTTGAAATAAATACTACAAAAACCTGGGAGCTCCTAGTTAATATATCAACTTGGTTTTCTCAATTTCGTCCAGTAGTACTCTTGTGGTGAACTTTGTAAGAGGGCTAATCGTTATGCTGAAAACTGTAACAGCAGAGTAGTGTTTGCTGGTTATGACCTAGATAACTTCAATATCTGAGTTCATATAGTTGGAGTTATTTCTAGATAATCCTCTAATGAGTCCAGAAACTTGTTCCTTGCTTGATTCGGAGCATCCTAGTTGGAGCTACGAATTTGTTAGTAAAGTGCTAGCAACAAGGGTTGCTTCACGGAGAATGCAGTTTGGAGTACATACGTGTGTGCTTTAGATGTAATGTTTTGGTGTTATGCCTGAGAACTGTATGTTCCCTTGTATTGTGGTGCATGACATGTATTGAGACCTGTGTGTGCTTTGCTTACTCACAGGTATCGGATTTTTTTCCCAATCAACGTCCTCGTCATCGGTAAAGGCAAGTTACATGTTGGATGGTGGGCATCGTGTGATCCCCCATCGCAAATTAATTGCTTTCCCCTCAATGTTTCCTTCTACAGCTTAAGTTATTCACACTTGGTGTAAATTATGTTCAGTTTCATGGACGGCTCCGTCATGCCTAGATTATTCCTTTGACCTATTATATAAGAAATGACTCACCTTAAAACACATATTCGTGTGGTACCTGTGCCTGAGAGGCCTTAATTTTCCCTAGAAATTACCAGAAAGGGGATAAAATAGTGACATCTATATATGACTAGAGTGGTTGGATGACATGTGTTGTAGATCATCCTGGCTCCCTATCATGTTTGTAGTCGTGGTTGCAGAATGCCATATGTCACCCTGTGTATCTTTCAATACACCATAATTGGGTTTGGCTTTTCATGGTTCTTGATAAAGAAATCCATCATGAGTGAATCTTCCAAGTATAAGGAGTGATCCTCGCTTTGCGAGTTATGGACCCGAAGTTTTTCCGGTACAAGGAGTGACCCGCACTTGCGAGTTTATGGTCCTTCGGGTTCGAGCTCATATGGTCCTCTCACCTTGTGTGGGATGGAAATGGGTTAGGATGAGACGTCGTCCACCCTAGCTTTGCCGGCAATAGCTCGAAGAGAAGTTTTTCGTTTCTTTGTTGCCTTCTAAATGTCCTTCATGGGTAATCCATCTGGTTCAAAGATGGTAGTGAAGTTTAGTGTAGAATGGAGTCCTTAGCCATGTTGGCCTTTGTGGGTGATACATGACGAGTAGTGTTATCAGCTTTTAGCTTCGTCAGATTACACAGGTTTGAGTTCACATTACGTTGTGACTTTGACAACTCAGAGTTGATGGGTTGTGGTAAACCAGTATCCAATTGAGCTGTGGTATTCTCATGCTTCACTAGTTTTAGTAATTTGAAACTCTTGGATCACAAGGTAATGTTTCTAGGTAGCACTGGCATTACCAGTGCGATGACGGTAAGTTAAGTACAATATGCAATTAATGATTCTCCAACCTTGATTGTGGTATCATGCTTTCTTGCTATCCCTTCCTGTACTTGCTGCTTTCGGAGTTCTTTGAACTCACGTTTGCAATATTGTTGTTTTCAGGTGTCATACGGATAGCTGCATGCATATGGGTGGCTTGGGAGTAGCACTTGTGGTTGTTGCACGTCTTGATACCCACACTCACGTGGGTCACGCAAACATGATAACCTGCTAGTTCCATATTAGCTTGTAATATTGGTGGTTATCATCCTGCTAGCTGTATCCTGAGTTTGTTTGAGAGTTGTAGTCTTCATTTGTGAGTTGTGGCTAGTGAGCCCTTCATGGTTAAGTTGTGTTGGGTTGAGTTGGTCCAGTGTGACCATTGGTTTGGTTATCCCTTGATAGTTCTTATGATTTGATAATTTTATTCAACTGCCTGTCGTGGATGTCCTCCGGTACAAGGGAGTCTCTGTCGGATTTAGCGTGGGCTTGTATACTTCCGCTGTTTTTGTAGATGGTGTGCATTCCATCTTGTTTGTAAGGTGGGGTGTTAAAGTTGTCCTCTCCCCGCGCGCGTGGAGGCCTCGCGGGGTGGCTCTCCTTCGGCGGCGGTGCACCTCGGGCGGCGGCGACCCGGCTCCAGCCGGGGGTAGCAAGACTGGCGGCGCAAGCTTGCAGCAGGGCGGCGCTGTGCGGCGGAGACGGACGGCCGGCCCAGATCTGGGCCCATCGGGCCCCATCTGGGTCAGGGCGGGCCGGCTTGACCGCGGTGCATTTTGCAGATGAAGGGAGGTGGAGGATGCAGGTGCAGCAGCAACGGCGGCTGACCTTTTTGCAGCGTGACGGCGAGCTTCACGGGCCCAATCCGTAACGGGCCTGGCTGGACTCTATTAGGACTGGTATGCCCCCGCGGGGGCTTTACGGGCCCGCTAGGCTCGGCCGGACCTGATAGGGACTGGTGTGCTCTGCTGTCGTGTCCGGTCGACTACCGTCCTTGGCGGTGGAGGTTGTTCCCTCCCGCTCGGCCGCGGTACTGCTGACCCCGGTTCCTACTCCTCACCTTTGTCTTACGGACGCGTGACGGCTATTTCAGTGAGACGATGACGGTTGTCTTCGGATTCGTTGGCGCATGGTGGTGGGCGGCTTGTCTGCTGGTGTCGAGGCTCGTCCTCGCGGAGCTCCTATGCTACGGATCGACCGGGTTGTGGATAGGGTTTTTCGGGAGAAATCCTTATCGGTTCGTCTGACACGGAGCGGTGCCGCCTCCGGTGGCATCTTCCTTCCTGAAGGGCGTCGTGGCTACCCTTCATCCGCTTCCCTGTGTCGGGGAAAACCCTAGGACCGTGATGGTCCGGGCAGCAGCGTGGCTTTCCTTCTTGAAGGTGCTACTTGGTACTCGTCGATGGGTGCTAGCTAGGAGTGTGGTGGTACTTCTTCGGAGCGGGTGCAGTGATTGCGGGTCACCGTCTTAGTCAATCCGCCTATGTCTTCATTTTCTTTTCTTGTCTTTGGGTGTTTGTCGACTGCCGCCCCAACATTTCGTGATTGTCGGTTGTATCGGTGGTTGCTATATTTATATAGCGGGACTACGGCCTATTTCGTCAAAAAAGTATGCTGGAGGTGGGGAGGAGCAGAGCGGCTTACAGGTGGGCCTGGATCTGATGGAAAGACACAGGCGTTCGAGCCTTCAACATCTGGGATGCCGCAGGTACACAGTGCATATACATGCACTAAATGTCTAATTGGAATTGCTTTGGTTCAATGGAGTCCAGAATATTTCGTGTTTTCTTGTGGAATTAATTAATGCAAGGGACAACCAGTCCGTCGCCAACACATCCCGATCCGTGAAGGTCGGTCGTGCCGATCTTGTTCATGTTCGATCTAACTGGCCAGCGTACGCTAACAACATTCACAACATTCCAGGCTCAGAGCTAATTATGATTTTGTTGGATTTTTTTTCACTGGGTGCTTATTGCTGTAGTTAATTTGATCACTACATTACTATAGGTCGGAGTGCAAAGGAAATGGAATAAGGTTGGTTCATTGTTGTATTTTTCTTCAGTCATTTGGATTTTATTTCAATGTTAGCTTCCTCTGAAATTTTAGCCGTATGTTTTTTATAGGTGCCCTAGCTGAATAACAAACATTGCTCTTGGTAGTGTACTGAACATAGGTTTTTCTTTTAAAACTTCTGGTAGGCAGGAGACAGCTATATCAATCCTAATCGATGAATTTTGATGGCTTCGCTCAGCTTCCTCTTGAGATGAAGTTGACCATTGTTAATGAGGTACTACATTTTATAATAGTTTCTTTGAGTACTATGGTTGTCGAACCTAATTTCGCAATCATCCAAAAAAAATTACCCATAATTTTTGAATGTTGACATAGCACCACCGAGTTAGAACCACGTTTCGAACATTTTTCAGTTGTAGAATCGGCACCCATTATAGACACGAAGTAAAGAGAAAATACAGGAATCGGTACCAATTTAGCTTATCTAGAAATCGTGCGTTGCACGTGCAAACCTACTAGTTATGTTAATTTCCTAATGTATGAAAAATATACTTTCCTAATGCGTGAAAATTCTTAGTACTTTTTCTAATGCATGGATTATGAATCTCATAAACACAGTGCTAAAAATAATATTCGAATGCTAAACACCGATCGTGTGAATAGGGAGGGGACACATAATCAACCCGCACGTGAGCTGATAATCAAAAGAAACGAAGAACAAGGCAGTTGCCTCACTAAGCAGTTCAGCTTCGCGCGCCATCCGACGTGTTCGTACCATCGAGCTACAAGCTCACCGTTCCCAACTCCGATCTCTCCTCCACCATCATCGATCGAGGCCACTACTACTAGTAGTATCAACCACAGCGCCGGCCATGTCCACCGCTGCTGCATATGCCACCCATGTCTCCGTCGCTCCACATCCTCCTCCTGCTCTTTTTTCTGGCCTCCTGCGCCAGCGCAAGCAGCAGCAGCTGCGGCGCCGGCGAGACCGACCGCTGCGGCGACCTGGTGCTTCCCTTCCCGTTCCACCTCAACTCCTCCTGCACCGCCGGCGCCGACGCCAACTCCTCCGCCCTCTTCCCCCTCTCATGCGTTAACGCTACGCTCAGCTTCCCGCTCGGCGGCGCCACCTTCCGCGTCCTCGACTTCCTCCCCGATGGCACGTCGCTCCTGCTCGACTACGCCGACCCCGTCGCCGCGCCGTGCGACCCGTCCTACGCGGCCTTCTCCCGCCCGTCCTCCCCGGCGGCCGCGCTCGACGCCGCCGCGCCGTTCCTCGCCGTCTCGCCGAACAACGTCCTCCGCCTCTACGCCTGCGACGACTCCTCGCTCTGCCGCGCCGGATGCGACGACGTGGCCGCGGCCTGCGATGGCAAGAACAATACGTCGCCCGGGTGCTGCTACCCTCTCTCCGACGGCAGCGTCTGGAAGCCCGGTGACGGGCTCGCCGTGTTCGCCGGCTTCGGCTGCCGCAGCTTCTCCAGCTGGGTCAAGAACCGTTCGTCGTCGTCATCACCGGCGGGGAGCGTGACGAGAGGGATCGAGGTGGAGTGGGCCGTGCCGAGGGGCAGCGCCCTCGCGGCGTGCGCCGGTGGCGCGTCGCCTGTCAACGCCACGACTGTGCGCGGCGGTGTGCGGTGCTTGTGCCCGCCCGGTCTCGTCGGCGACGGGTTCGAGCGAGGCACCGGCTGCTCCAAGCGGCTCGAATGCGGCAGGGAGTGCTGCGAGGGAAGGTTCTGCTCCAAGAAGGCGGTGGCGCTCGCCGGGTCTTCGTGTCGGTGTTCTTCCTCGCGGCGGCGGCCTCGTTCTGGCTGCTGCTCCGGCAGCCATCTCCTTCCTCCGGCGAGACGACGCGCCGGTGGGACCTGGACCCGGCGTGCATCCCCAAGATCCTCGGCGGCGCGTGCAACGCGAGGCAGTTCACGTACGAGGAGCTGGACGCGGCGAAGAGGCGGTTTGACGACGGCGGCGAGAAGGCCGCCGCCGCCGACGCGGTCCACGGCGGCGTGCTCGACGACGGCGCCGTGGTGGCGGTGCAGAGAGTCGGGTACGAGACGCAGGACAAGCTCCGGCAGACCCTCGACGCGGTGTCGCTCCTCCCCGAGGTCTCGCACCGGAACGTCGCCCGCGTCGTCGGCTTCTGCGTCCTGGACCCCGTCGCGCGCGCCGTCCTGCTGGTGCACGAGAGCTCCGCCGGCGGCACGCTGGAGGACCACCTGCGCCGGACGGCCACGGGTGGCCGCGCCGCCCTCGACTGGCACCACCGCGTCAACATCGCGATTGAGCTCGCCAGCGCGCTGGCCTACCTGCAGGCGCACGATGCCTTCCTGCACGACCTCCGGTCCAGCGACGTCTTCCTCGACGCCGACCTGACCGCCAAGATCGCCGGCCACAAGCTGGTCTCCTCCACGGCGGCGAGCTACCACTACCACTACTACTACGGCTCGTCGCCGGCGGCGCGGGAGCAGGACGTGGTATGCAACTTCGGGCTGCTGCTGATCGAGCTGCTGACGGGGCTCCGGCACCAGCACCCGTTCGACTCGGTGGCGCCCAAGGTCCGGGAAGGGAGGCTCCACGAGGTGATCGACCCAACGCTGCTGCTGGCGTCTTCGTCGTCGTCGGGGAGGAACCAGCAGCTGCCGGCGACGGCGGAGGAGGTGAGGAGGGTGCTGGAGCTGGCGGTGCGCTGCCTGCTGAGCGCGGAGAACGGGATGGGGGGCGGCGGCGGCGCGGGAGCTAGTGCACGTGGCCAGGTTCGACGGCGGCGACATGGGGAGCAGCAGCAAGTTTGAGATCTCGCTGGAGGAGACCTTCTCCAGCTCCAGCCTGCTGCAGATGATCTCCATGTCGCCGGACACGCTCCACCGCCACCTCCCATGAGGATGATCGTGCATATGCATCCACCATGTGCTTGTTAATATTCAGTGCATAGTGAAGATTCAGTGTGCACCTCTTCTTTCCCAGAGCAGAGAGGCACTATCTGAAAACAATTTGGGCTCTCCGATTATTTGCGGGAAAACTAAAAGATCAAGAAGAGAAAATGAAGAACAAGAACTTACACAATTGAGGTTTGATGAACACGGAAATTTTGCAGACTTGAGTGTTCGATCTGCTTCTTTCTACGTAACTAGTAATTGAACACCTGCATTGCACGTGTAGCATAATATAAATTAGATCGGCTCGGCATTTTTAAATGAAGTGATAAGTATGAAAAATGAAATATATTTTAGATTGACTAAAGAAAGGAACCCAATGCTAATCTAGTGGCAAAGGCTGGTCGACTAAGATTTAGAAAATTTCAGCCCCACTACCACTTGAATCAAAAATATATTCATATACTTAGACATTCAACCGGAAGAATGGTTGGTTTATAGAAAGAGCCGCATTATTAATTCAAACTGACAACCCATTCAAATTTAGAACCAGCAACAAGCAAAAAGGTATCAGAACATGAAACCTAAATTCAAGCTTCTAAGTGTTGACGTATTTCAGAATGCATGGAGTGTAATTTGTTCAATTTATTTGTCCAACTTGTAATAAAACTCTTAATTAATTTGTGGAACGAATTTCTTTGCTGAACATAGGTGGCTAAAGGGAAAGGTTGATCTTCTTATCTCTCCAATGCATGATAATTCATCATCACTTACAAAAGATGAAAAGTATATAAAGAGAATTGGCAAAACACATGAATTAAGTTGTAGAATATTTGGCAACATAATTTAGTTGTAGAATATTTGGAAAAAAAAACAAGTAGTCGCAGAAGATGCCAAATCTACAAAGTACCATACAAGATAATCTTAAATGGCCACACTTCGGTTTTAAGCCATATTGAGATCAGCTATATTAAAGTTTTCGGTATAATGCCACATGAAATAAATACATTTATGCAAGTAACATTAAATTACTTATAATCACTACTATAACCTTGACAACTCATAGCTCATAGCTGAAGCTATTGGTGCCATCTCTATTCCCTATAGTCATATCATTTACTGGCAGCCCCGCTCCACCGCCGCTGAAATGTTTTTTATACCCCGAAAATATTTGACATAGATCGGAGTTGCCAGCTACGAACTAAACCACTTTGTGACTTTATGTACTACTTTACGTACTGATCACTCCAGAGATAGCTTGCCATAAAATTTAGGGTGCCAGAGCATGCCAAGTACTCCCTCCGTTCCAAATTAATTGATTTGAGTTTGTCCAAATACGGATGTATCTATACTTATTTAGTATCTAGATACATCCATATTTGGATATACCCAAATCAATTAAATTGAAACGGAGTGAGTATATAGGAAGCCCATCGAAATACAAAACAGAACAAATGCGGACAATTGATTGAACTTTCATGAGTTCAATCTAACTTGCATTACAGGTTTAAACGATTTCTTCTTGAGTTACGACGGTGATTTTACGAAGTGGCAGTACTGCAATCAGGAACGATCCTGACGCCTCTAAATTGTATGGAGGACAGAAAATAGGAAGTCATCTTGAACTTTGGGAGGAACTTCCATCTGGAGTCTACAGAATCAGAAAGTAAAAGAAATTCTGAAGGACGGAGCTGGCACATGGGCGCTGACAACAGTGGTGCTTACTGCTTACAAAACCAGTAAATCACCATTCATTTGCATCAGCTCACCACATTGCAACACTGATGACCCCATAGAACGTATATTTTTTATCTAGCTTTGTTAACTCCAATACACATTACGCTACAAAGGTACTGGTAAAAATGCAGAATGGTTAGAATGATACTTTACTTGAAAAAATATTCGCCAATCTACTTCGGCAACTATCAATTTCCATGCAAAAACAATGGTTGTTAGCGATGATCAGTAATATATCCATCTATACCTAATAATAAAGGCACTAAGGCTTCAGACCGGTGACTTGCCGTTATACCGATTGAACTATGGCAACATTATTCTGCTGCCAAAGAAAGAAAATGCGATTCAGATACAACAATACCGACCTATTTGCCTACTCAATGTTAGTTTTAAGATTTTCACCAAGGTGGGAACAAATAGAATTACTGAGGTGGCACATAAGGTGATTAGACCAACTCAAACCGCTTTTATGCCTGGCAGACATATCCTGGAGGGAGTGCTAATTCTCCATGAGACAATCCATGAACTTCATAGGAAGAAAATGGATGGGGTCTTACTAAAAATTGACTTCGAAAAAGCGTATGATAAAGTTCAATGGCCTTTTTTTACAACAAGTGTTGCGAATGAAAGGTTTTGATCCAAAATGGTGTAAATGGATAGAAAATTTTGTCAGCCGAGGGAGTGTGGGTATCAAAGTAAATGATGATTTAGGTCATTACTTTCAAACTCAAAAAGGTTTAAGACAGGGTGATCCTTTGTCACCCATTCTATTCAATATTGTCGCTGACATGCTAGCTATTATGATTGCAAGGGCCAAGGAAGATGGTCAAGTAGATGGACTGATACCTCATCTAGTAGATGGGGGGGGGGGGGGGGGGGGGTATCTATTCTTCAGTACGCTGACGACACAATTTTGTTTATGGAACACGATCTAGAAAAGGCACTTAACATGAAACTTATCCTTTGTATTTTTGAACAATTATCCGGCTTAAAAATAAATTTCCACAAGAGCGAGCTCTTTTGTTTCGGGAAAGCGAAGGAAGTTGAGGACCAATATAGGTTGCTTTTCGGTTTGTGAATCTGGGCCATTTCCTTTTAAGTATTTGGGTATCCCGATACATTTCCGCAGATTAAAAAATAGTGAATGGAAAATGATTGAAGATCGTTTTGAGAAGAAACTGGCGAGTTGGGCTGGTAAATTATTATCCTATGGCGATCGGCTTATTCTGATTAATTCGGTTCTAACAAGCTTGCCTATGTTTATGTTATCTTTCTTTGAAGTACCCATAGGGGTTCGGAAAAGACTAGATTATTTTAGGTCGAGGTTTTTTTGGCAAAGCAATGGTCATAAACGAAAATATCGACTAACTAAGTGGAACTTAATGTGCAGACCAAAAGATCAAGGGGGCTTGGGGATTGAGGTTCTAGAGATTAAAAATAGAGCCTTACTCAGTAAATGGCTGTTTAAAATTTTGTCTGAAGATAGTGGTGTGTGGCATGAGCTAATTCATAATAAATACCTGCATTCGAAATCGCTATCCCAAGTACAGAGTAAACCAAATGACTCACCCTTTTGGAAGGGTTTAATGAAGGTCAAAGATGATTTTTTTGAACGGGGTTCTTTTGAAGTAGGGAACGGAGAGTCAACTCGGTTCTGGGAGGATACCTGGCTCGGGGACAAGCCTCTTGCTAGTCAGTATCCATCCCTTTACAACATCGTCTATCGGAAACAAGTTACGGTAGCTGATGTTATGTCCCAAGCGCCCCCTCCAAACTTAGGTTTTAGGAGGGCGTTGACGGGGGATAAGTGGACGAAATGGCTGCATTTAGTTGATCGTCTTATGCAAATTAATCTTACGAATCAGCAGGATGTTTTTAAGTGGGGACTCACAAATTCTGGTGTTTTTACGGTGAAATCCTTGTATTTAGATTTCATGAGTGATCATACAAGATTTCTTCGTAAATTTATATGGAAAATGAAAGTACTCAAAATCAAGATTTTTATGTGGTTCTTATATCGTAAGGTGATTCTCACAAAAGATAATTTAGCCAAACGTAATTGGGATGGATGTAAGAAATGTTGTTTTTGTGATCAAGACGAAACAATTCAACATTTATTTTTTTCGTGCCCTCTGGCAAAAATGACTTGGCGCATCGTGCACATGGCTTTTAATATTAAACCACCAAACGACACAAGTAACTTGTTTGGCAATTGGTTAAGAGGGGTATCTAAAACTGAGAAGGTTCAGATCCGAGTTGGTGTTTGTGCCCATAATGATATATTTTTAACAGAGCAAAGAAAACTTCATTTATGCAGGTTATCCCGATGGCTACTCATTGGATCCGTACGTGGTCCTACCTACAGTCAACGGAGAAGCGAGGCGCAATGGATTTTGGGTGCAGCCGCCTGGAATCGGTCGCGTCGGATCTCTTTTCCCAGTTCAGTTGGCGTTCTGATTTGAGGATAACATGTTGATGCAGAGTCATTCCTTGTTGTCCTTCTTTTTTAAGTGGCTGATTCATGTTGCCACTCTTCGCGATCCTTGATGTAATTCGATTGTAACGTTGAGACTTCTCATTAATAAAAATAAAAGCCGCATGCATCACTCGATGCAGAGGCTGGGGCTCCCCTTTTCTAAAAAAACTAAGGCTTCCGCCGTTTGGTTTGGTAGGTCATCGAATTTGCCCCTAAAGTTGTAATTAATTACCCACCTATGCCACCGTAAGTCAAAATAACGGTTCAACAAAAAACATAAATAAATAACGCGTTCGCGTTTTTTCCTTCCAACCTCGCCACACAAACCATCAATCCGAACAGAACAATTCTTCCTCACCTCCTTCCCGGCCGCCACTCCTCGATCTCCGGCGAGCAGCGCTGTATCCCTCCCTCAGTGGGAGAAGCGGAACCACCTGCCGCAGATCCTCCCTCCCCGCCTGCAAGCTCTGGGCAATCCCGCGGCCGAGGCCACTTTTCCGACGCTGTCGATTTGGACGCGATAAGCTGTCGACCAGCAACGCTGCCGAAGAACAACGGGGCAACTGGGTGGCAGAGTCTTCCATGAAAACTAGAACGAGCAGGCAGCAGTGCTGGTCCATGTGGGCCGAGGTCGCCTCCTTCCTAACCTCCACGCACAGGCTGTCGATACATCCACAACTTGGAAGTTCCTCTCGACTCTGCGAATTCTAATTTGTGATGCAGAATTAAGATCCGCGACAATTGGTTCGACGGCAAGGGTGAGGAAACCTCCTTGGATTTGCCGCTTCAGATTGTATTTGTTGCTGAAGACAATAGCGTGGTGAGCGCACAAGGAGAGCATGCAGTCACTCGCCGGAGGGCGACAACCGGCGCGCGAGCAGTCTTACGATCCATCCGTCCGGCCGGCAGGTAATCTCCGTCCGACCTAGACAGCCCAAGGGAGGAGGAGGACGGGAGCGCGAGGAAGAGGATCGCGTACTCGAGGAACCTCCCCGGAGGCCTGCAGGAGGCTACCCGTCGGCTTCGACGAGTCCAAGTTGAGGTGCGCGTTTCCCTTGCTGCTGCTTCAGTCCAAGGTGTCCGTGTGGTTCACTGAAAATTCCACGCCGGAATTTTGCAGAGCTTTTGTTGCTAAGACCTCTTGACTCTGGTTGCTGGTTGCTGTGTCAGGACTAGCACACCTCACTCTAGGCCAGTAAGTGGTGAACTTTTTCGTAAACAATAAGCTATAGGTTGAAGCCACCGTTTTCATTTTTCAGTTTTCAGTAACTGTAGTTTTTGGATCTTCCTTTTCATTGACCTGATTAAGCCAGCGGGGATCACATACACGTACACAGTCAATTGTTTTTTACCAGTTCGAATTATCACTTGATTCGATCAGGTAAGTACTAATGCCTCCATGGCGCCATGTGCAGCCAAAGTGGACTGAAGTTTGTCCGTTCATCTCTGGCCGAATCGGAAGCACTCGGCGTATCAAGAGGGCTAGAGCAATGATTGCTATGGGAAAGAATGGAAAATCTAATCAGTTCCTTCTTTTTTAATCAATGGCAACTTGATTTTTATCTGGTAGCTTTGGGTTAAATTTTGGTTTTCGCATGTTTCACTCCCGTTGCAACGCACGGGCATGTGTGCTAGTACAATATAATGGTCATTCAAAGAAACATAAACCTTGGCCATGACGACTATGTACTACTGTCAGTTATAGATCGATATTCAGTACAACCTGATACATCCATGGTCAGCGTCGGGAACAGCCTCGGTGGCGTGGATACAGGGCGGCGCGGCGTCTGGGATGGGCGGAGGAGGCGTGGATGCACGGCGGCGCGGCGCCGGGAGCGGTGGCGTCGGGCAGCGTCGGGGACGGATGGCGCGACGTTGGAGACAGGCGGCGGCGTTGGATGCAAGGTGATATCGTTTGTAAATAGATTAGCGATTGGATTGTCCGTTCCGCGCTGTTTTACTGGTAATTACGGGCGGTACTTCAGCCCTTGGATGCTGGTTAGATGGCTGTGATCTTTTGGATCTGCCCCCTTCTGTGCCTTTTTATATTGGTATAGATAAACACGGTCAAATCTAAGTCAAAACATGTGCATAATAACAAAATTAGGATGCAAGTTTGTTACAAAATTGCCGTGAACTCTTCGATGTTCCCAAGATGTGGTTCACAAAATTTTGAAGACGTAGACCTTCGATGTTGTGATGCGACTGCTTGCGTGGTTGATGTATCGGTGATGCGATGCCTTCTTGAGATGCACAGTTTTGTCAAATGATAAAAATATATGTGGTTCCCAAGAATGATATACTCCCTCTGGTCCGGTTAGAGCAAGTACAATAGAGTGACGTGGACAGGCTATAAGGATTAAAATAATATATTTGTGCTTAGTTGGAGAAGAGAGAAGAGGAGAGAGAAGATGAGTGGGCTCTAATGCAAGAGCCAGCTCTAACACGTGCTCCTAGACAATTTGTGAGAGTGAATGGTGTGTCATGTATCAATAAAATAGATCATCTTTGTGTCTTACTATTGTACATGTTGGCTATAGAGATGGCTATATATGACATGGCATTGTCTTATAGCCAACACTTGACTCTACTATTGTACTTGCTCTTATAAGTCCTTCTATCAAAATATATTTGTTCCGTTTTACCACAGAACTAAGGCCCGTTAGCAATAAATAGGGGTGATTTGGTGAGACGATTTACCGTTGTTTTTTTCCACCGCATGCAGCGGGCAGTGATTGGACGATTGTGAAGGCAGCCCTTGTGATTAGCTGTTGGTTTGACTTTCCTAATTAATAGGCCAATTAAGGAGTACACAATGCATAATTTCAATTGGCTCAAAATGCTTCAACACAAAAATGGTTCACCCAATCGTTGCACCTTGGTCGCGCTGCAAGACACTAGAGTGTAAACCGGACCGGAGGGAGTACCCACACATAGTGCCGAGCGATAAATTTCTTGGGGAGGGCAGTTTGTTCCAACATCCGAAAACAACAAGTACATGCCACATGCACTTGCCATACTCATCAGAACATACACCAATCAATCTACTAAAGCTCATCGGGGAACCTGTGGCACCGTTGATAAGTCTTGAAATAACTCAATGCAATATTCATAGGAATTAGTTTTTTCATACTCTCTCCGTTCCTTCAAGAAAGGCGTAATTTTTTACTAAAAATCAACCTAGTGTAACTTTGACCGATCTTATTGATAAAAGTCAACCTAGTGTTGGATGATGTGATTTTATGTTTTGCTCCGCAACCCTTGTGAGGGATGTAAATGGACTGGATTGGATTGGGTTTTGCATTGACCATATTCTAACATTTTTTCGGATTTGGAGTGGAGCGGATAATAACCGGCTGATAATTCGGACCCGGATATATGTGATCACGGATTCGAAATAGAAACAGAGCAGATTCGGGGTGGAAACAAAATTAGTCGGATAGGTACGAGCGCATATGTACATCATCAAACCATACAAAAAAATTGTACCCCAATATAGTACCTTAACAAAATTGTACTACTTCATAGTCTGTATAGTGACTATGTAAGTGAGTTGCTGTTCAACGTATGAACTCGACATCTCACTAACTACAAATTATGCTCTATTAAGTTAGATATTTCGGTAAATTTTTGGATTAAAATCATCGGATAAACCTATTTAATTTTCAAATAATTTATATTTGGGGTATTTAACATACCATATCATATATCGTATAAGGGTGTTAAGTTCAGAATCGGATATCCTTATCCGTCGGATTCCTTCAAAACGGATGTGGATTATTTAAATCAGTTTAGAAATCGAATGCGGTTCAGAAATTATCCTATCCATTTACACCCATATGTGCATATGTGAGTACTTCATTTCAAACATACTTAATGCACATTTGTAAGGTATAGAAAATTGATAGTTATTGCTTTGCACATGTTAGAATGCACTGTAAGTCACATATGGGTAGAATGCCCATTGACAAAAAGGTGTCACCGAAACATACTAACTTCATACACTTGCAAGTTGGCTACACCAAACCATAACGAGGATAAGCACATTGACAAAAAAGTTGTCAACTAATTTAATGTATACGGCTCCGGCGGGTCCTCCTCCTCCGGCTCGTCTTCTTCTGACGGCGGCTGCTCGTCGGAGTCGTCTTCTCCTTCGCTCGAAGACGACGGGTCTGAGTCGTCGGGGTCCGAGTCCGGCTGCCCGTCTTGATCCCACCGTGGGACGTCACCGCTCGCGTCGTCGCTCGGGACTTCCTCGTTCTGCCACCACTTGTCCTCCATGGTGGTTGTGCTAGTCTGGTAGAGAACATGGGAGAATGTGAGAACTGCCTGGCTTCGCGCGGTTCAATTCCCATTTTATTAACCACGAGCAGGCGGTTCCAATCTCTTGTTAATTAATCCGCGTTGAACAGGCGCGCTTCCAATTTGCAACTGCAATTTCCCTAGCACATCTCAAACAGATATCCTTTCCCAACCGTTGCCATAGAGTCCAGCATTGGAAACGGAGACGAAGTTATGACTGTTGCCAATATATTGGGTAACGGAGTTTCTAATTTCTCCGTAACCAATGTTGACGGACCAGCCACGCCCCAGTTCTTTTAGGCCTCGTCCGCAACGGTAAAATCACGTTTTTTTCGTCGCCTAACTCGTGCCGTTTACATAGAGCGGTATCCGATGTGTCGTTCTGTACTAGTGTTGCAAACGTACGTAGCGTGCATAAGAGAAAGAAACACAAGTATTTATATCGGAATAACCAGTCCCTCAAAAGAGAATATCAAACAGTAGCAACGCTTTATAGATGGCCAGGTTTTTATTTTCGTTGTACACATCCAGATCTAATTTTTCGCACCGTGGATGTCCATGGTCTGATGGTCACGTTTTTATTTCCTCCGTACAAACGAGTATCATGGCATGTACGTGGCTTGCCCGCGCATGTGGATGAGAAGAGAGAACACCTCCGGATCCAGCCAGCTTTGGAGTACTGATCACTGAGACAGACAACGACGACATATGCAAAATCGATTTTTCAATATAAAAGGCTAATGTGCATTCTGAGGATGCATGCGGAGGCTGGAATGTCCTTCCTTTGCAGGAGAAAGACTAATTGATTTCTGGTTCTGCCCATTTGCCTCACGCATGACACGCGCGAGATTAAATTTGCATGTGAAAGTCATATGTGCAAAGACATCATGCGCCAGCCATTAATTTGGAGTTTTATTGATATAATGGAAAGGGTGTTAGCCCGGTTGGAAAAAAATTAATTTGGAGTTTCGAGGTGGCGGTATGGGACGCGCACTCTATTTGAGATGGGTTCAATTTGACTCAATAGATGCTACGTCCGAGTAGGCATGAGTTGTCGGGTTTGTTTCTTTTTTTATCCCTTCTGTTTTGTTACATTTGTCGGGTTTGGCTGAATTTTAATAATATATTGATATAGCCTATATGCATCAACCGGGTTATCCTCCTTTTCAAAGAAGAGGAACTGATTTTCTTCAATAATATATTGCTATATATATTCATCAATATATAGGACCTTGGGAGATTTGTTTGTCTAGCAATTATGTAATTTACGATGAGAAATCACGTGAAGGTCATCTTAATTTGGATGTACCAAGTTACTGATCCTAGGTGGGGAGCATGCTTGCGCTTGGAAGGTATTTTGTCTAAATTAACCATTTTGTAGGTTACATAAAATTTGCCTCAAAATAACAAACTCGATCTCTATGTTATTTGAAAATGTGAATTCCGAGAATGCGGAGGTCCCTACGAGAGAAAGGGTTATTGGATTATTACCATTCACCTCACGCGTCACACGAGATTTGTATGTCCATCAGCGAATAGTACGCGCATGTAAGCGGCTCGCTCGCTGTATCTATGGTAGGTATCCTGTCAATATACTTTGGGCACGTCACACGGTGCATGCTGGGAAGACTCTTAAAAAAAACGAGCTACTTATGCATCATATGCTTAGTACTGGTGTGTGCGTGCGGATGAGAATTCCTCCGGACGGGGAGGAGATCGACAGGCTGCTTAGGGTGCATGGCACGACAAAGAAGGTTCAGTCCATGTCGTCATATATATAGATTTTTTTTATTGTAATAGAAATACTCACATACTCTTCTCGTTTTACTCAATAGTTCCAGCTACATATGCGACGGATCTTATACGAAGAACAAATGTTCACTCAGCAAATGACTGCATATACATTTCCATGAGGAGGGAGTGTGGTAGGAGTTGTTTCGTAACAAATACCTTGAAGATAAAAGTTTATCTCATGTTTGAGGAAAAACCTACTGATTCTTATCTTTGAAAAGGCCTGATGACAGTCAAGAAGTTTTATAGGAAAATTTAGCTTGGTGATATTGTTTTTCTTGTTCTACTGTATTCGCACTAACCTGCATTCACTTTCGGTCTCGGTACATAAAGATGTGCAATAATTAGCAAACTTGTGTCGGCATCCATCTTCAAGGAGAAACTTTGTCTTTCTGTGAGTGTGAGACAAGATACATCGCTTCCACAGGAAAAATAATATGCTCTGGATCCGTCGAGGGTTACAAGCTCTGGCCGTTTCTGCAAAAGGTGCCAAGGTGAAGCCAAAAACAAAAAAAAACCGCCGCTTTCCATATAAAAGATGGTAGTGAAATGCTACAAAATGTTTATATACGGCAATTCGCTAGTGGAGTCAAATGGATATGGACATCGTACGAACATGAAGAATGCAATTGGAAGGTCGCAGGCATTGCGTGTGTGTGGAAGAATTCAACCGGCCTGCTTTAGGCAAACAGTAGCTTCGTCGTTCCATAGCCGCCCTGGTCGTCATCCGTGATCTTTCTCTGTGTTTTATTGTGATACAAATTCAATAAAAATAAAGACTAACTTTTGTCAGAGTGAAGAGAGGCCTCGTTACCGAGATGGATTAGATCTTTATCACTATAAATCATACATCCTGTAAAGCGTCGGTTTGGGAGGATAAATCGCAAGTTGTAAATCCACGGTGTTTGTAATCTTTCCTGATATAGCGTATGTTTTGCTGGCTGGTGCCCGTGATTTTTTTTTCTCCCTGTAAGGATTTTTCACGTTAAAATCTTGTTTCCCGTGTGTTGATATTGATTTTGTTCATAACCTCAATCATCAATGGCATCCTTGCAATTGTTTTGGTATTTTTATCACATGGCCAACTAATAATTGTGTGTGTCACATCTCTTGTGACACTTTCACAGGTTCAATTAAAGAGAGATGCAAGTTAAAAAATAAAGATTACGAATGTGTAAAAGGAGATCGTTACACTGTCACATTTTTTTATATGTCAGATGCTGTTCGTTGAGTAGCACTATAAAAAAGTGATGCATATGTCCATGCATACATGGATGCAGATCGGCGACCCATGGAGCTTTGACAAGTTGAAGGCCGACGTCAGGGAGCGGCTGGTGGCAGGCGTCGACCAAGCGGCCAAGCTCACCCTCCTCGACACGGTGCAACGGCTCGGGGTCGCCTACCATTTCGACGATGAGATCGCTGGTATACTCACCTCCGTCCATAGTACCCAGCCTCCCAGGTACAGCCGGGTGGATGATGATGATGTTGCCTACGACACCTTGAGTTTCAGATTGCTTCGGGGAAATGGTTTCCCAGTCTTCCCGCCAGGTACCCATGTGCATACCTAGCATGTAATCTGGTAGAACAATTTTCGTACCGATTCAGCTGCTGAATACGTTTCAAAAAAAATCCATGTCCGTTTTGAAGGAGACTGACGAACCTTGTGTCGATTGTACCTTTGCTTATGTTATATTTATTCATGTGGTCATCTTACATGTATTCATATGAACCCATGTAGTTCATGTGGTCATGTTATATTCATTCATTCTATGATGTTATCCTTATATACCGCCTTAGTGTTTTTTGAACTTGTTTTATCAATTAGTTTTGTTGTATGGTTGTTGGTCTGCTTATGCTCCACCCTTGTTAAAAAGTCTTGCGAGGTCGTCATCAGATGGTTTGCATCCAGACATCCAGTAATAAAAACCTTTCGCTGATCGAATGGGAGAAGATAAGCCCATAGTTGAATAAAATGCACACACATGTTAATAACCTACAAAAGTGGAAAGCTCCTTCTTATTCAACCCAACATTATTACGATTTTTTCAAACCTGACCAACATGAAACTGAAACTCCCATTCAAATTCTAGCCTTACTGTTTTTATCGAGCTCTCTCTCTTTGTGTGTCTCAATTATTTGCCACATCATTTTGTACCTTAGTGAGATGCAACAAATCTCCACCAGTATGCAAAATAATTTTCTACCAATTTTTTTTTACGTGCCATGTAATTTTGTACTCAACTGGAATCTTGATAACTCTAAATCATGTTGCAGAGAGTTACCTCGAACGAACACTCCAGAGGAGGGATACCAAAGGATTCCTTGCACTCTATGAAGCTTCATACTTTGCATTCAGGGATGAAGAAGGGTTGGACGAAGCAAGAATATTTTGTGCTAATGGTCTCAGAGAGCTCATGCCATCCATGGTCTCAGAGAGCTCTAAACAAGGGCCTTGCCCCTCCTTCATCGGCGGTCGGGGCTTTGCCGGCGGCCTCCAGGAGTGGCGAGAAGGGGCGGAGGAGAGGGGGGGGGGGGGGGGGGGTCGGTCACGGCGGCGATCTAGGGTTGGCCCCCCTGATCGCCTGGAGGGGGGCGACCGAGGGGAGCGTGGCTCAAAAAAAAGTACAACATAATGGTGATGCCTCTCTTCTATTTGGTCATCTACCCAGATAGTTTCTACCTTGTATCCACCCAGGTCCGTTGCAAATGTATCTCCATTTGTGGTACACATTACAACATGCGGGATATCGAGTCCTCTTTACGGAACATGTTGATACGTCCATTTTGCATCACTATTTTATATCATAATTTACTGCTATTCATTGATATATTTCATATTTGGATGATATACTAATGTTATTTTATCTTGTTTTGCATGTTTGATGATTATTGGAGAATTAACTGCCGGAGTCAGGATTCAGCTGGAAAAAGCATCGTCAGGACACCCTATTTCTGAAGATCAACAATTCACGGAAAATATACAGATATTCCTATTTTGTCAGATGCCGGAGCCAGCCAAAAGGGGAGGCTGAGATGGGCCACGAGGGGCCCACACCACCCCACGGTGCGGCCTCCCCTCTGCCGCGCCGGGGCATGGTGTGGCTACCCTGGCCCACCTCTGGCGCTCCCCCTTCGCGTATTTCATCCCCCAGAAACCCTAAGACGGGGAGAGCCATCGAGGAAATATTCCGCCGCCTCCACGAGGCGGAAACCACAGAGAGAGAAAAGCTCTCCGGCAGGGAGAAATCTGCCGGGGAAATTCCTTCCCGGACCACTGGAACATCTAGGGTTATACTTTGTGTAGTTCATAGGGAAACTTTCCCGGTGTTGATTACTACTTGTGGTTGATGCTATTGAGTTTTATCGGTGAATTGAAGTATATGTCCAGATTGTTATTCATCATTATATCTCCTCTGATCATGATCCATATGATGTCTTGTGAGTAGTTCGTTCAGTTCTTGAGGACATGGGAGAAGTCATGCTGTTAGTAGTGGAACTATGTTGAGTAATATTTAATGGTTTGACATTTAAGTTGTGGTGTTATTCTTCTAGTGGTGTCGTGTGAACGTAGACTACATGACACTTCACCTTTATGGACCTAGAGGAATGCATTGTGTATTCAGCTACTAATTGTGGGGTTGCCGGAGTGACAGAAACCTAAACCCCCGTTAGTAAACTGGTGCATGAGAGAGTGTAGGATCTCAGAGTTTAATGTTGTGGTTAGATTTATCTTAATTACTTTCTTGTAACGTGGATGCTTGCAAGGGGTTTAATCACAAGTATGTATTAGTCCAAGTTAGGGCAGTGCATTAGCATAGGTTCACCCACACAACACTTATCAAAACAATAAAGATTAATCGGCTGTAGGAAGCGAAAGCACTTGACGAAATTCCCGTGTGTCCTCAATAACATTTTGCCATCATAAATAAACCAACCGGCTTATCCTTTGCTCTAAAAATGATTGGGCCACTTGCTGCAATTATTATTAATGTCTTTTATTTACACGTATTTTATTTATCAAAAACCCCTAAAAACTTGTCTGCTAGTATTTACAGTGATTCCTTGATCAAAACTACTTGTCAACACCTTCTGCTCCTCGTTGGGTTCGACACTCTTATTTATCGAAAGTACTACGATACACCCCCTATACTTGTGGGTCATCAAGACTATTTTCTGGCGCCGTTGCCGGGGAGTGAAGTGTTATTGGTAAGTGAAACTGGTAAGGGAAACCTTTACTGTAAGTGCTGTTTTTATTTCTGCTTGCTGCTTTATTTTATTATAGAGAGGTCGCCATTCGAATCCCTATTTGGGAACACTACTGCCACTGCTAAGGTAGTAGATGTACCACCGCCTGCTGAATTAGATCCATTTAAAATACCTATGCAAATTGTTGAACGTGTTATGGATAACCGCTATGTTGGAGATGGAACCATCCATCCTGGTGATCATTTACTATTTATACCTATGTAAATCTAGGAAAACAAGTGTTCCTGTGCTTTCAGTGTAGATAGGAGAACATTGCTATTATGGTTTATGTGATATTGGTGCAAGTTCTAGTGCTATTCCTTTTGAACTTTATAAAGAAATTATGCATGAAATTAGTCCCTGTGAACTTGAGGATATTGATGTGGTTATTCAACTTGCCAATAGGGAAACTATCTCTCCATTGGTATTGTGAGAGATGTTGAGGTTTTATGCGGTAAAACTAAATATCCTACTGATTTTCTAGTACTTGGTTCTAAAGCTAGTAAAACTTGTCCTATTATTTTCGGTAGACCTTTCTTGAATACATGTGGTGCTATTATAGATTGTAAGAAAGAGAAAATTTACACTAAATTTAATGGAGAATCTTATGAGTTTAATTTCTCTAAGTTTGGTAAGAAACTTTATGAAACTGATTTGCCTAATGAGGACTCGAAAATTGAACAACTTGCTGCTATTGCTATTGCTCCTAACAATGCCTTGCAGCAATTTATGGAGGAACACGAAAGTGAGGTCTTTATGGAGGAAAGGAATGAAATTGACAATATCTTTCTTCATCAACCACCATTACTTAAGCATAATTTGCCGGTGGAAGATTTGGGTACCCCTGCACCTCCTAAAGAAGATCCTGTTTTTGATTTAAAACCTTTGCCTGATAACCTTAAATATGCTCACATTGATGATAAGAAAACATATCCTGTTATTATTAGTTCTAAACTTTCAGGTACTGAAGAGGCAAGGTTATTGGAAGTGTTGAGGAAACACCGAGGGGCTATCGGATATACTTTGGATGATTTAAAAGGGATTTCTCCTGCTATATGTCAACACGCCATCAACATGGAAGATGATGCAAAACCTGTTGTGGAGCACCAGCGTCGTCTAATCCCTAAAATGAAGGAAGTGGTAAGAAATGAGGTATTAAAACTCCTCGATGCTGGTATAATTTATCCTATTGCTGATAGTAAATGGGTAAGTCTGTGCATTGTGTTCCTAAGAAAGGAGGAGTTACTGTTGTGCCAAATGAAAATGATGAACTTATTCCTCAAAGAGTAGTTGTTGGATATAGGATGTGCATTGATTTTCGAAAGGTTAATAAAGTTACTAAGAAAGATCACTATCCTTTACCTTTTATTGATCAAATGTTAGAAAGGTTGTCTAAGAAAACTCATTTTTGCTTTCTTGATGGTTATTCTGGATTTTCACAAATTGCTGTTAGAGCGAAAGATCAAGAGAAAACTACTTTTACTTGTCCTTATGGAACTTATGCTTATAGGCGTATGCCTTTTGGTTTGTGTAATGCTCCTGCTACATTTCAAAGATGCATGTCTGCTATTTTTCATGGTTTTTGTGAAAAAATTGTGGAAGTATTCATGGACGATTTTTCCGTCTATGGAACTTCTTTTGATAACTGCTTGCAAAACCTTGATAAAGTTTTGCAGAGATGTGAGGAAACTAATCTTGTTCTTAATTGGGAGAAATGTCACTTTATGGTTAATGAAGGGATTGTTCTTGGACATAAAATTTCTGAAAGAGGTATTGAAGTGGACAGAGCTAAAGTTGAAGCAATTGAGAAAATGCCCTGTCCCAGGGATGTTAAAGGTATTCGTAGTATTCTCGGTCATGCCGGTTTCTATAGAAGGTTTATTAAAGATTTCTCTAAAATTTCAAAACCTCTTACTAATCTTCTCCAAAAAGATGTACCTTTTGTTTTTGATGATGATTGTAAAGAAGCTTTTGAGTCTCTAAAAAAGGCTTTAACCACTGCTCCTGTTGTTCAACCTCCTGATTGGACTTTACCTTTCGAAATTATGTGTGATGCTAGTGATTTTGCTGTAGGTGCTGTTCTTGGACAGCGAGTAGATAAGAAGTTGAATGTTATTCATTATGCTAGTAAGACTCTTGATGCTGCTCAAAAGAATTATGCCACTACTGAAAAAGAGTTTTTAGCAGTAGTTTTTGCTTGTGATAAGTTTAGACCCTATATTGTTGATTCGAAAGTTATTATCCATACCGATCATGCTGCTATTAGATACCTTATGGAAAAGAAAGATGCTAAGCCTAGACTTATAAGATGGGTGCTTTTATTACAAGAGTTTGATTTGCATATTGTAGATAGGAAAGGTGCTGAAAATCCTGTCGCTGATAATTTGTCTAGATTGGAAAACATTTCTTATGATCCTGTTCCTGTTAACGATAGTTTTCCAAATGAACAATTGGCTGTGATAAAGGTAAGCTCGCGAGAAAGTCCTTGGTATGCTGACTATGCTAACTTTATTGTTGCCAAGTATTTGCCTCCAACCTTTACAGCTCAGCAAAGAAGGAAATTCTTTTATGACTTGAGGCATTATTTTTGGGATGACCCACACTTATATAAAGAAGGAGTGGATGGTATAATGCGAAGATGTGTTCCAGAATTTGAACAAAAAGAAATATTGAGAAAATGCCATGGAAGTGCTTATGGAGGACATCATGCTGGAGATAGAACTGCACAAAAGGTTTTACAATCAGGTTTTTATTGGCCTACTCTTTTTAAAGATGCAAGAAAATTTATTTTATCATGCGATGAATGTCAAAGAGTTGGTAATATAACTAGACGCAATGAAATGCCTATGAATTATTCTCTTGTTATTGAACCTTTTGACTGTTGGGGATTTGACTTTATGGGTCCTTTTCCTCCTTCTGATGGTTATACTCATATACTTGTTGCTGTTGATTATGTTACTAAATGGGTAGAAGCTATACCAACATCTAGTGCTGATGGTGAGACATCATTAAAAATGCTTAAAGATATTATTTTTCCAAGGTTTGGTGTGCCTAGATATCTCATGACTGATGGTGGTTCTCATTTTATCCATGGTGCTTTTAGAAAAACCCTTGCTAAATATGATGTTAATCATAGAATTTCTTCACCTTATCATCCTCAAACAAGTGGTCAAGTAGAATTATCAAATAGAGAGATTAAATCTATTTTGCAGAAGACTGTTAATAAATCTAGAAAGAATTGGGCTAGGAAGCTTAATGATGCTTTGTGGGCTTATAGAACTGCTTATAAAAATCCTATGGGTATGTCTCCTTATAAAATGGTTTACGGAAAAGCTTGTCATTTACCTCTAGAATTAGAACATAAAGCTTATTGGGCCGTAAAAGAACTTAATAGAGATTTTAAACTTGCCGGTAAAAAGAGGTTACTTGACTTGAGTTCCTTAGATGAATGGAGAAGTGAAGCTTATGAAAATGCTAGACTTTTTAAAGAGAAAGTGAAACAATGGCATGATAGGAGAATCCTAAAGAGAGAGTTTAATGTTGGTGAGAAAGTTCTATTGTATAGGTCTCGTCTCAGATTTTTTGCAGGTAAATTACTTTCGAAATGGGAAGGACCTTATGTTGTTTCAGAGGTTTACCGTTCAGGTGCAATCAAAATTACTTCGCTTGATGGTGACAAATCTCAAGTGGTTAATGGTCAAAGACTCAAGCATTATATTTCTGGGGATTCTTATAACGAAGACGTTGATATTATTCAAGTAGTGACTCCGGAAGATTTTATTAAAAGTCAAATTCAGAAAACTGCAGAGTCTGTTTTCGAATAGGTAACAGTTTTGGTAAGAAAAAGTTCGCGTTTAACTTCCCAACTTATGTTTTTGTTGTTTTTATTAAATATGGAAAATTACGAGCCAAAACGGGGAGGAAACGGTGCCCGAGGGCACCACACCACCCCACGGCCCACCCTTGGCCGCCCGGGGCATGGTGTGGGCGCCTCGGAGCCCGTCTCCAGCCCGGTTTCGACCTGGACTTTCCTTTTGTTATGAAACTTTTTGCTATATAACCCCCGGATCCCCCGAGGTCCGTATATCGTTTTCTCGTCGTGTTTTGTTTTCGAGCTGTTTCTGCCAGGGTTAGCTCCAAGATTAGAACAATGTCTTCGTCCGAGGCTCCGAAGGATACCTTTTCAAGAACGTCGTCAACCCGTACATCAACGAGTTGAAGCAGCACCCACAAGAGCTGCGGCTCGTGGATGGAGAGCTTGTTCAAGAAGATGTTAGGGGACCCAAGGCTGAAGGGGACGTGAAGGCCAGACTAGAAGAAGTAGAGCATGAAGTTTTCCGATACCAGAAGATGATAGAGCGCGGAGTGGAGATCAACCACAAGATTATTAATGAGCTTATTGCTGAACACAAGAAGGAGACTAGCAAGCTATGGGATGATATCTTCATACTCAGTCAAACCACGTCCAAATTGCAAGCACAAATCTATGATCTCCAAAACCAAAACTGTGAGTATGAAGCTAGGTTCAAACGCATGAGTTCTGCTGCGAGTTTCAGGTTTATGGAGACCAATTCATCCTTCGCTGATGGGGAGCCCTACCTTGGAAATTTGATGATGAAGAGTCTCGTCCACCTTCACACCGAAGGAGTAATTCATCATTGGTATTGGCATCCCCTCAGCTTGTTCCAAGCTTGGGGGAGTGCCGCGGTATCATCACCATTATCTTTTACCTTTTACTTTTCAGTCGAGTCATATCATGAGTAGAGAAGTTATCATATAGTATGGTTTGCAGCGTGGAAGTATCTCTCCTTTAGTTGGTTATCTATGTATCCCTTGGTGTGAGTTGCCGTTATTGGAATATTAATGAGAAGTTTTATCATTTACTTTCTGCACACTTTATTTTACTTTGCAAATTTCTGTCATATGAATGATCTTGTTGTTAGTATTGGCATCACTTTGGGAGCATCAAGTAAATCTATTTGGTTTTGGCAAACTTAGCATTGGTCAGTAGCAACAATACTTTGAGGCTTAAGTAGAAAAGAGGGGATTGCATGTAGATACATTATCTCATTATCTTTCTTTCTTGTTGGCTCATGAGCTTAGTATTCTCAAGTTAAAATTATTTGTGTTTACAAGGAAGATTGCATGATTGTTTCTATTACATTTATATTTGTTTGTATCTCCACTCTTATGCTTGCTACCCAGCCTTGCTAGCCAAAAACTGTACTGAGAGGGAATGCTTCTCGTGCATCCAAACTTGAGCCAAAACCCATGCCATTTGTGTCCACCATAACTACCTATATGTGGTATTTCCTTGCCACTCCAAGTAAATACTTCATGTGCTACCTTTAAACTATTCAAAAGCTACTACTCCTTATTTGTGTCACTGTTTACTAGCTTATGAGGACGGGGTGGATGTCTTTATGTCAACTGTCAAACAGACTTTACCACCGGACTAGCGGCATATACATCGGCTACTAATTGTGGGGTTGCCGGAGTGACAGAAACCTAAACTCCCGTTAGTAAACCGGTGCATGAGGGATTGTAGGATCTCAGAGTTTATGTCTGTGGTTAGATTTATCTTAATTACTTCCTTGTAACGTGGATGCTTGCAAGGGGTTTAATCACAAGTATGTATTAGTCCAAGTTAGGGGAGTGCATTAGCATAGGTTCACCCACACAACACTTATCAAAACAATAAAGATTAATCGGCTATAGGAAGCGAAAGCACTTGACGAAATTCCCGTGTGTCCTCAAGAATATTTTGCCATCATAAATAAACCAACCGGCTTATCCTTTGCTCTAAAAATGATTGGGCCACTTGCTGCAATTATTATTAATGTTTTTTATTTACATGTATTTTATTTATCTGCAATATCAAAAACCCCTAAAAACTTGTCTGCTAGTATTTACAGTGATTTCTTGATCAAAACTAGTTGTCAACACCTTCTGCTCCTCGTTGGGTTCGACTCTTATTTATCGAAAGTAATACGATACACCCCTATACTTGTGGGTCATCACATGTGCACGACTGGAAGAGGTGACGAGTGATATTTTTATCCAACATGGATGGTCGCTTGATCGCGGATTGGTTCTCCATAGGTGTTGGCGCTTACGTCTACATGATTGTAATTCGTCTAGTGCTACCTTTCATTTATTTTATAAAACTTTTGGATTACGGCTTTGTCATTCTTATGCAGAAGTCGGGTATAATGCTTAAACTTCTTAGGTAATGAACCTTCTTATCAAAAAAAGCTAGTGGCTGCTCCAGCATCCCTACAGCTAGCGGACTAGGTCGTTCTCCATCGCCAGCCCGATCAGCCCGGGCGTGATGGCTCCAAGAATCGTACCCACCGTGGCGCAGAGAAAGGTGATCACGCCGTGGAGGAGGGCGCCGGCGACGCGCGCTGCCATGCGCGAGACGATGCTCCTCCCTGATCGGAGAAGAATGTGGGAGTGGTCAGCTGAGTAGCAGCGCATCACCCAGCGGTAAATGCATCATGTGTAGTGTCCCTGATCGGAGAAGAATGTGGGAGTGGTCAGAAAAGGTGCGGCCACCTGCAATTTTACTATAGGGGCACAGGTCCTCCGACGTGACCTATCGCAGGGGAAAGCGTAATTGTCTTGTGGTTGTGCCCATTTGCCTCACGCATCACACGAGATTAATTTGGATATATGTCCAGTCATACATATGTTGCAAAGGAACTGATTGAAAACGAGATACATATGTTGCCTCCGCACAGTACAGAAGACACCGACAGGATGGCATTTGTATCTTTACCGCTCGCTCAGGACAGGACGAAGAAGCTGCCAATGCCATCTGTATTGTAAATCTTTTAAATTTCGAATCCATGTGTTGAAATTTATGACGTGTACCGTGTACGCACTCCATATGGCACGATCCTAGCTAGATCGACCACTGATCGTCAACAGTTGTGATCATCCATCAAAGACGTGTCATTTTCGTGCGGTACTCTGTGCCTAGGGTCTGTGAAAAGGAGTGTATATACTCACCACTTCTTTAAATTAACTTCAGCCACATATCTGCTTCAGACAAGCTATGAACCGACAGATTTGCTTCAGACAAGCTTGGAACAATATTGCGGCCAAGCTATAGCTATCTCCCTTCTCCCCAGCCATTCTATAAATACACTTAGGATTCAGCAATTTAGATAGACCAAGCAAAAGTATCATCCCACACAAGTCTTAAAACCTCTCTTCATTACTCCCAACCTAGTTGTCCCAATACATCCCATCTAACCTGCTTCAAAAATATCCTCAACTCGAGCAATATGGCTCTGGCTACGCTCGTCGCCATGGCCACCTTGCTGGTGTTAGTTGTCTTGCCCATCATATGGCAGCAATGTGAGCGACGCCAGCGGCTTCCCCTGGGCCCGCCACACTGCCCATTATCGGCAACATGCACCAGATGCTCTGGAACAAGCCAGGAGTATTCAGATGGATCCATCGCCTACTCAAGAAGATGAACACAGACATCATGTGCCTCCGACTCGGGTCGACTCATGTCGTCGTTGTGACGTGCCCGAAGATAGCCCGCGAGGTACTACGAAAAAACGATGAGGTTCTCGCCTCCCGCCCCGCCACATTCGCCTCGGGTGCATTCAGCTTCGGGTACAGGGGCTCCATCTTCTCGCCATATGGCGAGCAGTGGAAGAAGATGAGGCAGGTCCTCACCTCTAGATCCTCGCCTCGTCCATGGAGAAAAAACTCCAACACCTCCGGAAGGAGGAGTACAACCACCTTGTGAGGTACATCAGCAACATGGCACGTCGAAACAATTTCATCGACGTCCGCCATGTAGCCCAGCATTTCTGTTGTAACATCATAAGAAGTCTTGTGTTTGGTAAGAGATACTTTGGCGACGACATACCGGCTTCGTCGACTAGTGGGCCCGGACATGATGAGGTGGCACATGTTGCCGCTCTCTTCACCGCCCTCAACCATCTCTACAGCTTCTGCGTGTCCGACTACTTCCCGGCACTGGCAGGCCTTGATTTGGAGGGCCATGAAATGGTTTCCAAGAATGTCATGAGAGTACTCAATCGGCTGCACGATCCCATCATACAAGAGAGGATCCGTGAAAGGTCCACTACACTTCAGAAAGCTGGCGAAAAGAAAGAGGCCAGAGACTTTTTGGACGTCCTGGTTTACCTTGAAGATGCAGATAGACAACCATTGTTGTCCGTACAAGAAATCAGAGCACAAACAATGGTTAGTACGGTGTCTCGGCCGCTTAATTGGAACAATAAATTGATCATTTTCTACATCTTATATAGTATATACTTTACTTTTATATTATTGACCAACATGAAACTTATCGTATAATTTTGCTGGCATCTATCGGTGTAGGAAATGATGGTTGCAGTGGTCGATAACCCATCGAATGCTGTTGAGTGGGCGCTCGCTGAGATGATGAATAAGCCAGAGGTCATGCAAAAAGCTATCGATGAACTAGATGCTGTCGTTGGTAAAGACAGACTAGTCGAGGAATTTGACATTCCTAGGCTAAATTATCTCAAATCATGCATTCGGGAGGCTTTCCGCTTACACCCGTACCATGCTCTTAACCTACCACATGTAGCCATGGAGGAAACCATAGTAGCCGGCTACACCATCCCTAAGGGTAGCCACGTCATTTTAAGCCGACTCGGGCTTGGTCGGAACCCCAAGATCTGGAACGAACCACTGGAGTTTCGGCCCGAGAGGCATTTGAACACCACCAATGTACTTCTTACCGAGCCAGGCCTAGGTTTCATTTCATTTAGTAGTGGAAGGAGGGGCTGTCCTGGGATTTCACTTGGTACATCTGTCACAATGATGCTGTTTGCAAGGATGTTGCAGGGATTCACTTGGACCAAGCCTCCAGGTGTTGACAGCATCAGTCTTCAGGAAGGCAATGCCAGCCTTGCACTAGCTGAACCCCTGGTTTTGCAAGCAAACCCACGGTTGGCTACTCACATCTACATATGAGCAATGAAATAGAGTTCATACATGTTTACTCAGTTTTAGATTGATAATATGTATCCGGAATAAATAGCTCCTAGATATCGCTGGACCGCATTCGGTTGTCCGAACATTTCATGTTTGTACAATAAAGTAACGATGATTGATGCTATATTCAATGTAATGGGTGATCACTGTCACAAAGATGTATGAACTTATCATAATGCTGTACCATGTTGTATTTATATAAGTTTGGTGTTTTCTTTTAAATTCAGTGACCTTTCTTAATCTCCAAATACAGTTTAGATCATCCACTAGCTAGCTAGCCGACTTAAAGAAAATCAAGGGATACACAAACAGACCCGCCTAACAAATGTCCAGACTGGCTATGAATTTAAGATATTCCCTTGTTATTCTTCACACGATTTGCCACCATTGCTCTGATAGAATTAGCCAGGTCCAATGTAGAAAAAAGAACAAATAATAATGCAAGTTTTACAGCTTAATTTTCTGAAATATAAGTAGGAAAGTCGAGAGGGCCTTGGCCCACCTGAACAATATTATACAAGTCACAAATGCTATTTATCTAAAGAGGAAAAAAAATCCTAGCATAACACATCCATATTTATTGAATCATTTTTATCATCAGTGTTTAGAATGCATGGGTCAGAGAGAGGGTGGCTACATAAATCAGCCAGCGGAATAGACATAGCATAAATACCCTAATGCATCGTGCAATCTACCAATATGCTGCTAGCCACCTGATTGAACATATCTACTAATCGTTTCACAAAGGCTAATGATTTGACAAAATTTATAGAGTTTGGCGCGAGAGAAGAGCAAACAGATTAATCAGTTTTTTTCTTCGACGGACTACTTTACTTATAACCATCTCTTACTTTGCCATCATCTAATTTGGAGCTCTTATTTGTACTTTCCCCTTTTGTTAGCCATACGAGTCTTAACGGTTTATTAAGCCCACAATGCTTTACATTTTCTACTTAATTTATCTTCCCATTTAATTATTTTGTGATGGGTACGCTTGTTTCCCCCCACCAAGAAGCAAAGTGAAAGGATAAAAATCATATAAAATCAGGATTTTCCTCCCTCCAAGAAAACCCAATGCCTAAGTTTACCACGTGTCCACACAAATCTCAAAGCATGCATACTCCTTTTTCACCAATCCGAACAATTTCCAGTTTCATCTTCATTAATATCCTTTGCTAGACGCCGGTGGCCGTTCAGCCCATAGTCGTTGCAAGCCCTGTCGGAATCCCTATCGGGCGAGTGGGGTTTCGGGTCTCAAAAACACCGACTAGATTGTCTTGTGTATCACGTTTTCAGTCGGTCTTACATGGCGGCTTTGTCGTCATCGATGTGGCGTGTTCATATGTGAACATCATGCTTCAAGGGTGGATTCTCTGTTTGCTAGCAGTGTGTGATTTTAGTGCACTGTTGGCTGCATGACCCCGTTTGGTAGCTTTGCATGATTTTGCACCATTTTATTGTCACAAAACAAACCATTTTTTCTATGCGATCAACTCGTGGTTGACAGTAAGATATACAGACTCTTATACTTGTTATATGTTCTATCATTCTCACTTACCTGCATTCACTTTAAATCTCGGCCACACCAAAATGTTAAAGGATTAGTAAAGTTTTGTCGGTATCCATCTTCAAGGAAAATGATCTTCCTTCTCTCAAACAAGACACATGACTTGCAGAGGAAAAAAGATATACTCTGGAATCTAGATCCATGAAAGGGTACAAGCAGCATTGGATGGGCAGACGGTCCTAAGTCGTGTACCCCTTCACTCTGAGAGCTTCCAGGAGAGGCGATTAGGGTTTCCTCACCTCCTGTCAACGCCGCCACCGATCTGCCCGCCTCTGTGACCTTCCTGCCATGGAGGCGCGGTGGATCTCGGCCCTCATCGGCGGGAGGGCTCCATTTTCTGGTTTTCGTGTCAAGGTTTGTTGGGACAGTGCTCTGATGCCGGTGGCGGCGCCTCGTTTCAATAAGTTCTCCCGGTTTCAGTCCCATCTCGGCAGCGATGTCGAGAAGCCCATGGGAATGGTGTGGTCTCGAGGATTTCTTCTGGCGGTGGCGTCTTCAGATCGTCAAGGAGTTTCATCGGCGGTTCTTCTTTCTTCTTCGGCTCCGAGACGGATGTGGTGTTCTAGACCCGTTTGGTGACTTCCTGTCCGCATCCAACACCGTCAGGCCGCTCAAGGAGGAGCGCCAGCGGCGACGCACCGTCGACATGGTCTGGAGTTTGAAAACTAAGGGTATCTCAAGGATTTCGTTGAAATTTTTGTACTTTTTGAAATGTTTTGTACTGTTCGATGTTTCTTTTAATGGCCGGATCCTTTTAGCAAAAAAAGAGAAAGGGTACAAGCAACGGTCTGGCCGTTTCTGCAAACGGTAACGCCCAGTGGCCACATGCAGCCAAATAACCCGCCGCTTTCCATATAAAAGATGGTACTCCCTCCGATCCATATTAGTGGGCATAGCTTTGTCTAAATTCATATGTATCTAGTTAAGTATTTAGACTAGATACATGTGTATCTAGACAAAGTTGTGCCCACTAATATGGATCGGAGGTAGTAGTACAAAATAATTACGTTCTATAGACATTTCGCTACTGGAATTGGCAATCGTACGAACTTGAATGGATGGTTGGATAGAAGTAATGTGTGTGTGTGTGGAAGAAGAGAAAGCATGCTAGACGATGACGAGAGGAGAGTTTTTTCTTCATCCATCAACTGTCTAACGAAAAATCAGTTTCATTAGTTCCAGTTCTCTTGTGTACACCGTTCTGGTGATTGTACGTAGCGTTGCGATAATTTATCATAAATTTTATGCCAGCCATAGACAATTTTATTTGGTCCTTGTGGAAGAGTTAGATGAGAAACGAGGCAGGAAAAATCGCATTCAAAGTTGCACCGATGTCTCCTCCCCAACCCCACCGGCCCCTCCCGATGCCGGCCACTCCGGCGGCGTCGGCCACCCCCTGGCTCTGTCCCAGCGCCCTCACCAGCTGCCCCCACCGCCGGCCCGTCTCCCGGCCAACTTCATCCCGCAGATCGTGGCTCCCCTGGTCCCTACACCAGATCTGGGGCCCACGCGATTGCGGCTTAGATCCGTGGTGGTCTCGGCGGCGCTTTCCTTCGCCTTGTTGGCCTCCGTGGACGAGGTGCCGGAGACCCCGTCTACTTCCGTGGAAGAGGTGCCAGAGATCCCGCTCTCTTCACCTACCTCTGTGCCGCTTTCATTGCAGGTCGGCCAGTTCGTGCTCACTCCGCTCTGCCACATTGAAGGCGACCCTGCACCTATCCCCTCCAGGTCCAGCTCCTCCCGCCTCCCGGCCTGGCAGCTCCCTGTCTTCAATGCTTGGCCCTGGTCTCCCGGCAATCGCGCGTCGCGCCACTCCCTCCGTACAGCGCATTGACGCCCAGGATCGAAGAGAAGATTTGGAGGATGGGTGGCAGCTTGTCCAGCACCGACGCCCTCGTCTGCCCCCGCCTTCAAGGCCGCCCACTGCTCCTGCTCCTGCCCGCCCATGCTCCCAAATTTCTCGTCATCTCTGGGGCCTCTGCTTCAAGTGCTTCGAAAAAGGACACCGGATCCAGGACTGCACGAACCTTGTGTGTTGCCGCCGCTGCTCCCGCCCCAGACACAAGGAGAGGGAGTGCTCTGCGGCTCTCGCGGCCCCGCCGTTCAAGCTCGACGCCGCGGCCTTCCCGCCCCTCCGCCAGCCTGTGATGCTGCACCGTCCGGGGGACCCTCGCTCGCGCCCCACTGAGGCGAGCATCGTCGTGCCGGCCACCGTGGGGATGCAGCAGTCCGCCAACACCCTCGCCTCCAGCTACCTCCTGCTCTCCATCGGCGGCACCAGGCCGCACGTGTCCGCGGCGGCGGTTGCCGACGCCCTCCACGACGAGCTCGACATCCCGACCAGTGCCATCACCGTCGTCCGGCACTTCCCCGAGGACTTCCTTGTCTCCTTCACCCACCAGCACCACCGGGAGCGCGCTCTGGCCACGCCCTCATTTCGCCGCGGCATCCTCGACATCCACATGAAGCCGTGGACCCTGGAGGCCCAAGCTGACCACGTCGACATGAAGTACCACATGTACCTCGAGCTGGAGGGCGTCAAGCTCCACGCCTGGGACGTCGACACCGTCTCCCGCTCCATCGGCGACGAGTGCGACATCGACTACATTGTGGCGCACTCGGCGCTGAAGGAGGACGCTGCCACGCTCGGCGTGTGGGCCTGGACCGACAACCCCGATCACATCCCCAAGGTGAAGCATCTCAAGTTGCCGGCCCGCCCCGCGCTCCCGTCTGCTCCATCCATTGGCCGCCGTGCCCTACGCTCGCGGGTCATTGTCCATATGGTCATGTACACGGACTTCAATGGAGTGGAGTTTATCCCTGGTGTGCCCGCCAAGCCTCGCCGCACTGAAGAATTCGACTGGGCTTAGGGTGTCGTCGATGGTGAGCGGCGTCCCTCTAGCAGCAGGGAGGCGACGTCCGAGCCGGCGCGCCGTGGGTGCCGTGATGATAATGAAGACCGTCGCGGCCGTGGGGATGACCGTCCCAGGATGCGGGATCGGCTCCTCGGCCGTAGCTGCTCGCGCGCCAACCAATGTGACTATCAGGCGATATTTAATTGGGTCGAGACTCATGTCTTGGAATGCCTTGCTGGCTCGGTTGATACTGGTTCAACTAACACAAGGTCCCGATGAGTTTCGTTGAAATTTATGTGGGAATGGAAAATTCTCGGTAGATTCCATGTATAGGGCGTTAGTCCATTCTGATTTTTCAGTCGATAATAAAAAAATAATATGACAAATAAAGATTCCGCTCAATTACTTGGTATCTTCGTAAGGATGTCATATTAACAAAGGATAATCTTGTTAAGCGAAACTAGTATGGAAGTACAAAGTGTGTGTTTTGTCCACAACAGGAGGAAATAAAACACTTATTCTTCGAGCGTAGCTTTGCATGTTCTATTTGGTTATCTATCCAGATAGTTTCTAACTTGTATCCACCCAAGTTCATTGCAAATGTATTTGGCAACTTGCTACATGGGATAGATAAAAAGTTTAGAACAGTTATTAGGGTGGGATCTATAGCAGTTATATATGATCGTTTTGGCTGTATAGAAATGAAAATGTTTTCAATGATAAAGATTTTTCTCGAATTGCAGGTACTCTACCGGTGAACAATTATTCTCCATTTGTGGTCCACATTACAACGGGCGGGGTATCGAGACCTCTTTACGGAGACATGTCACGACTGAAAGAGGTGGCGAGTGATATTTTTATCCAACATGGATGGTCGTAATTACCTCGGCGGATTGGTCCTCCATAGTCGTTGACGTCTTACCTCTACATGATTGTAATTCGCCTAGTGCTACATTATTTTTTTATTTTTTGGAATTTTTGGATTGCGGCTTTGTGCATTCCTATGTAGAGGTCGGGTGTAGTACTTAAACATCTTAGATAATGAACCTCTTTATAAAAAAAGCTAGTGGCTGCTCCAACATCCCTACGGCTAGCGGACTAGATCATTCTCCATCGCCAGCCCGATCAGCCCTAAAGCTAGTGAGCATTCTGGAAACAATGTCCTTGAGCTGCAGGGGAAAGCGTAATTGTCTTGTGGTTGTGCCCATTTGCCTCACGCATCACACGAGATTAATTTGGATGTCCAGTCATACATTCCAACGCATCACACGTAATTGTCGTGTGGGTGGAAGAGAATGCCTCCGCACAGTACTGAAGACACCGACAGGATGACATTTGTATCTTTACCGCTCAGGACAAGACAAAGAAGCTGCCAATGCCATGAGCTTTGGGTACGAGATGTTACCTTACTTGCTGCAATAAAAACCGACACTTCAGAAGTTTCAAAAAAATGAAAATAATCTTCGATGTAGATGATGACGAATTCTACCGGTGCGCAAAAAATCAGTGTAACATATTTTGTATTTTGGCTGTGTAAAAATGACAATTTTCTAGATCTGAGGTGGGTGGATAGTGCAAATTTCGATTTCTTTCTAGATTTGTCATTCTTGTGTAGGATGGAATACAAAATATTTTTCTGTTGAAAATTCGATGGACCTTAGAGCACGTCAATTTTAACCTCTATGATATTTCTTGAATTATTTTGAAACTTTAAATGTTAATTTTAAAAAAATGGCCACATATAGCCCGTCTACAAAGTGAGGGTATGCGTTTGGACCGTATTTCTCAGTAAAATTAACCGATAATTTGAATCTCACGTGGTGTAGTTGCATGAGTCTCGAACCGCTACTAGTTACATGCATCTGCCTAAGACACCTATATATGCATGAACCGACAGTTTTGCTTCAGACAAAGCTTGGACCAATAGCGGCCAACCCATAGCTATCTCCCTTCTCCCCAGCCATTCTATAAATACACTTAGGATTCAGCAATTTAGATGCACCAAGCAGGAGTATCATCCTACACAAGTCTTAAACCCTCTCTTCATTACTCCCAACCTAGTTGTCCCTACATCCCATCTACCCTACTTCAAAAAAAATCCTCAACTCGAGCAATATGGCTCTTGCTACGCTCGTCGCCATGGCCACCTTGCTGGTGTTAGTTGTCTTTCCCATCATATGGCAGCAATGTGAGCGACGCCAGCGGCTTCCCCTGGGCCCGCCACACTACCCATCATCGGCAACATGCACCAGATGGTCTGGAACAAGCCAGGAGTATTCAGATGGATCCATCGCCTACTCAAGAAGATGAATACAGACATCATGTGCCTCCGACTCGGGTCGACTCACGTCGTCGTTGTGACGTGCCCGAAGATAGCCCGCGAGGTACTGTGAAAAAACGACGAGGTTCTCGCCTCCCGTCCCGCCACGTTCTCCTCTCGTGCATTCAGCTTCGGGTACAGGGGCTCCATCTTCTCGCCATATGGCGAGCAGTGGAAGAAGATGAGGCAGGTCCTCACCTCCGAGATCCTCGCCTCGTCCATGGAGAAAAAACTCCACCACCTCCGGAAGGAGGAGTACAACCACCTTGTGAGGTACATCAGCAACATGGCACGTCCAAACAACTTCATCGACGTCCGCTATGTAGCCCAGCATTTCTGTTGTAACATAATAAGAAGTCTTGTGTTTGGTAAGAGATACTTTGGCGACGACATACCGGCTTCGTTGACTAGTGGGCCCGGACATGATGAGGTGGCCCATGTTGCCGCTCTCTTCACGGCCCTCAACCATCTCTACAGCTTCTGCGTGTCCGACTACTTCCCGGCCCTGGTAGGCCTCGATTTGGAGGGCCATGAAATGGTTTCCAAGAATGGCATGAGAGTACTCAATCAGCTGCACGATCCCATCATACAAGAGAGGATCCGTGAAAGGTCCACCACACTTCAGAAAGGTGGCAAAAAGAAAGAGCCCAGAGACTTTTTGGACGTCCTGGTTTACCTTGAAGATGCAGATGGACAACCATTGTTGTCCTTACAAGAAATCAGAGCACAAACAATGGTTAGTATGGTGTTTCAAACGTTTAATTGGAACAATGAATTGATCATTTTCTACATCTCATATAGTATATATTTTAATTTTATATTATTGACCAACTTATCTAATTATTTTTCTAACATCTATATATCGGTGTAGGAAATGATGGTTGCAGTGGTCGATAACCCATCAAACGCTGTTGAGTGGGCGCTCGCTGAGATGATGAATAAGCCGGAGGTCATGCAAAAAGCTATTGATGAACTAGACGCTGTCGTTGGTAAAGATAGACTAGTCGAGGAATCTGACATTCCAAGGCTAAATTATCTCAAATCATGCATTCGGGAGGCTTTCCGCTTACACCCGTACCATGCACTTAATCTACCACATGTAGCCATGGGGGAAACCACCGTAGCCGGCTACACCATCCCTAAGGGTAGCCACGTCATTTTAAGCCGACTCGGGCTTGGTCGGAACCCCAAGATCTGGAACGAACCACTCGAGTTTCGGCCCGAGAGGCATCTGAACACCACCAATGTAGTACTTCTTACCGAGCCAGGCCTAGGATTTATTTCATTTAGTAGTGGAAGGAGGGGTTGTCCTGGGATTTCACTTGGTACATCTGTCACAATGATGCTATTTGCAAGGATGTTGCAGGGATTCACTTGGACCAAGCCTCCAGGTGTTGATAGCATCAGTCTTCAGGAAGGCAATGCCAACCTTGCACTAGCTAAACCCCTGGTTTTGCAAGCAAACCCACGGTTAGCTACTCACATGTATATATAAGCAATGAAAGAGAGTTCATACGTTTACTCAATTTTAGATCGATAATATGTATCTGGAATAAATAGGTCCTAGATATCGCTGGACCACATTCGGTTGTCCGATCGCTTCATGTTTGTACAATAAAGTAACGATGATCAATGCTATATTTAATGTAATGAGTGATCACTGTCACAAAGATGTATGCACTTATCATAACGGTGTACCATGTTGTATTTATATAAGTTTGGTGTTTTCTTTCAAAGTCAGCGACCTTTCTTAATCTCCAAATACAGTCTAGATCATCCACTAGCTAGCCTGACTTAAAGAAAATCAAGGGATACACAAACAGAACCCCTTAACAAATGTCCAGACTGGCTATGAATTTAAGATAATCCCTTCTTATTCTTCACACGATTTGCCACCATTTCTCCGATAGAATTAGCCAGGTCTGATGTAGAAAAGAACAAATAATAATGCAAGTTCGGAATATAAGTGGGAAAGTCGAGAGGGCATTGGCCCACTTGAACAATATTATATGTCACAAATGCTATTTTTTAAAGAGAAAAAATCCTAGCATAACACGTCCATATTTATTGAATCATTTTTATCATTCGGAATTTACAATTCTTGGGTCAGAGAGAGGGTGGCTACATAAATCAGCTAGCGGAAAAGACATAGCATAAATAACCTAATGCATCATGTAATATATTAACATGCCGCTAGCCACCCTGATTGAACATATCCCGTGCAACGGTCTCTAATCGGTTCACAAAGGCTAATGTTTTAACAAAACATTTAGGGTTTGGCACGAGAGAAAACAAACAGACTTATCAGTTTTTTTCGACGGTCTACTTTACTTATCATCATCCCTTACTTTTCCATCATCAAATTTCCAGCTCTTATTTGCACTTTCCCTTTTGTTAGTCATATGGGTCTTATCGGTTTATTAAGTGCACAATGCTTTACATTGCCTACTTTATCTTATTTTTTAATTATTTTGTGTTGGGTATGCTTGTTCTCCCCCAACAAGAAGCAAAATGAAAGAATAAAAATCCTATAAAATCAGGACTTTCCTCGCTCCAAGAAAAACCAATCCTAAGTGTGCCAAGTGTCAACACAAATCTCAAAGCATGCATACTCCTTTTTTTCCAATCCAAACCATTTCCAGTTTCTTCTTCATTAATATTCTTTGCTGGACGCCGGTGGTCGTTCAGCCCATAGTCGTTGCAAGCCCTGACGGAATCCCAATCGGGCGAGTGGGGTTTCGGGTTTCGAAGACACCGACTAGATTGTCTTGTGTCTCGTATTTTCAGTCGATCGGTCTTCCATGGCAGCTTTGTCATCATCGATGTGGCATGTTCATGTGTGAACAACGTGCTTCAAAGGTGGATTCTCTGTTTGCTAGCCGTGTGTGATTTTGGTGTGTTGTTGGCTGCATGACCCCGTTTGGTAGCTTTGTGTGATTTCACCATTTTATTGTGATAAAACAAACCATTTTTTCCTAGGTGATCAACTCGTGGTTGACAGTAAGACATACCGATCCTTCTACTTTTTATATTGTTCTATTATTCTCACTTACGCGCATTCACTTTAAATCTCGGCCACACCAAAATGTACAAGAATGAATAAAGTTGTGTCGGTATCCATCTTCAAGGAAAATGATTTTCCTTTCTCTCAAACAAGACACATGACTTGCCGAGGAAAAAAGATATACTCTGGAATCTGGATCCGTGAAAGGGTACAAGCAGCGCTTTGGCCGTTTTATAGACATTTCGCTCCTGGAAGTGACCATCGTACGAACTTGAATGGAGGGATGGTTGGAAAGAACTAATGAGTGTGTGTGTGTGTGTGTGGAAGAAGAGAAAATATGCTAGACGACGACGAGGGGAGAGTTTATTTTTCATCCATCCAATGTCTGATGAAAACTCAGTTTCATTAGTTTCAGTTCTCATGTGTAACACCGTCGTGGAGATTGTATGTAGGGTAGCGATCGAGCTTTAACGTAATTTATCATAAATTTTATTTGTTCCTCGTGGAAGAGTGAGATGAGAAACGAGGCCGGTATGGTTCATGTGCTGATTAGCGATGGAATGGGACTCACGACCAAACCCGTCCTCTCCACAGAGTCATCACACAAAGGAGTGGTCTGCATGGTTGCAAGACCATTCCACGGTATCCATCACATCACAGCGTACGTGTGGAGGTGAATGCCTCCGGACAGTGAAGAGGTTCACTGTCCTTGGGTCTAGGTACCATCAGTGGTGGATGCATGCATGGCCCCCTCCTAGCTTGCATTTTTGTTATTATATCTGTGTCCGCCACAAGAAGGTTCCGATGGCGGATGTCGGTGGTCGAGTAGCGCAGAGAAGCAGAAAGGTCCCACAAGGGAGGTCGAGGGAAGCGGGATGGCGGTGCTTTCTAGGTTACATGAACATAATGGCCGAGCAGGGGCGACAAGGAGGCCGATGACCCCGAGCTCAACCGCCGCTGTCAGCCCACCCCGCCGTCCTCCCGCTGTGCCAGTGCTCCGTGGCCTCCTGCAATCCTGTCATCCCTCCCCTGCCCCGGTTTTTTTTGCTGCAGAGGACCTCTACGGCTGCACCAGGTTGTCACCTCCATTAGAGTCAATACAAGTTCTCTGGCACATAGTTTTGAAATACACAAGTAGTGACTTATTGGAGAACTGTTGAGAGTTTTGAAAATATTTGACGCCTTTCTAGGAATAGACATGTCGGCCATGTTGGCCATCTTTTTAATAAAATCAATAAAAATGAAGAAAACTTCAAACAAAATGCAATCTTTTTTCATGGAGTCCTTTTATGTTTACTAGCTAGTTGGTAGGGATAATATATAACTTAGAATATTACTACTTCAAAAAAATGTTCCTAAAAAATACTATCATGTATGAAAATTCATGAGTTTCAAGTCAAGTGACCAAGATCATGGCCATATTCATGGCATAGTTCATGATAATGTATCCATACTTGTCAAAATAGGTGTTCTTGGCATGTCAAATAACATTGCCAAAGTTAGTTTTCAAATTACTTCTAAAACAAATATTTCCATTTTTTACGTGCCAAAAATAGGGTTTTTTGTGAAGTAAATGCAGAGCATATCCTGCAAAATGATATCAATCCAATTTTAACATAAAGTATATACCTATTTAACGGATAATTACTAAATATTATTCATTTTCTTGCGTTTTGGCCATTTTAAATGACTTTATGCTTATTTCTCAAAAATGTTATAGTTTGCTTCTAAAAATTGTCAAAACTTCTTTTTATTAGGTACATAAGTAGTAATTTATAGAAGCAGTGAGAGAGTTTTGAAATATTCGATCCCTTTATATGGATATCCATGTTGGCCATTTGGCCCTATTTTCCAAAATGGAGAAGCATTCAAAATGCATTATTCCCTATGAAGTCTTTTTATGTGTACTAGATTTTAGGAAAATATTAAACTTGTAATATGACTACTTTTAAAAAAATCTTAAATGTAAAAACATTTATGTGTTTCAAACCAATTGAACAATATCATGGCGATAGTCGTGGCATAGTTAACGATAATGTGCCCATATTTGGCCGTTAGGTGTATCTTGGCATTTAGAACAGCCTTTCAAAATTGATTTTATGAATTATTTGTAAAAAAATCATTTGATAAATTACAATAATAAGATTTTTGTGAAGTGAGTGAGAAGAATATGATCAAAATGGCAACGATCCAATTATCACACAAATTAGACCATATTTGATGGATAGTTCCCAAACATCATGAATTTTCTCACTTTTTACCTACTTTCGTCATTCAAATGACTTTATGCCTATTTCACGAAAGTAATCAAATTTGAACTATAAGTGTGTCATAGTTTGCCAAAATATGCCAAATATCACTTTTAGGTACACAAAGTAGTAATTATGTCAGAGAACCAGTGAGAGTTTTGAAAGATTCGACCGCTTTCTACGAATAGCCGTGCCGTCCATTTAAACCTCTTTTGAAAAAGAAAAGAAAAGGAAGAAACATTTGATACGTCGAAAACCTATGAACGAACTTTATTGTTTATTATAAATCTTGATTAGTCTGCATTTGGAGTCAAACAAATAGGTACACGTATAGGATTGTGTCCATTAAACTCTTTTCTGACACCGTTGCGGGGAATGATCGACGATATACGTCCTTCCATTATAGGAGAAAGGGTAATTGGCCTCTGGTTCTTGCCATTTCCCTCACACGAGATTTGAACGTCCACCAGCGCGTAGTACGCATGTTGGCGGGGAGACTCTTCAGACAAAACGAGGTACTTCTGCATCATCTGCTGGAACTTGCCACATATTTCAGCACAGTTTTCACGCTGGTTGGCCAGGTCAGCAGCTAGCCAGCTCACTGTATACCCTTGCCTATAAATTGGAACATACCGTCGGTAGTCTAGTCCAGCCAGCATCAGTTCTCAAGCATCACTAGGGGTCTAGCTAGTAGTGTTGCTGCCTAGCTTTCAATTCAAGCGGTACCATGGCAATGGCATGGCAGATAACGATGGCCACGGCAGGAACCAGGTGCTTCCGGCCGGCAACCGTGCGATGCTCGTCGGCGCCGCCTCCGGGTCGCCGGTCGGCTAACTACGCGCCCAGCTCCTGGGACTACGACTCCCTCCTGCAGCTGCTGTCGACCAACAGTCGGTGCCATGCCAACCATATGGTGATCTCATCTCTCCATCCAGTATGCAATGCAATATCGTAGAGACATGGCAATTTAGAAAATGGAAATTAAGGCATAAGTGCACGTATGCATCCAACACTTACAGGACGGAGCTCGGAGATTTGACAGGATGAAGGCCGACGTGAGGGAGCGCCTGGTGGCCACAGGCGACGACAGGCTGCGAAGCTCGGGCTCGTCGACACGGTGCAACGGCTCGGCATCGCCTACCACTTCGAGGAGGAGGTTGCCGGTATCCTCAGCTCCATCCATACTACAAAACCTCATCAGTGCAGCTGGGGTGATGATATTGCTTATGTGGCATTGAGGTTCAGGTTGCTCAGGGAGAACGGTTTCCCAGTCTTCTTCCCCGCAGGTATATACCTAGTATGAAATATACACTTTCAAATAAACCGAGTTTATCTGTAATGAAAATATCGCATTAAGGTGATAAAAAACAGCAAAGTGTTGTACTTCAGCTTTTGCGTGTAATAAGATGGTGTTTGTGCACTTAACTGAAACTATTTCATGGTGTCAATATCTGTAGAATCTCTGCAATATCTTAAGCAAGGATCAGACAACGTCAAGGGACTCCTCTCACTCTACGAGGCCTCTTACCTTGCGTTCGGAGGGGAGGAAACACTGGACGAGGCGAGAGCACTTTCGTCGAGTACTCTCAGAGAGCTCCTGCCATCCATGGATCACCACTTACGGCGCAGCGTGACACATGCTTTGGACCTCCCGTTGCACTGGAGGTCTCCTAGACTAGAGGCAAGATGGTTCATTGATCAATGCGCTAGAGATGAGAGCGGTTCCGATCCGTTGCTCCTTCGGTTCGCGGCGATGGACTTCAATAATGTGCAAAGTGTGCACCAACAAGAACTTGGGAGGCTCGCAAGGTAATTAAGCTTGAAGAAATTAACCCTCGATAATTACTTCAATAGTTGATGGGTTTGTGCATCCTTGCGTAGAAGGAGAGTCTAGTTGATGCTTCCTGTAGATCATCGATTATATACTTATCTAAGATATTGAAACTGGCTGGATTATAGGTGGTGGAAGGAGACTGCCCTTGGTGAAAAGTTGGTGTTCGCGAGGGATCGTCTGATGGAGTGCTTCCATTATGCAAATGGAATCGTGTGGGAGCCAAACCATGGACCATGTCGAGAAGTGCTTGCTAAAGTCGCTAATCTAATAGTTCACTTGGATGATGTTTATGATGTGTATGGAACACTAGATGAACTCATCCTCTTCACTGATGCCATTGGAAGGTAAACTCTGGGTAGCATTGTACGTCTCATAATTTAGGTAGCTTCATTTAATATAGGAGTAACATGTGTAATAACATGTATAGGACACACTAGTTTCACCATGAACGAACCTTTTCTGTTGTCGAAATTTTGCTCAAATAAAATTCAAAAAAAAAAAAAAAAAAAAAAAAATTTTGCTCAAATAAATATTGTCAGATGGGAAGAACGTCCCACCGAAACACTCCCGGAGTACATGCAAGCACTCTACTCCGTGATGTACATGACATCCGATGAGGTGGCAGAAAATGTGCGGAAAAATCATGGTTGCGACACTCGTTTTCTTCTTCGAAAGGCCGTAAGTTTGTTTACAGAATTAACTTCACTGTCAAGCGTGTGTAGTATTCACAAAATAATAGTGATAATGAACTACATAACATTGCAGTGGCATGACATGGCAAAGTCATTCCTGGTGGAGGCAAAGTGGCACCATGGAAACCACAGACCAACACTGCATGAGTACCTGGACAATGGATCGGTTTCGTCCTCTGCACCACTGGTGCTGCAACATGCGTTTCCCATGGTCAACATGGAAGAAGAACTGAGCTCCAAGTCTCTTGCTGAAGTTGGAAGCTACCCAAAATTAGTCCAGTCTGCATCATTAATTCTACGGCTCTGTAATGACTCTGCAACGCACTCCGTAAGGACAATCAATGTGTTTCCCATTTAAATTGTTCCTTGATGTTTCGTCACCAAAACTGAACTTTTCTGCGAGTGTCTCTTGGTATTTATATTCGTGTGTATTGTGTGAAAATATGTTTGACAGGCTGAGCTGGAGAGAGGGGATGCACCATCTTCCATAGCTATCCACATGTCGGAGAACCACTCCGATGAGCAAGAGTCCCGCAAAGCAATGGAAGACCTTACCATGGATGCTTGGAAGTCGATAAATGAAGATGCATTCAAACATTGTACATTTTCGAGATCTTTTGCCAAGAGTTGTGTCAATTTGGCTCGAATCTCACACTGTGTTTACCAAGGTGGGGATGGTTTTGGGGCACCAGATGGTCACAAGAAAAGGCAAATCAGAGAGTTGTTCTTGGAGCCTTTCATGAGTGAGAAACATTAAACAATGGGAACCTTGCCTAAGGAACTGATATGTGTCTACTCTCGCAGAAGAGAGTGTTTCAGTTCGGGAAGATGTCGTATAAGGCTAATCAGGTGTAGTTACTGATTTTGTTGTATGCTGAAACTATTGAACAATTCTGAGTGTTTGGTGATAGGGCAAATAACAAAATGTTTACTCCAGCCAGTGTATCTCTCCAAGCTTGCAGTGAAATCTAGTCTGCTAGTTATTATGTTTGGAGAATACAAAGTTTAGGCCTTGAGTTCATCATTCTTTCAAACACACTGACAGAGAATGGATCAAAACAAATGGAAATAATAGATAAATCATGGGTTGTTAGAATTTTTCAGATATATACATGTCTTTCATTGAGTGAGGGGCTGTGTCTGAACTTAAACAGAAGTGAAGAAAACATTGTATCTTTATACCTTCTAACCTCTAGGCACCATACAACCTGTGCCGAAACTCTGACTGACTTCAGCGCTGCATCGACGCTGAAAATGGGCAGCAAGGTAGTCTGAAAATGATGGTCATAAAGTTGGATACGTATGGGTCCGGTAAGAAATATTTACCAGAAAGAACGTCTCAAGTTCTTGAAGTCTTTTCAGAGATACACTCCGGAACAAACCCTTGCAGCTATCTCAGGTTGCTCTTCACTTCACCTACTCCCTCTGATCTGTAAAAAATGTCAGTCAGCTGTACTAGCAAGTTATACTATCTCAGCTCTTTTCCAGCGACACATAAAAAGGATCGGAGGGAGTATTAGATTTTGCAGTTCAACATCAGGATTTACATTTCAGACAACAGTCGAAGCAAAAAAGAAGATAGAAAGCACAGCTCACACTAACATTGTGTGACCTGGATTACCCATATGTAAACATCTGCTATGAAATTTCAGAGGTAGGTTTTACTTGTGTCCATGTTACAGAATTTCTTGCAGATTTTGATCTATTGGCATCCTAATCATAAGAGGTGAAATTAATCATTACTACCCTTATGTTTTACATGAGAGAGAAAAAAATTCAAAACTCAAGAGTTCAACCATAGACAACACATATTTTCTTCCAAAGAGAATGTTACAGAATTTCTCGCAGATTTTGATCTATTGGTATCCTAATCATAAGAGGTGAAATTAATCATTACTACCCTTACGTTACATGAGAGAGTAAGAAAAAGTTCAGGACTCAAGAGTTCAACCATAGACAACACATATTTTCTTCCAAAGAGAATGAGACAGTGGATTACACGTCATGAAGAAAACATCATCAGCTGTTATAATAGTCAAGCTACACATGTAAATCATCTGAGTCAGGAGTTGCGTCTGAACTTGAACAGAAGTGAAAGCAACATCTTCTCAAGGGCAATGGTATATCCTGCCAACTTCTACCCTCTAGGCACAAACTTGCACTGTGATATTCCTACATATGTAAACAAGGTGCACTGCTTTTGTGCTTCACCCTACTCGACACCCTGCAACCGCTGTCGAATCTCTGACTGGATTCCCAAAGAGAATCATAGACAATGATTACATGTTTTGGAAGAAATAGATAACATCATCAGCTACTAAAAAATAGTCAAGCTAAACATGTAAATCATTGAGCTAAGAGTTGTGTCTGCACTTAAAACATCTTCTCATGCACAATGGTATATCCCGCCATATTCTAGCCTCCAGGCGCAAACATGCCCTATCCTACCGCTCCATTTCGAAATAAGGTGTGCTGATTTACTTCTCCACCCTACTCCACACCGTTTAGCCTTTGTCGAATCTCTGACTGGCTTAGTGATGCATCGACACTGAAAACAAACAATGGCACAAATTAGGATCTGTAACTGTGGAACAAGATCGCTGTTAAGTGTTGCTATAGTAAAAACAGTTATGCATCAGAGGGGAAATGTTTACCAGCAGAGGACATCTCCACTTAGCGCAGTCTTCTCAGAGATCCACTGTGGAACAAACTCGTGCAGCAATCTCAGTTGTTCTTCAATCTCGCCTGTAGGTACTTCAACATCAGGATTAACATTGCAGACAACAGTTCAAGCAGCAAAAGATAGAAAGCACAGCTCACACTCACCCTTGTCAACAATCTTCGGGCTACGATCAATAATCCTCTCAATGAGCTCCTGCTTTGACAACACAGAGCGCTGCCTCGACTGATAGATCAGGAAGACAATGTCAAAGGTGCTTGGCAGGGACGATATAAGCTTCTGCCTTTGCACCTGATCGGCAAAGCCTGTTTCCTTCTCCTCCAAAGCTCTCTTTTCCTTTTGCTTTACCTGCAAGTAACACGTGGGTTATCCTCAGTCCACAGAACTGAGAATACCATGGTCACAATCAACAAGAGCTTACCGATTGCAAGAGGGACTTTGGAAGGAAACTGAGTAGCTCGTCATCGGCATCGACAGCAGATGTGCACGTGCTTTGGTTCTCTTCTTCCATACTGCTTGCATCCTTTGTAGGTGTCATGAAAAGTTTGGCCCTGGCTGAACGCTTGGCCATCGTCAGAGGTGGTGTCTCGCACAGTGTAGCAGACATTGGCCTCTTTGGGGTGTGAAGGCCTGGCGTTGCAGCCAATAATCTCACTGGCGTAGAAGCAAACTTGGCAGGAGTCCCTTGTGAAGCACCAAACCTGAGTGCAACATCCTCGGCACCCTTCTCTTGCACTTGCGATTCATGATCTACGCCACCAGAAACAGAACTGAGCACCGACTTCCTGCTAAGTGGAGATGCAGCGGTAGATGGACTGGTTGTGCTGGCCGTTGCAGGGCATGTTGAAGATCTCTGCGAGAACCTTCTCTTGAAGGAATGCGACATGTGTGACATCCCAACAGGCTGCTGTTCAGCCAGAGACGGTGATGGCACTGCAGATTCAGCTTCAGGAACAGCTCTTGGTGCGATCTGAGCGACACTTGGTTTTGTTTGAGTGAACGGATGCGGCAGCTCATGCTCCGGAATGTCATCTCCCTGGTAGATAAATTGCATAGACACCATGAATACTTCATATCAACTACAAATACACCCTAAACTTGCAAAAGTACTAACGTTACAAGATTATCATACCTCGGGATGGTTCCTGAAGAAATCCACAAGCCTGTGCCTGAACATCCTTCTCAGTGCCGAGTAGCGGGTTTCCCCCTTCTGCATGATGCTGTTGTCGACCGCATCGACCAGCAGGTTCACCTGAAGATCCGGCTTCATGCAGCAGGTGATCTCGTCGCGCAAGAGGATCTTGTTGATGACAATCGCCTCGGGCATTATGTACTTGAGCTGCGCGAGATTGCCGTAGGTGAACCTCCTGCAGAGAGAAGCTATGAGAATCATCAGAGACTGATCCGTGCGACAATCCAATTACAGATGAGTAGTTGTCTGACTAGTAGATACTGAATTGTGAGATATAGAGGCATTATGAACCTGTCGGCCAGATTTTGGATGCTGGCACAGATGTTGGGGAAGGTCGCCTTGGATCCCTTCATGCGCAGCAGCCGGGTGGAGCTCTCGAAGCAGTTGAAGAACTCGCAGAGATTCTCGTAGCTGACCACCAAACCAGATTAGAAATCAGCACTATAGCGGTTAACGAAATTTAACAGGACTCGTTTTGCACCACAGAAGCGAGATTCAGAGATTTGTCACAATATGTTTTCACTGGATTCGTGACGGTCCGAAACTAATAAAAAGGATCGAATTTGAGGTGCCTAAATAAACAGGGACTAGAGCGACAGGATGGGAAGACCGAGGAGGATGTTTACCTCTGGGGAAGCTTGACCTCGGGCCTGCGCTTGACGGGGCTGCGTCCGGAGCCGGGGGCGACGCCGAGCTCCCTCGCGACGGACTCGAGCGCGTCCTCTTGTGCAACCTCCGCCGGCCCAGGGCCCCTGTCCGTACGCCGCAAGTCCAGCGCCGCCTGCCGGACCTGCTTGACGGAGAGCGCCACGGCGCCCTTGCCCGCCGCCCTCCGCAGCAGGGGCCGCTGCTCTGTCTTGTCCGGCGTCGAGGTCAGATCCGACGCCGCGGGGACCTTCTGCGTCGGCTTCTCCGGCGTCGCGGCCTGGTCGACGGCGAACGAGGCCGCCGCCTTCTTGGGCTTCTGCGGCGTGCCGGCGATGGAGGTAGTCGTCGGTGCGGTGGTCCTGGCTCTCTTGGATGGGGTGGCGGCGGCGGCGTCCATGTTGAGGTGGAGGAGGATGAGGAGGGTTTGGGTGCGGATTAGGATCTCAGATTTGGGAGGCGTTTATAACTGACCGGGGAGGGAGGTAACGGGTGGGAGCTATGATGTTTTGGCGGAGGCAACGGCGAGAAGTGGCGCCAAGAGCTGCGGGGCGTGCCACGTGGGCGTGCTTTGTGCTGTTCGCGCCATGTCGGGGGAGGACCTTCGAGGGCCCATCTTCAAGTAACATATGTAATGTCGTATTTATTAATTTGCACACTCATCTTATTTTGAAATTTGAAATGTGTGATGCTATGGTACTCCCTCCGATCCATATTAATGGTCTCAACATTGTCTAGATACGGATGCATCTAGTCTAAACACTTAACTAGATACATCCGTATCTAGATAAAGTTGAGACCATTAATATGGATCGGAGGTAGTAACATATTATAACCACAAACATCTCTCTCCTCATTAATTACTTGCCATATCAGATTTTTTGCCTACGTGACACTGATGTTACTATTCATGTTACTCCCACTGTGACTAATCTTAAAGTGTCCCTAGTCGTAGGATTAAGTTTTTTAGCTTAAATGGTCGTATCCACCGTCCGCCCAAATAGATTGACAGAGATGACCAAGTTTATAAGAAAAACCGGGTACAAAAACCATAGAACGCATATAAGGAAATCTGGGACAAAAAATCGCACAAGCGAGGTGACTCGCCGCCCACACGACGCAAGTCGACCAAACACCATAAATATACACCACCTCCTCCGAGGCCGTCGCCCCGGCGTACAAGCAGGACGAAACTTCGCATAGCCCGAAGTCGTACCAGTCAGGGTCGATGAGCTTCCTGTCCACACAACACCAAGACGCCAACAGATTCCACCTGCTCTAGGGCCACTCCTAAAGGGGCCACCGCCCGGCATATCAACCAAGACGAAGCTTTGCATTGATGAAACTCGAACCGGTCAAATCGAAGGACCTGCTGTCTACACAGCATCAGGACTCATCCAACCCGCACTTGGCCACGAGCATGCCCCATAGGACCATGGCCGCGTGAGAGCTCGAGGTCTCCTCGACGTATTCAGTCACGTTGAAGAAATCGTGCCCACGACAATGACCTGACCAAATGCAGAGTTGGGATACAAATGCATCCAAATGCGCAGCAATGCCAGCAAACTCACAGTACATCAGTTATTTGAGCATTTTCAGACATGGATTTGAGTAGTTGAGAACAACAAGGAAAATATGCTAACCAAAGTAGTCACGTAAATAAGGTATATAATACATGTTGGTTTGTGCCATGTAGCCAAAGTTCTCACTCCAATAATACAGTCACCGCATGGAATACACGAATGGCGTACCTTAGTTTTATAGAAGGTAGAGGCCAATTTACAAGGTGTTTCTCATGGTTGCTAGCAAGCACACCCAGCTCCATACAACTCCACTCGACTACTTAGTAAATAATCTACTCCTACCGCTCCCGCCAATCTTTAATGCTGATGAAAGGCACCACAAGATGTACCGGTTTGATCTAATTAAGGTCAGTTACCAATACTCGAGTTTTTCGTTGTTTCCGTAACATGTACTTCCTCCATCCTTGAATAAGTGTATTTCTAGCTTTAGTACTAAGTCAAAAGAAAATGACCAAATTTATAGAAAAAAATAGCAACATATATATGACGTCACATTGGTATATTTTGAAACTTCGTTTCAAGACGAATCAAGTGATACTAACTTAATGTCATAAATGCAGGTACTTTTTCCTATAAAGTTGGTCGAACATTAATAATTTTGACTTAGCCTAAAAGGCACAAGTACACTTATTCGAGGACAGAGGGAGTAGCGGATAAGCTTAACAAGAATTGAGTTCAAATATGTAATAGTAGCGCCCGAAGAACAATTGGTACAAAAAAACAAGGTAACTTCTTTCAATGTCTGCTACACAAGTGGCCAGTGTGATAAACAACTCATGCAGCAAGCTCAAGACCTGTACCACAGCGGCAATGGACACCAATTCATGTATGTGCACCAGTGGAATGTAATGAAAGAGAGCCAAAAGTTGAAGATTCATATCTACACGGAAAGGAGATGGAATAAGGAGGTCATCACTATTGAGAGTAGGTTGCAAGGGTGCTAAGAAAGCTAGAGAAAAAGATAAGGAAGGAAGTCACTATTGAGAGAATAGCATGAAACAACAGATTGGGACTCTTCTACAAGCACAAGCAGATACAAGGTGCAAACTGATGAGATGATGGAATTGCAGGTTGACTATCTGCTGACAAGGTGCAAGCTAATCGACTTGCATAATGGAGAGGCGGTGGCTAAATTATCAGAGGAAAGAACCACTTTTTTCGGCAAGTTCACAGAGATGTTGAATGCTGACATACAATTGATGAATCCATGGACAAAGGTGAGGGCTGTTACGAGTTTCAGAAATCAACTTTTCAAAGAGGAATAGAAGGTATGTTGTTCAGTTTGTTCCTGCTTTTCTGTAAATGCTCTAGCCGTACATAGGTTGTGACATGCATGCTTGTTATATAGCAGCAAATGAACAGTTGCCGGAATTAATGTTGCATTAGCATGTGCTTATGTCTCAGATTTGGTTTACTCTGTCTTCACTTGATTATACTGTAGCCTACTTACTCTAGCCTATGCATAGTCTTTTGCTCTATTTGATTGTGTATGACAACATCATCTGCTAAAGAAAAACAATGTGTTATGGGTTGTATTGTTTACTAGCTTGCTCAAATACTACATGACATGATGAACTGTCTTGCTCAAAATGTTCATATTTTTTACTAGCTTCCTCAAATACTACGTGACATGATGAACTGTCTTGCTCAAAATGTTCATGTTCTTGTCTGGTATGCTGTCTTCTAAACTATAATCTCTGAATTTATTTAGGGTTACTCCTCCTATCTCATTTCTGAAGTACATGCATCTTGTCTTGCTATCTTCCATACAAACATGTGCTATAACCTATGTCTCTCCTGTTATGTTGATGTGCTAAACCGCCCATGCCAACAGCGCATGCGGATTACCAAAAGGGTGCATTACCTATGTGTCGAAACAGGATGCTCATCGGGTGATAGAAGCCAGAGGCTGCCTTCAAGGATTGGTGTCAACGCCCCTCCACCAACACCTCAGGTTCCTATCACAGAATGAGTAGTGAACCCCTTCATCAGTGTACGAGCAGGATTGAATTCATTAATATGAACAGAGTTGAATTGGTTTGTAGTTTACCAGATCGGACTGGTAGCATGCCGATGACACGCTGCTGGCACGTGATGAGTCTGGTAACTCGTCAAACGAATCTGGCTCGTCTACTGGACGTGGCTCGTCTCTGCAGATCAACTCGTGTGCCATCTCGAGGTTTGCAATGACGTCTGATATGGCCAGACGGTCCTTGGCATCCAACTTCACACAGCATCCTGCAGTCCATGCGACACGCTTCAGCGCCTGGAGCTCCCATGGTGTTGGCTCAGGTACAGGTCTGCTGTCCAGATAATCCGGTACTATGGGATTTTCAAATGACAACCGATACAAAAATGCCTTTTGGCCTGTTAGAACCTCGAGCATCACGACGCCCAAGCTGTACACGTCGCTTGCCCGACTCAGACGACCACTCACTGCATACTCGGGGGCCATGTACCCGTATGTGCCTACAACATGAGAGACTTCCAACCCCGACTCATCATTTGCCATTTCACAGGAGACCGACGAGCCAAAGTCCGACAGATGCGGCACCCAATTGGCATCGAAAAGGATGTTAGCCGACTTGATATCACAGTGGATGATTGGTGGGTTGGCATGACAATGCAGGTGTTCCATGGCGCGCGACACGCCGAGGAGCACATCGATGCGCATCTTCCACGACAAAGTCACTAGGGACAGCTCGGATGAGCCATGGTCAAGGTGCAGGTGGTCGAAGAGCGTGCCGTTCTGCATGTATTCATAGACGATCAGCCTCTCCAACTGTTCCGGCTGTACAGGCTCCTTTCTCCATCTTGTTAGCAGTCCCTTTTGCTTCTTTAGCGTGGTGGCTTGCAGGTGCTTGTCTTGGCTCACAGTCTGGACACATGATCCATGGAGGCGGATGATGTGGTTGTGACGTAGCCGTGATAGGGCGTCGAGTTCCGTGTGAAACTCCTGTAAATTGCTCGACTGCATGTCCATTCGCTTCACAGCCACCTCTCGCCCATCGTGAAGCCTGCCACGGTACACCTTTCCACAACTTCATTCACCGATCTGGGTGTCAAGGGAAAAGTTACTGGTGGCAGCCATCATCTCCGCGAGAGTGAATTCCTGGGTTCCATGTGGAACTACCTCCTGAAAAAGAGACCACAAATGAGCATTCGATGAACACATACCGCTTCATCATGGAGCATACATATCAATTTCTGCAAAGATCAAAAATTCATATTGAAGCTGTCCCTACCTGCAGCTGGGTCGATGACTGTGGAAATTGAGACGGTTCAGTTCTCGTGGAGTCATCTTGTTGAACAAGAATGTTGTATATCCGTTCAAGACGGCGTGTTATGCCAATGTGGCTGATCACGGGGAAGAGAGGATGAGGTAGGAGTCGATCCTGCTCTGCACCTCCCTGAACTTCTCTGCATGCCTGCCGGCCATGACAAGCTGGTACGCCACACTCCTCCCCTGGCAGGACATGATGAGGTCGTGGGCGTCCCGAAGCGTGTCGCCCAGCCCGGCTAGCTGCTGTGCCGCCTCCGGTTCCTGCACGTGCGGCAGCAGCTGCGCGATCATGAGCACCCGGCGCGCGAGCTGCTCACACTCCTCCCTGTTCTGCCGGGATGTCAGCGCGGCCTGCATGATCATGGAGATGAGGCCCCCGAAGTCCGCGCCGACCAGCTGCGCCACCGTCGCCGCCTGACCCAGCCCAGTCCACAGCGCCATTGCCGTGTGCCGCTTCTGCCTGCACGCAAAGGTCAAGACTAAAGAATGGCGGCTTCTGGTCGCTGCTCCCTATTGCGTTGAAACTTCTGCAGCGGTGATGGAGCATATCAGTAAAAGACCGGTGACACAGAGCACCCACGCACACATGCCGGCAACACACACAGGCACCAGACCGGCTGCACTCACAAACACAGCCGTGAGACACACCTCAAGGTTCCTAACTCGATTCCACGCGAATTCACAGGGATACAGGGTTCTCGGCGTCACGCCAAAGAGGAATCGCCGCAGCGAGAGGAGGAAGAGAGAGAGAGACCCAGCAGGGTTTAACTATGGTAATACAACTCGATCCCCAAACCAGACGCAGCTGGAGGCTAATCACCGCCCAGTGGCCCAACCCGCAACGCGACTTCCGTGACTTGGTCAGCCACTGCTCCCAGCCGCACGATGCGCCTCCTTGATAGCTTGTCTCCCATCTGTCCGTTCCTTCTCTCTCATTGCCTTGGTCAGGTGATGGTGCGTGACAATACCCCCTCCTGAAGAAGCAGCTTGTCCCCAAGCTGGAGCCTGCGGGTACTGATTCACCAGCTTGTACACATTCTCCCAGGTGCAACAATCGTCAGGTAAATTGGCCCAACGCACCAGCACTTGTGGTATGTGCTTGCTCCCCTGTTTCACCATTCTCTCCTGCACAATCTGGCTTGGTTGCACAAGCACAGTATCAACAAGAGATAAAGGAATGTCAGTACTTACTGTATCATTTGCTCCAACGGCCTTCTTGAGCTGCGAGACATGCACCACTGGGTGGATGCGAGCTTCAGATGGCAGTTGTAATTTGTAGGCCACCTTACCCACCCTCTTCACAATTGTGTAAGGACCAAAATACTTAAAACCCAGTTTGTGCGATGGGCGTTTCGCCACAGAGGTCTGCACATATGGCTGCAGCCTGAGGTATACTTTGTCGCCCACAGCAAACTCTCGTTCCAGACGATGTTTGTTTGCTTGTGCAGTCATGCGCTGCTGCGCTCGTTCCAGGTGTTGCCTGATTAATGGTGCCATTTCAGCTCTCTCTTGCAACCATTTGTCCAGTTCCTGATTGCCTGAATCCACCGTGTTAACAATGCCCAATTGCCTCGGATTCCTGCCATAGAGCACCTGGAAAGGAGATTTACCCAGAGCTGAGTGATAGGAGGTGTTGTACCAATGTTCCGCCTGAGATAGCCAACGAGCCCAGTTTTGAGGTTTAGCATTGACTGTACAGCGCAAATACGTTTCTAAACACTGGTTTAAGCGTTCTGTCTGTCCGTCAGTCTGAGGGTGGTAAGACGAGCTCATATTGAGTGTTGTGTCGGCCAGCTTGAACAAACACTGCCAAAAGAAACTGATGAATATCTTATCCCGATCAGAGATGATCACTTGAGGCATGCCATGATAACGGTACACATTGTCCATGAAAGCTTGTGCAACCGTGGCTGCGGTGAAGGGGTGTTTGAGAGGTATAAAATGCCCAAACTTGGTGAGTTTATCCACCACCACCAAGATTGTATCAAATTGCCCCGACTTGGGTAGACCTTCAATGAAATCCATCCCCACTGTGTGCCAAGCTGTTTTGGGAATTGGTAGGGGTTGAAGTTTGCCAGGCAACTTCACATGCTCCCCTTTCGCTCTCTGACACACTGAACAAGCTTGAACATACTTTGTGATGTCTTCTTTCATCCCAGGCCACGCAAACAGTTGTTTCACCCGTGTATAGGTAGCCAACACACCAGAGTGTCCCCCCATAGCACTGCTATGCAAGGCCAGCAAGATTGCCTTGTGTGCCTCCTTATGATTGCCCAGCCACACTCTCCCTTTGTATCGGATGACTCCATCATGCAAGGAATAGCCCTGGTTATTATACCCTTGTAAGCTTAATTCTGACAGTAGTTGCTTCGCTTTGTCATCCTTTTGATACCCTTCGATCACAGTATCCAACCACTTCGGCTGTACCGAAGATGTGGCCATGTAAACATGTTGCTGAGGCCTCCTGGATAGAGCATCAGCAGCTTTGTTGGAAATCCCTTTCTTGTAAACAATTTTATAATGTAGACCCATCAGTTTAAAGAAGGCTTTCTGCTGAATTGTGGTGGAAACTTTATTTTCCCCAAATGGATGAGGCTCTTTTGATCCGTGTGGATAATGAACTGCTTGTGTTGAAGATATGGTTTCCACTTTTCAATAGCAATAAGAATGGCCAAACACTCTTTATCATAAATGGATAGAGTCTGATTTTTTACTCCCAAGGCTTTGCTTAGGAAAGCTACAGGGTGGCCTTGCTGCATCAAAACTGCTCCCACTCCTGTCATGCAAGCGTCAGTCTCCAACACAAACTCCTTTGAGAAATCTGGAAGGGCCAGGACTGGGGCCTGAATTAGAGCCAACTTAATCGCCTCAAATGCCGCTTGTGCTTCAGGTGTCCAAACAAATGGAATGTTCTTGCGCAATAAGTCAGTCAAGGGTCAACAGAGAATTCCAAAGAAGCGAATGAACTTCCTGTAGTAACCAGCCAACCCTAGAAAACCTCTCAATTCTTTCAGAGTCATTGGTCTTGGCCATGTTTTAATTGCTTCCACTTTAGTAGGGTCCGTGGCCACCCCATTTTCACTGATGACATGACCGAGATAATCAATGGATTTCTGAGCAAAGGAGCATTTGCTTCTCTTCACATACAGCTTGTTGTCGACTAGAACTTGAAAAACAGCCTGCAAGTGCTGTTTGTGTTCCTCCAAGGACTTGCTATAGATCAGGATGTCATCCACAAAAACAAGCACAAACTTCCTGATCATCGGGGCAAAAATTGTGTTCATGGCCGACTGAAAGGTAGCTGGTGCACCCGAGAGGCCAAAAGGCATTACCCTGAACTCATAATGGCCACTGTGGGTTTTGAACGCCGTTTTGCCTTCATCCTCCACACGCATGCGAATCTGATGGTATCCGGAGCGCAAATCGAGCTTTGTGAAGTACCTCGCACCAGACAACTCATCCAACAGCTCCTCAATGATCGGCATCGGATATCTATCCTTAATGGTGACAGCATTCAGGTGTCTGAAATCTACACAGAAACGCCACGTACCATCTTTCTTCTTGACCAGCAGAACTGGGGAAGCAAAAGGGCTCTGGCTCGTCCTAATTATACCTTGCGTTAACATTTCACGGATCTGTTTCTCGATCTCATCCTTCTGCTGAGGAGAGTATCGATAGGGCTTCACATTCACGGGTTGTACTCCAGGCATGAGATTGATTTTATGATCGAAGGATCTCTGAGGAGGTAACCCTTGGGGATTGTCGAAGCATTCTTTGTACTGATGCAGTACCTGTGCTATTTCTGCTGGCATTTCAGTTTCTTGCTGATTCACATCCACTGGACAGAGGCATACCACCTGAGCTACATCATTCTCTTGTATTAATTGAAGCATTTCATCAGAGATATGATGTGACACTGTGAGACATTGTTCTTCACCCCACGCAAGGTGATGCGTTTACCATTTTGTTTAATTCTGAAGGTCCTCTTGAGCCAGTCCACCCACATTGGGCCCAAAGTATCCAACCATTCCATTCCCAACACCATATCATAGTGTGGGAGGTCAAACACCCGAAATGATGTGTGAAACTCAGCTTCCTGGCACTTCCACTGTAATTCTTGGACTGCTGTGTTCACTGTTGTCTTGGTACCATTCGTCACAACCACTGATACTGGTGGCACTGACAGTGGAGTTAATCCCAACAACTTCACTGCCTCAGAGCTGATAAAATTTCCAGTGCTACCCGAGTCCACCAACAACAATACCTGCTTCCCATTTATGGTGCCCTGCAAACGCATGCTCTTCTTTTCTGTAGTTCCAGCCATTGCATATGCAGAGATATAGCATATGGATTCATCAGAGCTGCTTTGCCCTTCATTTTCCTTGTCACTGCTTGAGGAATTCATCTGTAGCAGTTCAACTAGTTCCTCCACCAAATTCAATGGAACAGTTGCATTGCATTTGTGCCCGGGCTGAAATTTGCCCCCGCACTGGAAGCACTCTCCACGAGCACGCCGCTGAGCCTTGAGTGACTGAAATTTGTCATTCCAGCTTGGTTTGACAGCTGACTTGTCCTCAGTTGGCTTCTTGTCATCATGATTAGACAGAATGCCCTTGCCAGAAAACCCACTTCTCGAGAATCTGCTTCGATAATCATTGTGGTAACGAGATGGCGTATAATTCTTCTGTTCCTCCATCATTTCCTCCTGTGTTTCAGCAAGAGAAAACGCAGCATCAACCGTTCTAGGTTTATGCAACCTTATAGCACGCTGAATTTCTTTTCTCAACCCACTAATGAACTTAGTAACAAAGAAAGCCTCATCATAATGTTTGTTGTGCACTAAAACCTTGTGTCTAAGTGTTTCGAACTTGTGGTAGTATGACTCAACGGTGCCATTTTGTTTACATCTCTCCAAAGCTTCTAATGATCTATGATGTTTATCCTTCCCAAACTTATTGTAAACAGCTACACACAACTCCTCCCAACCATCCACATCGTGCTCTGCCTCATAGGTTTGCAGCCATAATGCTGCATTCCCAATGAAATGCATGGTTGCAAAATTTGCGCAGGTGTCATGATCTACAGCATACATATCAAAGTACTTTTCACACACTTTCTTCCACCATTTAGGATTCTCTCCATCAAATTTAGGGAAATCAGATTTCGGTGGTCTATTGTTGCGATGAATAAAACGAGATTCAGTGCATGTACTCTCATCGTCATTATGTGAAGCACTTCTACTGCTTAAATCAAAAGTCACAGGAGAATTTCGGAACTGTCGCGTACCCTTTGCCAGGGCAGGTGCCATGCCTCGGGTGGCACCGGTCACATTGCCCTGTGTTTCGTTTGGAGCGCCGTTGCCATTGGCTCGAGGTGTACCTTCATCCACTGGTGTTCGCTCGGCCTCCAATACCGCCACGCGAACTCCCACTTCCTCCACCGTCTTCTGCAGCGCCGCCATCGAGGAATCGAGTGCGGGCACCCACTTGTTGAGGCCATTGAGGTTGTCGGTGAGTTTGCTGTTGGCGCCTGCGAATGCCTTCAGCGACTCGTTGATGGCCAACAGAGCCTCGTTGGAGTCCTCGCTCTGCTTCTTCAGGCTCGCCGTCAGAGCTTGCAACTCCGACTGCATCTTCTCCATGATTACTTGATCACAATCTGACCACACCGTCGCCGTAGAGGTTAGAGCCTGTCTCCTACGCCGCCTCGCCCTCGTCGCACACGGATCCAGCCGAGATTCCGGGATTTTACCGGTTGCAGAATTTCTGCCCCAACCGAATCTCACCGCTCGATGTATGCTCGAATTGTCCACCGCCGCCAGCGCCTCCGTGATGCCGATCTGCACCCGCCGCCGCCGCGAGATCACGCCTGGAGGTGGGATTTTACCGGATCCGAGCCACCGCCCAGCGAATCACCCAAATTCGCCTCCGCTCTCCCTGATTCCGCTCTCTCCTTTTTTTCTTTTTTGGAATTTTCGGCTGTAGGTGGAAGCGCGTCCGTGAACCGAACGGCTCTGCTACCAGATGAGACACACCTCAAGGTTCCTAACTCGATTCCACGCGAATTCACAGGGATACAGGGTTCTCGGCGTCACGCCAAAGAGGAATCGCCGCAGCGAGAGGAGGAAGAGAGAGAGAGACCCAGCAGGGTTTAACTATGGTAATACAACTCGATCCCCAAACCAGACGCAGCTGGAGGCTAATCACCGCCCAGTGGCCCAACCCGCAACGCGACTTCCGTGACTTGGTCAGCCACTGCTCCCAGCCGCACGATGCGCCTCCTTGATAGCTTGTCTCCCATCTGTCCGTTCCTTCTCTCTCATTGCCTTGGTCAGGTGATGGTGCGTGACAAGCCGTCAGATTTTCCCGCCTGCTTCACTCACGCTCACTCGGCTCCTTCCCCTCACATACTCTCCACCGCCGTGCCTGTAGAAGCTGAATTGCTCAATTCTCTTCTACGTCTTTGTACGCATAGAGAACACAAGAGTTTGGTGCCGGACTGCCTCACACAGCCCAGCGTTTTCATTCTCTATAGATTCTTTTGTCTCAGATAAAGCATGAAGTAAATAGGCATCCACACTCCCACAAACTTGGCCTAACCCACTAGCTGCATGCACTAATATTTGACTTGATCTTCTTATCCTAGAATCATCACTCCAGGATACAACAGACTGAGCCACACGCGCGCATATACGGATAGCAGCAGCTAACTAACTGACTAACTAAACTAACCTGCCAACTCGCTCGGCTAGTTCAAGGACAGCCTTAGCCTATTGTTCTCAAGCATCTCGCTTAACATGCTTCCGCTGAAAAATTTGCCGGTCTGCCTCGCTCCGAAATCCGCCGGGCAGCCGCGTCCCCTAAACCGCCGGGCAGACTCGCCCCTAAACACCGGCCGCCGCTCGCACCCAAATCCGCCTAGCAGACTCGCCCCTAAACACCACCCGCCGCCGCGCCCCAAATCCCCCTGGCAGCCGCGCCCCCAAATCCCCCGGGCAGACGCGTCCCCGAATTCGCCGGAGCCGCCGCTACACAGAAGATGCGAGAAGATGAGAGGGGGAAAGAGAGGGAGACGGGAGGCTGACCTCTGCTGCCGCCGCGGACGGCTTCGTTCGGCAGGCGCCGCTGCAAGCCGCTAGCTTTGTGGCCATGGTTTGCCGCGTGAGGGTGGTTTTCCGCGAAGCTCCTCCCCGCTGACTCCTCAGAGCCACGACTCCACGACAAGAGTACGCCGGGCAATTTTCCGGGCCGGTCTTCAAACCGCTACAAAATGCAGGCCCATAATAAAGTACGGAGTACCATTGTCTTTTCTATATATATTTTTTAAATTTTTTATATTTTTTCCATGGCTACTGTTTACCTATAAAATTTCACTTCAAACAGTTTAGAAAACTTAAACCAGTGAACATTTTTTCGAATCCTGTAAAATCTTAATTTTTAATATCTCGGAAAAATATCAACCTTATATTTAATCTATAAAAATAAATTCTTTGAACCGCCGCCTTAGGGTTCTGGCGGTAGCACCCCGAAGGATTAATTGATTGCGGCACCACGCTGACCTAGCTGCCCATTCTTCCTCCTCGTGACCCAAGTTGCTGCCCTCCCCTCCTATCTCTCTCAAATTGCTCGGATTGGAGGGCTTCTTTCGTGTGTTTGCATCCTTTCAGCTAATATCTCCCATATCTGGCTATTTGGTTGGTTGAAATTGTATTATTTTGTGGCATTGGTTACTATTGACCAAACCCAAGATTCCATGTCGCCCTCCACGATGGCGTTGGTGGCCAGCTCGAGGGTGACCATGTGCAGCTCCTAATTGCGACCCTCCTAGCTAGTGTGCGGTGGCATATGAGGATGTCCTACTCCAACAAAAATGGTGGCAACTCATCATATTCCTCCCCGTTATACTCGACGTTCCCCAACGTGGAGATGGCTACGGCGGCGGGTACGTGTGACCTAGGTGAGGTTGGCCCATGGGGTGGATAGGCGGCGAGGCATTTTGCTGGCGATAAGTGAGCACGACTCGAATTGGCCGCACGACACACCATCTTGGGAAGCGGTGGCGCGGGTGGGAAGCGAGGACTAACAACGCTGTTTGGAAAGACGAGAAGGTCAGGCGTCATAGTTGTGTGGATGACAAGGAGAGCAACCCCAAAAACTAGGGCTGGACACGGGGTGCCAGCAGTTTTTCTGGGGGTGGGGGGTTCAGATCAATGCAGGTGCCTCTGGAGCCGCTTTTTGGGTTCTTATCCATTGGGCCTATGAGGGGTCTACTAGTAGAGATGCTCTTATATCTTTTGTACTAGCCATAGTGGGGCCCGGGTATCATACCGAGTATCATGCATTCCATGTGAGCAAAAACACTAGTTATTACAAGAATTCGGAGAAAGTACTTTGCAACATCTAACATGCATTTCTAAAAAAGCCAAAAAAAAAGAGTCATGTTTGTGCCTTTGTGCCATGGATTTGGGGAAGAAAGAAAGGGATAAAGCGCGGGAAAAGATGGACTATAGTTGACGTTGAACTCTGTAACTTCCTCAGTGCCATCATTTATGCATTTAGCGTGGTGGCAGGGGACGCGTGGCATGCTTTTGTCGTCGAGCACCAAGTGTCCCACTCCGCATTCCCCTATTTTGCCAAGCTCCATCTTTAGCCAAGCGTCACCACTGGAAACAACCATTCTCCCTATTTTTGACAAGGTTATATGAGATGAAATTTGTGTCACTGGATTCATGTTGGAAAGTACTTTGTTGTTATAGTATTTGTGTATCTCATGTTAAAAAAAGTAATTATTGGTCAAGGCTTATCTTAACTAAATAAAATACGTCACAGAAATGGGGTTTATTATTAACGATGGTATACATGTATATGCCAGACTGCCACACTAAAAAACCAATGAGAAAGCAGAAGCGATGCTTGGAGACGTGGCGCCGTAGTCAAACAAGGAGGCTCGTACTGATCCATGCATTGCATTAATCAGTTGCACGTACACAAATGTCGGATCGGCGCCGACGCCCATGCAACTGTCTGGCAGCATGCACATGCACATGCACGTACTACCTGCGTGTTCCCCATGCACTCATTTTCCTCTTTTCATATCGCCTCACTGCATTTATACTCCCTCCGTTTCACAATATAACATGATTTAGACATCTTCCACATTCAAATGTATACACATGTTTCAAGACAAGTTTTACTCATTTTAGTCTGAATCTAAACAACATGTGAAATATCTTATATTTGAAATAGAGGAAGTAACTAGAACATTTCTATGTTCAGCATGTAATCTATCTAGCGCTCAAGGTGACAGGGAATGCTATTTCACCATTCATCTTCAAAGATGTACCATTCACAACGTAAACATTCATTGGAACGAGTTCTCATCATCGAAATGAAAAGGTACTACTACAAGCGTTCAAACAGATGGTTCAAAATCCATGCATGCATGGACGATGGATCCCTATTTTATGAAACTTAAATTCCTTCACGGCTACTGCTAGAAGGGCTAGGGTGTTTGTCATCGTTTACGCGGAGTCTCTAGCGGAGTAGCGGTCGGTCGCGCCCATCAGCTGATCGTGCATGTTCAGTTTGTTCAGCCAGCCTTTGGCGATGTATCCATGCGCCGCCTCCGTGAAGTGCCCGTCCCAGTACACATACTCGGACGGGTTCGTGCACACCGTCGAACCAGGCATGCCACACCCGGCGCTTATGTTGAAGTTGTACTTCCCACCCAGTCTCCACCGCAACAACACCTCAGAACGTCTTTGGTAAACCCTAGAATTAATTGTTCAAAAGACATTCTATCAAAACTAGAGAGCATACTATATATGAACCAAATGGTGACATGCATGAGGTTATCCGTGAAAGGCTACTGACCAAAATTTTCAGGAGACTCCACCATTTTGATGATCGGAGTGAAGAAATCGGCATAGACAACCAGGGCACTGGGGTTATTTTTCTCGACGTCCTCTATGGCCTCCTGCAACTGGGTGTTATGAAGCACGGCTAGCTTGTTGAACTCTTTCAGGCACCCTGTATGAGGTTCGTATCCTTCCGGATCGGCACTCGGGAACAACGCCAGATTCGGTGGCGAGCAACCCAATGGCGGGATCCCAGGTACGACCACAGTGTCTTTGCCCCTTTCTTAATTAGTTCCTGTTTAAATCAGATACTGGGAAACTTAAAAATCAGATTGCGCTTGATAGCCGCGCGCGTGCATGCACCGGTTACCTCGGTGCTCTCTTTGATGGTTCTGACTACATCTGGAACCTTGGATTCAACCTGTTGCAGGGTCCTCCCCAAAAGCATGAAGCTATAATCGTTCAAACCAAATTCGCCCATGAAAAAGAATGACTTGTCCGAGAAATCTGACGGGCACGCTGCAAAGACGGGATGAAAGTTAACTATAACCCCATGCATGGATTATGGATAAGAAGTATCTTTTACGATTTAACTGTCCTTATTGATAAATTACCTGGCGCAGGGCTGCACAAAGAAGGTTTGAGTGACTCGAATGACCCCACAGCTGCACGCTCGCGCTGGTGTCTAGAGCCAGCATACTTGCGATTGGAATTTTTTTAGATAAAGGGATTTTATTACTTAAAAGGTTTAAGCATTACACCCGGCCTCTGCATAGCTAAGATGCACACAGCCACCAGTTCACCAACACACAAGTCTGTAAGCAAAAGATAAAAGGCGAATTACATATCAAAATGAGAAATTGTAGATCCGCCTAAGATGCTGGTAGGTCTATCCGGAGTCTATGTTGCCACCCATGCCGGGAAAATAACTCCCTGGCCGCAGCCTCCAGTCTCGACGCCACCTCCAAGAATAAGTCTCGGTGCTCCACACGCTGCAGGGATGACCATGCTCGTAGCGTCGCTGTGCACCGGTAAATAACCTGCATAAGAGAAGCATTTTTATCATTAAAAACCTTGTCATTTCTACATAGCCATAGCGACCAAATAACAGCAATCGCTCCCATCCTACTGAATAGTTTGAACCTAGGATCCACTCCATTTAACCAGTTGCCAAAAATGTTAGCAACAGAACTAGGGGGATGTAAGGTAGAACCAATCTGGATGGCTGACCATATAGACCTAGCGAACTCGCACTGGAAGAATAAGTGCGTAATGGTCTCGTCGTGTTGACAGAAGACACACTTTTTACTTCCGTGCCAATTGCGTTTGGCAAGGTTATCTTTGGTGAGAATTACTCCTCGACGTAAATACCACGCAAACACTTTAGTTTTTAGTGGTATTTTCATCTTCCAAAGTTTGTTATTATTAGAACTATCGACTGGAATTTCGGGTAGAATGAGCGCTCTATACATAGAATCAACCGAGAATTTGCCGTTCTTCGTGAGATTCCATTGAAACTTATCTGGACCTTCCGACAAATGGATTGAATCCAATCGGATGAGCAAAGCATTCCAAGATGCTTGTCGTGTTCCAAGTAAACTTCTTCTGAACGAAACATTTGGTGGGAAAGTATCCAACACCTTCGCGATCGTGTCACTTTTGTTTCGAACAATAGAATATAGAGCCGGATATTGTTCTTTGAGGGTAGATTGGCCAAGCCAAATATCCTCCCAGAAACGAATTTCCGATCCATCCCTAATTGAGAAAGAGCCATGTGGGAAAAAGAACTTCTTTGTAGCCATGAGGCCTGCCCAGAAGTGTGAATCACCAGGTTTCCAAAGAACCTGGGAAACAGCTTGATCTCCGACATATTTTCTCCTAAGGAGGGTTTGCCAAACTCCATCTTCAGAAAGAAGTTTAAATAGCCATTTACCTAGCAGCGCTCTGTTCTTGACCTCAAGGTCATGAACTCCGAGCCCTCCTTGGTCTTTAGGGCAGCAAACCACACTCCATTTAGTCAGTCGATATTTTTTCTTCTCACAATCCCCTTGCCAAAAGAATCTAGATCGGAAATAATCCAATCGTTTTAAGACCCCTTTTGGCAGTTGGAAGAATGAAATCATATACAGTACCATGTTCGTAAGTACCGAGTTTATGAGAACCAATCTTCCACCCAGAGATAGGAGTTTGCCTTTCCAGCTATTTAAACGTAATTGAAGCCTTTCCTCCACCCTTTTCCATTCAGCATTTGTAAGTCTCCGATAATGAATCGGGATACCCAAATAGTTGATAGGAAATTGTCCTTGCTCACAGCCAAAAAGCTCGGCATACAAGGCGGCGTTCTCTTGGGCCTCGCCAAAGCAAAACAATTCACTTTTATGGAAATTTATCTTAAGACCCGAAAGTTGCTCGAAAGCTGACAAAATCAACTTAAGGTTACGAGCTTTTTCGATATCGTGTTCCATAAAAAGGATTGTATCGTCGGCATATTGAAGAATCGATAGTCCACCATCGACAAGATGTGGAATCACTCCTTCAATCTGACCCTCAGTTTTAGCGCGTTCGATCAGGATTGCCAGCATATCCGCCACTATGTTAAATAGTATTGGCGATAGCGGGTCACCCTGTCGGAGTCCTTTTTTCGTTTGGAAGTATCTGCCAGTGTCATCATTGACCTTAATGGCTACACTTCCTCCGGAAACAAAGCTATTAATTAACGCGCGCCACTCAGAGGAAAAGCCTTTCATCCTGAGAGTTTGCTGGATGAAAGACCACTTCACTTTATCATAGGCTTTCTCGAAATCAATTTTCAGGATTACCCCGTTCAACTTTTTCCTATGTAGTTCGTGGACTGTTTCATGTAGGACCGCGACTCCATCAAGGATGTTGCGACCTTGCATAAAAGCCGTCTGAGACGGACGAACCACATGATCTGCCACAGTGTTCAGTCGAATCGTAGCCGCTTTGGTGAATATTTTAAAACTAACGTTAAGGAGGCATATAGGTCTAAACTGCTGGATCCTTTCTGCCTCGTTAACCTTAGGTAATAAAATTATCTCACCAAAATTGAGACGAAACAACTCTAATTGTCCATTGTGAAGACAAGCGAACAACTGAAGCAGATCGGCCTTGATAACATCCCAAAAGTTCTGGTAGAACTCAGCAGGAAATCCATCAGGTCCAGGGGCTGAATTATGTTTCATTTGGAAAACTGCTTTTCTCACTTCCTCCTCTGAATAGGGTTTAGTAAGTAGGCTATTTTCCTCCTCTGAAACCTGGGGTATATCCTCTGTTCGGGACTCATCCAAGGTGAAATTCCCCTCCTCAGGGTCACCGAACAGGCCTTTATAGTAATTTGTAATATACGACTTTAGTTGTTCCTGGCCCTCAATCGTTCCTTCATCCTGGACCAGAGAATGAATACGCTTTTTCCTGTGTCTGCCATTGGCAATACTATGGAAATAGCGAGTATTCGAGTCCCCTTCTAGAATGAATTGAGCTTTAGAACGTTGATACCATTTTAACTCCTCCTCGCGCAGTAGATTCGCTATCTGTGCATTTGATTGGCTCTTTAGCTCAATTTCTTGCGCGGATAGTAATCGAACTTCTGCTAATGCTTCTAGAGCATCGATTATCGAGGAAAGTCGTACTTTTTCTTTTTTAAGTAGACCAGTAGTATGACGAGCCCAACCAACGAGGTGAGTACGTAAAGCACGTATCTTATTGTTCCACCGCTGGATAGGCGTATCACCCGCTACCGGTAAATCCCAGATTCTTTTAACCATGTCATGGAAGCCCTCGCGGTGTAACCAACCAAGCTCAAACTTGAACCGTGGTTTACATTGCGGTCTAGGCACTCCAGTGGTCAAAGAATGGGAGCATGATCCGACAAACCCTCAATACGTTCTAGAGCCCGTACCGACACCAATGGGAATCTAGCTTCCCAATCGGAATCCATCAGTACACGGTCTAGTTTCTCGTAAGTGGGTTCAGGGAGGGAATTAGCCCAGGTGAACTGTCTTCCCACCATCGTAATCTCTCTTAAATTCAAGCTGTCAATGACTGCATTGAATAAAAGAGGCCAACGGTTGTCGAACCGACCCTTACTTTTCTCGAACGGAAACCGTAGCAGGTTGAAATCCCCACCAATGATAATAGGGTGTGGGTTATCTTTTGCTAGGTTTACCAATTCAACGAGAAAAGAAGTCTTAGACGCTTCCTGAGCCGGCCCATACACGGCGACAAGACTCCAAATGAAATTATCGGATTTATTACGGATGTGCATTTTGATATGAAAATTGCCTTCCGTAACCTCCAATACTTCCATGGTGTCAGTCCTGACGCCTAGTAAAATGCCACCGGAGCGTCCATGAGGAGGACGCGAGTACCACTCAAACTCTATACCGCCCGAAAGTCGGTTCAAAAGAGATTGTGGAAACTCACGTCTTCCCGTCTCAGAAATAGCTAAGAAATCCAAATTATGGTCCCGAATACAATCAGCGAAGTGCAAGTGTTTAGCCAAGTCACCAAGACCTCTGCTATTTTTGAACATGCCATTCATCGGGAAACCGTGGGAGATTTGGATAACTTGGTCCTTTTCCGGGACTTGTTGGCTGTAGATTTAGATTTCCGAGCGGATGCTTTTAGCTCATATAATGAACTCAACCCGTCGTCATCCAAACCACCATCCAACACTTCACCAATTAGATGAGAAAGAAGCTGACCATCTGATGTGGCAATCGCTTCATCCTCATCATCATAGGTGGCAGACAACCCAGTCGAGACTTTAGGAATAACCGTGAGACGGTCAAATTCCATATGTCTCAAGACTTTAGTCGAAACATGAATTTGACTTTTACTGCTACCAAGATTAACTCCTACACTAGTAAGCTTTGAATGAATCGACTGAGGCGAAAAAGAAAGAAAAGATTTCGAATTCATCTCCATACCAGAATAGTCCAAGTTGCGCACCGCTTTGCGCCGCATGGCCTTCGTCATGGAGTCTTCATCCGTCACCGAGGCTCCGTCCACCTCCGTCCCGAACCTCTCGCTACGACGAGCTGGAGGTGTGGACGGCGTGGTGAAGCCCCCCATAGGGGGCGTCGCCATCGTGGAAGCGGTAGGCGGGGTCGGCATGGTCGAGGAAGCAGCCAACCCCGCCAAACCAGCAGCAACAGGAGTAGAAGCATGAGTCGGGTGGGTCTGTGTCGGTGTCAAGACCACACCCGGCTCCACAGCATCATGGACCAGTCCATCGACGGGAGGCTGAGACGAAGTAGAAGCCTCCCGGGAGACCTGTCCATTGCTGCCGTGCTGACACAGAAGCGGGTCCTGCAACCCCTCCACCTGAGGCGAGAGCTGCGCGACGGCCTCCACCACGCCATGGGCCAGAGGCGACACCGCTCCAGCCAGCAGCCCACCTGGCGACCATGGGTCAAGGACACTGACCAGGGGAGGCGTGTGGCCCGGTCCGCACCCTGGTGCCTCGAGGCCCAGCCCAGCCTCGGTCATGGGCGCGCAGCAGCCGGCCGAACTTGGGCCAGCATGGCCCGATGCAGTCCCCAGCAGAGCCTCCGTTCCAGCGATGAGGAACGGCGAAGACGGTCCACTGGAGGCCTCATACTCAGTCCCTGCATGGTCAGAATTTGGCACCACCTCCAGAACAGGACGCAGCAAGGTCGGCGATGAACGGCGGATCATCTCCACTATCTCCCTTCCTCTCGGCGTGCTCGGGCATGAGTTATAAGGGGTAACAGCTATCACCGTCTTGCCTTGAGCACCGGGAGCCGTAGACTTGTTCGAGGATGATGTCCCTGAAGGTTGAGTGCCATCCACCTCCATGTTGGAGGAGAGTGAACTCGGAAGGTTGTCCTGACCCAACGATCCCTCCATGCCGTGCTCATTTCCTTCCTCGTCATCGTTGTCATCGCTCTTGCGTCGCCAAAAGAAGGGGACAAAGTTGGGGTCCAGAACAAAGTCCGCAGGTTCACGACTAAAGTAAAACCCATACTGTTTGAGCTTCACCACACACGAAGCCCCAACATATGGACCATCAGCACCCACACGCTTCTCTAACACACTCGAGTCCAGCATACCCACCAGAATACGAACGATTCCACGGCTCCGGTACGTGACAAGATCGACATCCAGAGTAGTCCCAATGAGGGATCCGACTGCCCAAAAGCCAAGGAAGTGTCTCAGAGCATACGGCACACCTTGAACATGTACCCAGACCTTCTCAAGCACTTTAATCGGGGCAACATCATCTTGGGCCTTCCAAACAGAAATAATGGCCTGTGAATTAAAAGAAGGGATATTAAGCTGAAATCCGTCCACCCTGTGGAGGTCCTCGGCAGTCGGGAACCCGATGAGAAAAGCATCATCACCGTGGGGCAAGGCCTCCCACGTCCACTGTGAGGAATGGCACATCCTGGCCATCAAGCTCTGAATAGCAGTAGCGGGGACCGGGTCACCCACAATAGTGACCAGTGCTGTAGGCGAGCATGTCGGAATCAGATGAGACTTGTACACACTGTCAGGGAATTGCAAAAACATTGACTCCTCCTTGCCAAAGCCCGAAGTGAAAGCAGTGGGCCTGGGGAGCCGCAATGTGGGGCATCTGTAAGTGGGGTGAGCTGCATTATCACAGACTAAACAGTAATGCTTTACCGGGCAAGCTTTTGTGGAATGAGAATCTGCCGAACACTTAAAACACTTGGTGCCCTTTTTTGCTTTACCCTTTTCCCCTGCCACTATCTCAGGCTGCTGCAATGAAGTTGGATCCACAGTATTTGCCGTAGCCACACTAGTATCCACCACGGCTAGGTTAGCCGCCACACCCGGGATGGAAGGCGACACAACCCCCGGCTGTCACTAGTAGGAAAACCCAATTCTATGAAAGCTTATTCTGTGGCGCACGGGTGCGCCACAGAATAAGCTTCTGTGGCGCACCACGGAATAAGGTGCTCTGGCCCCACAAATAATTGGGGGGAACTATTCTGTGGCGCACCTGACCCAGTGCGCCACAGAATTAGATTATTCTGTGGCGCACCTGACCCAGTGCGCCACAGAATAACTGTACCAGATATTTTATAAGGCCATCTCCACCCACTTTCCCCTACCCATTTCTCATTTCCTCTTCTTCCTCCTCTCTTCCTCCTCTCCTCCCAACTCGTGGTGCTCCTCCTTCCCATCCATTTTTGACCATATATTTCTCCTTTTTTTTTAGTTAAACTTATTTTGGTTGATAGACTCCTCCATACATAGTCTCCTTTCTCCCATCTTCTATTTTGGATCAAATCTACAAGGTGAGAAAGGTTATTGTGCTTTGACCATCTTGTTGGAAATGTTTGGAGGTACCTTGAGAGACCCTTGAGATTGCCGGAACGTCGATTAACTTCCGTTCCGGCAACTTCGGGTACTCCATATGTCCCTTTTTTAGCAAAGGTCATGCCGGATTTTTTCGTGAAATTTGGCATGACTTTGTTAAAAATAGGACATGTGGGGTATTAATTGTGCTTGTGCTTCCGACCATCGTGTCGTTGAGATGCCGGACTGAGATGTGTTGTGTGTGTTTGTGTGTGCATGCATGTTGCGGCTCTAATTAAGTTATGTACTCTCGTTTCTTCTCTATGTATAGTGCGTAGTCAACCATGGTCATAATGATGAGCTCCAGTCAAATCAGAACATACAAGGACCAAGCAAAGGCGGACATGATTCGGTCCAACGGGAGGCAGATAAGATGTCCGTGTCGAAAATGCAAACATGAGAGGTGGATACACCCTGATTCTGGATTATTGGAGGAGCACCTGCTCAGGCACGGTTTCATGCCGGAACAAGCCAAACAAGATCATCGTCATGACGAAGGAGATGCCCGCGGCGGACAAGATGATCATGACGAAGGAGATGCCCGCGGCGGACAAGATGATGACGAAGGAGATGCCGGTGATGGACAAGATCATCATGATGACGAAGGAGATGCCGGCGGACATGATCATCATGACGAAGGAGACGAGCAGACCCTGCTAAGTTTGGGCTTGCAGGATGCTCATTTTCAAGAACTGCTTCTCAGTCAGACGAGCAATGACAGAGAGAAAGCCAAGCTAGCGCAAATGGGGATAGACGGGATCACTCCGTTGTATCCTGGGTGCCGGCCTCAGGATACGCGCTTGCAAGTAACGCTTAATGCTATGGAGATGAAGTCGGGAAACAGTTGGACCGACAAGAGCTTCAACTAGAACCTGAAATTCTGGCACGATATTCTCCCCGAGGGTAACACATTACCAACTACTATCGAGGAGGCCAAGAAAGTCCTGTGCCCTCTTGACCTACCGCACGAGAGATACCACGCCTGCATCAATGATTGCGTAATTTATCGGGGCGATTACGAGGACTTGACCAAATGTCCAGTGTGCGGTCACGGACGGTACAAGAGTGGAAAGAAGAAAAATCCTCGAAAAGTGGTATGGTACTTTCCTATCACTCCCCGTCTTCAGCGGTGGTTCGTGGATCCTAAGGAAGCAAAGCTCATGCAATGGCACGCGGAAAGGGAGAAGCCCGCAGAAGATCCGGAGAAGGGCACCATCCTGACACACCCTGCAGACGCTATCAATTGGCAAGCATTGGACATCGCCTTCGAAGATTTTGGGCGCGACGCAAGGAACGTCAGGCTAGGTATTGTGCTTGTGCTCCGACCATCGTGGGGTATTGTGCTTGTGCTCCGACCATCGTGTCGTTGAGATGCCGGCCGGAGGTGCCGGCCGTAGATGTGTTTTTTTTTGTTCGAAATGTTTGCAGGTACCCCGAGAGGCCCTTGAGATTGCCGGAACGTCGATTAACTTCCGTTCCGGCAATTTCGGGTACTCCATATGTCCCTTTTTTAGCAAAGGTCATGCCGGATTTTTTCGTGAAATTTGGCATGACTTTGCTAAAAATAGGACATATGGGGTATTGTGCTTGTGCTCCGACCATCGTGTCGTTGAGATGCCGGCCGGAGGTGCCGGCCGTAGATGTGTTTTTTTTTTGTTCGAAATGTTTGCAGGTACCCCGAGAGGCCCTTGAGATTGCCGGAACGTCGATTAACTTCCGTTCCGGCAATTTCGGGTACTCCATATGTCCCTTTTTTAGCAAAGGTCATGCCGGATTTTTTCGTGAAATTTGGCATGACTTTGCTAAAAATAGGACATATGGGGTATTGCGACTAGTGCATGGGCCGGGGTATCTTAGTACTTATTAGTTAGGTGATTTTTTTAACTTAAATTTGTTATACTAACTTTTTGCCTCTTTTTAACGCAGTGCAAACATGGCCGACAATGACGAGGCTGGGGTTTCTGGAACAAGGGGCGAGGAACCGATGGAGCAAAATATTATGATTCTGAGTTTCATCTCAGAGGTGGTGACAAAGACGTTCATGTCGCTCTTTACAACTATATGTGAGTCTGTCAGGGTTTGGACTGAGGGAGGGAAAAAAGGGCCTGCCCCAGTGATCAGCTTCGGCTCCAGACAGTACCCAATACTGCCTCCAGAAGATACAGCAGATACAGCAGAGAAGAAGAAGAAGCACAGGAAGAGGAGTAAGCCAGCTCCGAAGACGAAACGTAGCACCCCGGGGTATGTCCGGAGTGATCCCATGATACCACCCCGTGCGGGTGACTTGTCGTCCCGGTTGCATGAAGCTGGTCAACCGATACTGCCTTCGGAGCTGCTCCACCTCGCAGATGGATGCATGGCCCCTTTGCAACTTGCTATCTTGAAGCTAGAGGACAACCTTCTTAAAGACGAGAATCCAAACTACCCGGTGTTCACTGTCAAGGTGCCAGACTTTGTTGACTTCGTTGATGAATCTCCAGCGGATCTGTTCTTCATATCGTGCGAGGACGTCTTCAACTTGTTTCACTTTAAACGGCTGGACTATAACTTGGTCCGCCTATACGCGCTCAGCCAGGCGATGATGATCAGGAGAGAACAAACCCCGTACGTCAAGGTAGTGGATCCCTACTACATGCGGGACAGCCAGCTGGAGGAAGGATCACCGACACGGGCCAGGGCCACGGAGTACCTCCAGAGAATCATGCTGAACATGAGCACAAAGACCAGCCTTCTTCTGCCTTTCTTTTTCAAGTAAGTCCGCATCTAGTCGCCGCTGTCGTATCTTATGCTTTCTTATAGATTTCTTCTGTTGTGTTGATCCTTTCCAATATTCCATTTCAATTGTCTTGAGCAGTGACAAGTACTCAGTACTCATCGCCGTGCACCCGAAGTGGTCAACTGCCACATATTTAGACTCAGGGACGACGCCGAAAGACTACACTAGAATTAAGGGTGTTCTCAATGAGGCTCTCGAGGGCTACGCCAAAAACGGAGGTTCCTTCGAGAAGAAAGGGAAACATGTAATTGACAACACACACAAGTTTCACCATGGGACTGGGTTTCATTGCCTCAAGCAAAAGTCTGGCAACGTGGATGCCTTCTACGTCCTCTTACACATGAAATCGTATGTCCGGGATGCAGTGATAACGAATTTGCCATATCGTCTCCAAGAATGGGCCACATATGATGAGGATCTCACCGATGATGACCTTAGAGCAGACTTCCATCGCATCCAGTTACAGTTATCGAAAATCATCCTGGAAGATGTCAAGACAGCAGGGGGGTCCTTACACAACGCCAGAGGTAGAAACCTTGCTTCTTTCTTTTCTATATTAGATGAATAAATCATACTCTAGTTATATCATGCATTAATCAAATATATATCCCAACCGATTTTCAGCGTTGTCTAAGTGGGAGATCGAAGAACGCCTAGATAAGCAGAATGACAGGAGGACGTGGATGACGAAAGACGGCATTTATCCGTTTCCGGAGCGAATCAGGAAGAAGGATCCATCATACGGGTTTTCCTCTATTTGATCTTTTTGTGGTAAGTTGATATGCACGAGAAGACACATCTCGTGCATCCTACTTGGCTCACTCACCCCGTCCCTGTAACCTATGTGTGCCACTTCTAAGTATGAGGCATTAATTTTTTTCAATCTTGTTTTGTCTTTGACTAAATCTAGTCTTTTGAATCTTATTTTAATTATGTTCCAATTCATTCTTGTTTATAGTTTTGTATCCTCTAGAATGCCGATGATTAAAACGTTGTGACACTATATATGTGATTCAGGGGCGACGTGAGTGAGACCTGTGTGCCTTCTACTTGGTTCCACAAGGTTATCAGGATTCCTTGTGTGTTCTCGATAATATTCTACGTATATATGAGGCATTAACTTTTTTGAATCTTGTTTTGTCTTTGGCTACCTCTAGTTTTTCAGACGATGCGATATACTTTTAGTTATGTTACTTTAATTACCTAGCTCTAGTCTTATTTATAGTTTTGTATTCTCTTTAATCAGAATTCTTGCTTTTATTTGACTAACACTTTCATCTTTGTCTTGTGTACAGATAGATGACGAAGTGGTACGCGGAGACAAACTCAAGGGCCTCTCGGCAAACCGTTCCCGGCGCCGCTCCGCTCGTAGCGCTCGCGAAGAAGGCTACATGAGATCGTCGGGTTCCCGCTATTGCTCACCGTCAACGCCGAGATGTAATCTATTCGATCCTAGTGTGGGCGGTGAACACTTCATTTTGTAACGTGGCCAACGATTCGATGAACTTTTGTATATCTCAACAATTGTGTTAAACTTCCGCACTTTTGTATCAACTTGTGATGACATATATTAGTAATGTGTTTGTTTTGATATATCTGTGAAAATATATCTCTGTTTCTGTTATATCTGTGTAAATATGAAATATACATGTATTCTGGTATTATACTGGTATTTGTATGAATATACGGGTACAGTACTGCGCAGTAATTCTGTGGCGCACCCAGGACTATTCTGTGGCGCACCCTATTCTGTGGCGCACCCGTGTAACCATGCGCCACAGAATAGTTATTCTGTGGCGCACCAGGCTCGGTGCGCCACAGAATAGCCACTATTCTGTGGCGCATGGGTGGTGCGCCACAGAATAGCTTATTTAGTGGCGACTATTCTGTGGCGCACCACCCATGCGCCATAGAATAGCAAAATGGTGCGCCACAGAATAGCTTTTCTGTACTAGTGTGTCCCAGAAAGCCACCCATCGGAGGAGCGACAGAAGGCTGGGCAAACTGCTGCTGCAACCACGGCTGTTGAAACATCGGAGGCCTCATCAACGGTTGCACTCCCGCAGTAGGCTGCTGAATGCCCTGCTGAGTAGACTTGTTCTTCTTCCGTTTACCACGAGGAGCAGCCTGACTTGCTGCCGCAGGAGGTTGCTGGAGCTGCTGCTGGTAGGACGGGTACCCGGGGTTGATGAACGGAGCCAAAGGTGGGGGTTGGAATTGCACTTGCTGCTGCACCGGCGTCAAGTACGCCGGCGGCCCGTACTGAAGCGAGGGCCGTTGGAGTGACATCAACGGAGGAGCCGTCCCCATCCCTGCCGACGTCCCGCCGAGGAAGAAGGGGCCGGACATGTTCAGTCCCATGCCAGAGCTCGCGAGGGGAGCGGCATTCGGAGGCGGTTGTCGACGCGGAGCAGAAGCCGGGTGCTGGGGGCGTGGCGCAGGCATCCTTGGCCCACCGCCCTGCTGGGGACGCTGCGGCGCCGTTCCGCTCATCTCCGTCGTCGGCGGGGAGGAAACAACGGAGGTGAAGGACCTCTCCCACCGAGTAGGCGGCGGAGGAGAGACCGCGCGCGGGATGCAGCAGAGGTCTTCAACTTGGAGAACGGCGGCCGGAGATGGAGACTCAACACGCGCCCGTGCTGGAGAAGATCGCGGCTGCGGCGGAGCTAGGGTTGACGAAGCGTTGATCGAAGGCGACGGGCAGGAGCGAAGCCAATAGGAACCAAATCGGCGGCGCAGATGCGCCCACGGATCTGGACGATTGCGATCAGCTGTCAGACTGCGGGCCCCGTTCTGCATGCAGCCGAAATTTTGAATTCGGTCCACCGCCGTCTGGGGCGCTGATTGCGGATCAGCCGGCGTGCTAGCCGCAGCCTCGATCGCCGGCGGAGCCATCTTCTTCGATGCCGACGGAGAACTCGCCTCCAACGCTCTGTCGATGAAGACGCCAAGGACCGGCGGCGGAGAACTGCGCTTCGGAGGGAGCGGTCCGCGCCACGACCCCGCTCTCGGCGGCGAGCGCGACAGGCGTACCCCGGCCGGAGAAGAAGGCGTACCCCGGCGACGCGCAGACCTTGGCTCCACCGTCATCGCGTCCCTGCACACGTCAACAACATTAGCACGCTCACCTGAGGCCGCCTGCGATCCATCCTCCCAAAACCGGCTTGCCGGTGTCGGGAATCCGGCGTCGGCCCAGAATTCTTCGATGAGCTCCGCCTCGGAGCGAGGAGGAAGGGGAGCAGTTGGCCGTGCAGCGTAGGGCGGCGCAGACTCCATGGCCACCCGGACGGATACATGGTCCTCGTCGAAGCCGTCGAGCCCGGACGGGACGGCGGACAGATCACCGAGCACTACTGCAGAAAGGCTTATAGCCGCCAAGTGGTTAGTGACGGACAAAACTGTGCCCGTTACTAGTAAGTATCACCAGTGACAGGTAAGAATAAGCCTGTCACTAGTACAAAATATTAGTGACGGGCTCATAAAAATGACCGTCACTAGTACTTTATATAGAAGTCAGCAAAACAGAAAAAATATTTAGTGACGGGCCTCTAGAAATGTCTGTCACCGGTAATATATTTCTTTCGCTTTTAGTTTAGGCCAATTAAGGCTTAATATGTTTTAAGTTCGGTGAAAAGTTAGGCGGGTCACCAAAATAGTTCCCGCGCGACTCAAAATAATCCCACGGCCTAAAAATCCCCTCGCCCCCGCCTTATCTCTTCATTCTCTATCTCCCCCACGTTCTCTCGCACCCCGCCCGATTGGATCCGGAGGCAACCGGCGGCGCCTGTCCAGCGGCGTGGAGACCATGAAAACCCCCTTCTTACTCTTCCTTGACGTCCTCGGTAGCAGACTGTCGACATCCCATCCACGCCGTGCCACCGCCGTCGTCGCAGATGGAGGAGGAATCGAAGCGGGGACGTCGGGGACAGCCCACGCGGAGCCCCAAGCCGGCCACCACCACGCCCATCTCCTCAACCTATCCCATCTCTGAGCTCTCACCTATCTCCATCTCTTTTCTGCAGCTAGCGCGGCCAGCGACCAGGAGGACGCCGGCGACCACCATCCCTCAATTAGTTTCACGGGATTCGCTCCAGACGGGACAGAGGAGGATAGATCGAGATGGGGGAGCTAGCTGCAATCGAGTACGAATCGGTACCCATGGCGGTGGCGGCCGAACAAGGCAGGAGGCCCTCCCTCACGTCTCTTCTCTCTAGCCTGCATCACGTCTTTCCCTCACACCACAACACAGGTACTACGGTAGTACTACTACCGATCTTAATTTTTTCTCTATCTAATTGTCGCTCATTTACATGTTCCGATCTCTCTGTCCTGTAGGTATCCGGCCATCTACACACTCCTGATCTTATTTTTTGTTGTGAAACCGATAACTGCAACCCCCATAAGATAATCGAACTAATCAATTTGATATGATTTCTGCAGATCATTTGGATTTTAGTTGGTTGATTCTCCCGGTCTAAGTTTCTTCCTGAAACAATCAGTTGCTAACTAGCTACGTTGTACTTATTTCTGCAGCCTACGATGATTTTTTTGTTCCATGGAGTTTCTCCATTGCCGCTTTAGGATCACTACATGTTCCCAACTAATGCAGCATATGAGGATAAATTCTGTAGCATCACTTATTGGATTATTATATATCTATAGAAAAGGTGAAGTATTCAATTCAGATAATAACATAGTTTGTGTGAGAGTGTCCCGCAACAACATGCGGGTATCATCTAGTAATACTAAATGAATATGCCCCGCATGCATGCTGCAATGACCACACTGTCCTAATTTTGTATTCATTTCATTCTATAGTTCTCGATTTTCTCTTTAGTTTACACACACTGAAGTTGTATTTTACTCCAGGAAAAATGTGTTTGCTAATGTTGTTTGTGTTCGTGGCTGTAGGTTTTGTTTCCAGCACTTTGGCATTCTTGTAAATTAAGGTGATGATGTCGCTGCTCTTGTAAGTACATAAACTTCTTGGCTTATGAATATTCTCTTTCTTTGGTTAAACCTTAGATAAAACGCAGACATACCTAGTATATAACTATATATCTAAAATCTATTTCTTAGTTATAAATATGAGGTGCTAAATTTCTCGTACACACACTTACTGATTCAGTTTTAGTGTGAAGAAAACATGGGTGATTTTTATCCTATATTCAGTGAGGGAGAGAGTTTGAGTTAAGTTTTGAGAAATGAGCTACAGATCTAGGGAGTACTTATCCCTGCAGCTTCTAATCTAGTATAGTAGAGAGATGAAGTGAGCTTTTGCTTACAGTTTTCTAACCTGAAAAGAGTAGAGTCTTTAAGATTTGAGGTAGCTTATGTTCAGTGTTTGGCAAAAGGTGGGCAGTATTCTGTGTATTAGTTGTTCCTTCTATGCAACACTACAGTTCAGGACTTGTATGGTAACTGAAGTCCAGGCCTGATATCAAGTTCAAGTACCAGCACCAATCTCTTCTTGGAGTGTTTGTGTCACCCCAATTCACTACTCTCTCAGTATTGAAGTGTTTGCGGACTGAACAAGTTACTTGCACATATCTGGTACAGTAAAACCCCATTCTGAGTTGTCTGTTATTGCTGTGATCTTATTCTGTATGCGATACATTGCTTGCTTACTTAAGTTCCAGGAAAATATTAAGCTAAGCTAATTACGTTCCTGTTTTGAGTAAAGTGAAATAATAATCCGAGATCATAAACGTTTGTAATCTGTACCTTTATAATTATAGTGGAAACTACTGGTGCAAATGAAGCAAAGTACAAGATGTTCCTTTTTTTTTGAAGTTTATGTTTTTTCAGGCTGGTTTCAAGAAACGGCTGATACGAGTTAGGCAATGACTTATAGTGGTCTTCTCCTGAGTCCTGACTAATGGTAAAATTATATTAGATGTCCCATAAGCTGTTTTTCGTGGTATCCAGAATTTCTGTTATCACAGCAAAGTGTTCTATTACTAAATAAGTGTTCTATTTTCTGCCCCATGCAGATGAATGCTGAAAAGCTCAAGTTGGGTGGTGCTGTGTTCATGCTGTGATGTGAACTGAACTGTTGTCTGACTGCCGCTAAATGTCTACTGGTTTGCTGCCTAAATCGGTGGCTGCTCCATGTTAGGCGTTAGTTTGGATGCAATATTTCTAGGTAGCAGCTAGAACTGATGAGTCCTAGGAGACTCATGGTGGAAGCTTTGTCATTTCACAAGAGTTGGACATTTATATCTGAGATGTTATTTGTTTTCAAATCTGATACCAATGTTAATTCCACTTTCTAGTACTTATGATCAGATTTTGTTTATCTATGAGTGTCGTGATCATATATTGTGTTATCAATGTGCAAATGCAATATTTTATTTGTAATTTTTTTTATTTCTAAAATATGTACCAGTGACGGGCAAACTACCAAATCCGTCACTGCTATGGTCGCATTTATCTGCCATGAAAACTGACTAGTGACGGGCCCTAACAGAAGACTGTCACTAGTAACTAATACTAGTGACGGGCAAGTGCCCGTCACTGGTAACCTATTACCAGTGACTAGTCATCAGTGACAGGCGTCTTGCCCGTCACTAGTGGGTCTTTTGGGCCCGTCACTGGTAGGCTATTCTGCAGTAGTGGAGGCAGGAGAAGCGCGAGCCCGTGCCGCCCGCATCCCACGCTGGAGGCGCGAGGGTTTTCCGGCGACGCCCTCCAGTCATAGCCGCCGGCGGCGCGTCATCGGGGCAGTCCCAGAAGCGGCCGACAAGTCGCGCTACGGCCGCGCCGTCGCCGCCCAACGGATCGCCCAGCGTCACGCTCATCCGAGTCGCGTCTCCAGATCGCGTCTGTGTAGTCAAGAGGTTCAATAGGAAGGGAAGTGCTTGGCCGCTCCTGCCCCGCCTGTTCCTGCCTACCGCCGCGCCGCTCCAGTCGCTGGGAGGAGAGGGCGCCGCTACAGAGCAGCCGAGGGAGAGAGAGAGAGGGTCGAGCGCCGCCTCACTGCAGATCTGGCTTGCTCCAGACCTACTAACTCTAGGCAATCCTCCACGTTACTGCCTTTGATTCTCCTTTTCTCCCTATTCAATGTTAGCGCCGGTGACGGCAAAGTTGGCACCTTGGCTGAAACTGGCGTTGTGGGTCAGGATCGGCGGAGCGAATGGCAGTCCTAGTGCCTCCGCTACACGCACCACAACACACACTGTCACGGCCATGAAGAGTATAAAAGTGTCGGAACCGAAGAGTAAATATAGGTACGTACCGATGAAGTCGACGATGAGCACTACACCATGGACCAAACCTAAGGGCACATAACTGCCGGCAAAAATCGACTTTAGAGGGCAATATGCCTGCCAGGAAAAGTAGCCTGCCGGCAAAGATCAAGAACTGCCGGCACATGTTGGTCCCGGCACATCTCGGCTGGCGGGGTAGCGAAATTTCTGGCGCGTGTTTTGCATCGTGTGGGCGGGAGCGAAATATTTCTGGCGTGGTGCTAAAAGGCCAGCAGCCGCCGCGCACCAAAAAGCCTAGATCTAAATCCCCAATTGCGCCCCTCTCCCTCACACGCCGCCGCCGCCGCTGAGTATTGCTTTCTCTCGTGCCCATCTCCGGTCCGTGCTGCCGCCTCTCCCTCTCAACCGCCGCTGAGTATTCCTTTCTTTCTCCCTGCCAAATCCCCCACACCAATCCCCATCTCTCCCAGACCCAGCCTTGACCCCGCCGCCCTCACCCGTAGTCACTGCTTTCTCTCTGTCTATCATTCCCCGGCAAGAATCTGGCCGACTAGAGCCCTGGCTAAACATCAGTCAGCCACCGCTATGCAGCACATGGCGGCGTGCGTCGCAGGAACCCGGGAGCGCGGCCGGCCGCGTTCCTGGTCGACGGCGCCTTCTTCGTGGTGCTCCCCAAACTGCAAACCAAGTGCGGTGGGGGAGCGCGGCCGGCCTTGTTCCTGGACGACGGCGCCTTCTTTGCGGTGCTCTCGGAGCTGCAAACCAAGTGGGGATGGTGCTCGCCGTCCGCCGCTGCGGCGTCCTCGAGTTTAACCCCGTCGACATGCTCCAGCTTAGCTTCCCGGCGCAGATCCATGGGTACCCATCGTGAGACCTTGCCGTCCTTGTGCCGTCCCAAGATCTTTATTTTGCCTCCCACTGGCAGCCCTGACCATCATCTCCTCCTAAGGTATCGTGGTGGCTCCCCCGTTGTCTCCCTCATTTATCTTATGGGTGCATGTTTAGCTCGTTTTTCCCATGGTTGTACAACGAAGGCATGAAAAATGTGTGCTTAGTTTCTGAGATGAAAATTTGGTGCGGATGGCCATGTGGTCTGCCCTTCTTTTAGATAGTTATATATTCATTAAGCACCTGTCCAGATTCTGCCTATATTCTTGCCAAATGTGAGGATTTGGGTACTGCTACTCGTGTCTTGAGGGACAACAAACGCAATGTACACCCACTAGTAGTATATATAAGGCATTTGTATTTCTGGACTTGATTCTTTCTCGCTCTAGTGCTACTGCTAGGATGGCACGAGGAGAAAAAGAGAGCTCGCCCCCTTGGTTGGTTTACACGTCACCGACGACTCCGTCCCTGGCAGCCATGGCGCTGCTGCTGTGATGTCGCGGGAGAGTCGCACCTTACCCTGAGCACGCTCGCCGGCCTACGGCGTCTCTTTTGCGAAATGCCAATATATTTGTGGACTTGATACTTTGTTTATTTTGCCAAGTTTAGTAAGACGACCCTTCACAAATGCGTGAATAATTCTTCGCCCTTGACTTATTTCAGTCTGAGATTATTGCACTTGCCTTTCAGGTGTATTTAAATAATGTTTCATGCTTGTTGTTAATGTCAGTTACATGAAATGCAAATGTTGTTTGTCGATTGAGCTCCTTTTTGTATAATTTCAGGAACATTATTTGAGGATTGGTACCTTTTGTGGATTATGCAATGTTATGCTTGCATTTTAATCGTAATGCTACCATCACATATACGCATCAGGCTTGATTTTGCTGTAGCTTTACTACAAGGTTACTAGCTGATTGTAGTTATCCTTCACCCACTTCCTATTTGTTTTGTATCGTATTTATTTACCTTCTAGTTTGGAATATTTTTATTAAGTATATAAATAAGACATATGTGAGAACCCTGTTATATGAAGTGTCCGGATCAATGTTGACTTAAGTCGAGAACAAGCATTCTCTAGAATTTTTGATGTGAACAGAAAGATGGTAGAGTCTTTGTGTTGCTGCTCTGGACTGTTGCAACTGTGTGAACTGCGATCTACATGAAATCCTCAAAGTTATCAACAGTTGTTTCTCCAGATCAGTTTGAGTAGCTATCTATCTCATCGATTCTGGTAATGGTCGGATGTTTGTCCAAATGGGAAACTACCAGACTTCACCATGACACTAAGTTGTTTCTCAGTGGAATTTCAACGCTCCATATGCTTGTTTGGTTTTGTATCCAGTATGTTTTTTATATGCGTCCCTCTTCTTTCACTATTTTCCTTTGTCCATTTGCATAATCATGAGCACATGTACTCCTTCTCGATTTGTTTTTTGTAAGGGTCCCAACTTTGCATCGCCATCACCACCATTGTAAACTCTAACCTCTCGTTTTCCTTTTCTTCAGCTTAACAACACAAGAGGTTGCTCCTGAATAGGCTGTTGAATTCTGCTGTGACATGGTTCTGGATGAACTCCATGTTGGTCTTAAAAACATACTTGGCCGCTGTTATGGATGTTCTTGTTCACTCGTGGATTTGGAAAGAGATTATGTTTTAGAATTATTTGTATTCTTTTTTGCAATTGTTTTCTGTTCAGAAACAACATTTTGTACGCAACCTGTATTCTGTAGAGGACCGTGTTTAATAAAGAATCTGTGAATGCTGATTTGTGGAAGAACTGCATCTTGTGTCTATGTATTCTTGTATATGATGTGAAAAATTTGAACTGGGAATTGGAATGAGAAAGCAGGCTGGAGCATGAGGGAATAGCTAGAACTGAGATTGGACTAAAAACTGCCGGCAAAGACTTCCACATTTCAGGGCAGTTCACCTGCCAGGGAAGAGTACATCTGCCTGCCAGGAATCAAATTGGACTGCCGGCAATAGTGACTACCTCGGGGCAGGCAGACCGCTAGCAAAGGTATAACTGCCGGCAAAGACTTTTGCCGGCAGGGTTATAGCGGGCAGGCAAGCCTGCCGGGGAAAAATCTTTGCCGGCAGTTACAATGCCTTGCTATGTGACTTTTCCCGGCAGCAGAGGTGCCCCTAGGTTTGGTCCATGGTGTAGTGGAGGCGGCCGTTGGAGGCGCGGCCCGTGGGGCGTTTGAAGAACGTCATGCATAGGGAGGATACGCGGCAGGATTTGGCAGTGAGTGCTCGGTGAATACGACGATGTCGTTTCCGGTGTCGGCATAGGAGTCGCCAAAGACGAAGATGGATTCGAATGGCCCGAGGGACGAGCCGGTTGGTACTGCCGACGCGAGGAGGAGAACCGAAAGAATGCAGAGCAGCTTCATCTTACTAGCAAAGGGGCTGAATGGAAGAGAGTGGTGCACTAGTAGATGGCATTGGCTGGGTATTTGTATATGCACATGGGTGCCTGTGGTTGGTGGCAAATGGGCAACGTCTAAACTATCACACCTTGCACTAGATCTGGCTCCCTGAATTGTTGCAATCTTACTATAGCGCGCATGCCAATGTCGGATCGAGCCCAAGCGTCGACGCCCATGCATGCATTGCCAGCGCGCGGATGCACATGCTGCACGTACCTACGTGTTCGCCATGCATTCATCCATGGATGCTGCATGCATAGCTAAATATTTTTTAGCACATGCTGTACATACCTAAGTGTACAACCTTATCTCGCAGCACAGAAGAAAGTGCAGCCACCGCAGCGTTATGGCAAGAACCATTGCCTGAACCTAAACATTTGAACCTGGAAGGTGAGTTTCGATCGAGTTTTGATTGCAACAGGGTGCTATTCCAAGTTTGAAATCTCACTATTCACCAAAAATTCACATGCAGGGCGCTATTCCAAGTTTGAAATCTCACCGTTCACAAAGAATATCCAATGCGCTAGAAAATCAACATTTTTTCAATAAAAATATCTCACATTATCGATACTCATTGTGAAGAAGTAATGTTATTCACCGCCTCCTGCCGAGCAATCTTGAACTGCTCCCGAGCAATCTTGAACTGCTTCCATTCATCCAGGATGCCCCGGAGCCGCTCCAGCTTCAGTGCAAGGCCTCTGAGGCAGTTGCCGTGGAACGTGCAGAGCCGCCGGAAGTCCTTCTTGGCCTGGCAGAAGCCGCCGCAGTAGGCCGTGTCGATGAAGTGCACCTTCACGTCGTGCTGCACAGACAACTCACGCTTAACCTTGTCGAACACAGCCTGTTCGTTCTGCCGCCCGGTCCTCGCCTCGTACCAGCCCTTGAAGAAGCCGATCGTCCTCGCGTTGGGCCTGGCGTAGAGGAACCCGCCATTGGCTTGCTTCTCAAGATCGTAGGGGTCGTCTCCGAGGTACTTGTCGCTGGAGATGGTGATGTCGGCGCCCACCGGGACGTGCAGCAGCGCGTTCCGGAACCACAGGATGTCCATGTCCTGAACAATCGATGAAGAATTGCAGGTCAGTACACAAGATCAATATGGATACGTACTAGTGGCTGGCATCGTGGCTTCACCGTGAAGAGGAAGGCGTAGCCGAGCTCCAGGACACGGGTCTGAAACTTGTTCCTGGCCCACATCATCTCCAAGTAGTCCTTGCCCATGTAGGGCTGCTCCCTTGTCAGGTTGATGCCATTGCCCACGTCGATCGAGTAGCATAAGGGGTGCACGAGCTTGCACTGCTCGAAGGCCTTGTCATCGACGGCGACGATGATTAGGTGCTTGAGGAGCGTTTCTGTTTTTTCGCCAACGCGGAAGCTCTCTAGGAAGAGATCCATGAGGGAGCCGGACGCCGTCCAAGCCTTGTTGGTGAAGGTCATGATTACGGTGCTGTCTTCCATGGCTGCACTTTTTAGTAGCACGGTAAGGTCGTCGTCTTCAGTTGTACTAACAGTCACAGTCGCAGCCTGCAACTTGATCATACACCAAACGTCACAAACATGCAAGTATTAGGCCATCATGAATGCAAGGTGTTTACAGAGATGCTTAAAATGTAAACTGGTTTCTTTTAAACACCGTTATTTATTTTATAAAATTAGGTGCCTAATTAGGCACCTCCATTATATTAGAAATAAACACCGGTACGGTGTTAAGAAAAACTGGATTATGTTTTTAGGCACCTTGCATTGCCTTACATTTACAAAAATAGAAGATAGGAAGTCGAGATAGAAGAAGCTAGGAACCAACAACAGGGGATCAACGAAGTATTTTTCCCCTGGCTAGTTCGCTTGATTTATAACTAGGAGTAGATTTCTGTGAGTTGATCAAGATTTTCTTAGCCCCTTGAGACAATTAAAAGAACAATTAAATTTACGTTTCATTCATAATGTTTTGTCATGAAAAATGTCACCAGATTTAACCCCGACACAGTCTATATTGCTACAACCTACAATATGTATGACAAAATATAATCCTTTTGTGAACGGAGGGAGTATATCCAAAAAGCTGGATTCGATGGACGTACCTTGATGCTGGGATCTGCTTGTTGGGTTCCATTGTTGCGTGAGGCAACAAGCTCGAGCTGGTTCGGCCGAGCCCCGGAGCACGGGCAGGACGAGGAAGATGACAGCAAGAGCACGCTGCAGGCCGTCAGCATGGCTGCTCCGATGATGAAACGCAAGAAATTTGATAGGGTAAACATGGCGATCGAAACAGGATGCAATTCGTTCGCAGGGGAGTTGATCGACTACATATTTACAGATATATGGCGCGACGGAGCATTGGACAGTAGCGCATGCAGCAGCTAGCACGTAAAGGAGCTAGCGCTTCATCTATATTATATCTATCTATCTATCTCCTTCTGGACTTGCATCTCTGGTACATACATTTCGAAAGCCAGGATTCAAGCGTACGTAAAGATCGTTGACTTGCTTGCCGTGTACTTCCCGGCGAGATCGATCGAAGCTGACTTTCTTGGCCAACCTGTAGTACTTGCAAGTGTAGTGAAGATTGTATTGTTAAGCACCTAGCTATAGCCTTTTTTTCTGAGGAAAACCTAGCTATAGCCGCCCCACCGTGGAGCTACTCCGAGCGCTTCTCCTCCTTACCTTCGAACTTTGCAGGCCCGGTTCAGTAATCTTTTCTAAGTGAGTGGGCCAAGTCCAATAATAAGGTCAAATTCTTCTGAGAAATGAGTTATTTTTTAACCTTTATCTTTCTTGGGCCGCAGCAATTTTTACTAGTCTATTTTTTTGGTAGGAGGCCGGCTATTGTTTCGGTCAAAAATTTCTTCACCTCATCACCTAGTCAAATATATTTTGGGCCATGTATTTCGTATTTTTTTGGCCAGGCTCATTATATTATATTGTACTAGTATAATAACAAAACATCCAACCTAGGATACATTCGGGATGTATAGAAATGATAGCCCAGTAAGCCAATTTATTTAGCATGAAATAATGTATGAATACTTGGAGGCTGACCTTATAAACATCAGGCTCACTGGCGATCCGGCACGGGCATTCTATCTTGTGTTTTCTCTCTTTTTAATACATTTCATTTATTTCTGAATTCTAAATAAATAAAGTATATATGCGCACTGAACAATAGTTACACAGTATGAACTACAAACAAAATTTTCACGAAGTATAAGAAATTGAAATTACAAATAAATTAAAAATCGAAGAGCAAAATACACTGAGCAAAATATAAAAGCGCAAGCATTCTAATAATGGATGTGCAAAATACGTCATTCGAAGTACAAAAATACGGGATTAATATGAAGTATAAGTATTGTAAAAGCCGAAATTTGGAATGGTGAAAACCCTCTGTTATTCGGACGAACGGTATAAAATATATTTCACTTAAATTTTTTGGTTTTAGAAATATACAAGGGAAAATCAACACCCTCTCATAGGATCCCCGTGGAAGGAAAAGCAAACACTTGGCGAGACGATGGTGCATGGAGCAGTCGCCCTTTTTCTAGTGATTACCATCAAATAAATGTTCTCAATTCAACAGTAATAAAAAACATGATTGTTTACATCATAAAAAATGCATAAAATAATCTTCGCAGGGGCACCTAGTAGAGCAGATTCTTGTTTAGAATACCTAAAAGATATATCAATACCGGCAATCAAAATAAACCTTAAAATACACCTATAGAATCTAACACACAATGATTAGTTACAAATGGAATTGAAATTTTAATAACCTCATTTCACAAAATTAGTTTCATTGCTGGCCACGTCGAGTTTTTTCGTGAACATCACACAGAGGAGGGAGAGCCTTTCCCTGCTTGAGGAAAACAATGTCTGTAACTACTTCCTCACGTGGTTCATCCTCGGTGACTGGCTCCATGCTCTCACAGTGAAGGGAATGCTATCTCACTTGACTTCGAGATCGATAATTTATCTCCCTATAGTTTAATGTGGGAACGCAACCATTGACATGAAGTGGTCTTCCTTCAGTTTTCTATTAAACAATTTGCTCTCATATATTCCTAATTGCCTAAAAGCATTCAGTTTATTATTTTTCTAGAATTTTCTTAGGTCATAGTTCCACTCCTATTATTTAAAACACTTCGCTTGATTCAAAACTGAATTTGAATTATGTACAAAGGAGACAATGATGAATTAAGTTATCATCTGAATCTTGATGCACATTTCCGTTGTTTTTGTTTTCCATAAAATGAGACAATGAGGAATTAAGTTATCATATTCTAAGTTTCTAGGTAAGGTTTAAAATATGGTTCTCATGCGATGTAATGTTTGACATATGTTACAATACTTCCTCTTCAATTACGAAATGTTCATGTGTGTTTTAGAACAGCTTCGACGGAAGCAATGTGGCTACGGACGAACATGATGACAGGAAAAAAGTTCTAGACATTGCCGCTGAAGAATCCAACGCCAGGTGGAGGAGGAACATAGGAAGGTCGAACTCAAAAGTATCTCAAAGTTTTTGATTTATTTGCGCAATGGATTACACCATGGACGTGCATGAAAATGAAAATATCCCTAATATCACCTTAACTTTCGTGCCTTGCATCGATGTTCTATGGCAAGAACGTTGGACTCTACCTGACCATTGTAACCTGCTCAAACGCGTACGCCATCTCGATCAGCCTCGGCTCATACCCCCTCAATCCACCGAAGGAGAGACCAAATGGCACCCCCATCTTACCGTACCCTGCTGGCACAGTGATTCCTGGCATGCCGCCGATGGCAAGCACGGGGGATAATGCGTCATTGGGCGTCACTACAGCATCCAGCTCGTGCTCGTTCATCAGCTTCTCCAGCCCGTATATGGATAGCCTGTTCAGCCGTCTGATCACCGCTTTCTCCCTGGCGCCGATGCCGGTCGTGTTCTCGGCCACAAGGAAGATGAGCTGCCCGATCTCCTCCAGCTTCTCCTGCAATGCCCAAACACATGTAAGTAATTTCTATCACTTATATTGGATAGTACAAGTAGAAAAGAAAAATATAAGGTAATGAAGATGAAATGCAAACAAAATAAAATCAAACTGAATTAAAAGTTGGAGCTGACCTCAACGGAATGTGCATTGTTGAAAGCTATGACCTCGGCGAGCGAGCGAACATGAGAATATGACAAGTATGATAGGTAGGAGTTGAGGCTTAATTTGAACTCTGCCGGTAGTGCAATCTGTTGCCCGTTGTTAAGGGTATCCATTATGATGTCTAGATTCTCTATCTGGAGGCCCTCGATCACGACCGCTCCTTGTTCCCTTCAAACAAATAACCAAAATATGGGACATAACTAAAGGTTCGAATTGGTGACAATCTTTCGTAACAATTTGATTTTTGTGTAATAACTGTGTATATGGCAACATAGAGGCCGATAAATTCCTCTTTCGTAACGAAAATAAGATGAAAATGTGTGACTGGTACCTCATTGTTATGAGATGTTGGTGGTAGACCGTGTTCTGTACGGTCCCGTTAGGGTAGGCGAAGAAGCCATTGGGGACTCCGATCCTCTTCCCCTTTAGTCCATCTTTGTTTAGGAATTGTGCATATCCACCATGAGGGATGTACTTAGAAGCTCTTGTCGTGGCTGGTGCATCGAGGGCGTCGTAGCCAACGATGGCGTCCAACACGTTGACGGCGTCCGTCACGGTACGGCAAATCGGCCTGCGGTTGAAAATCGTAAGATTCGTTTAATTTTTTGTATTCACAAATGACCGTGTAGTTTTCCTTTATCATTGCCGGTATACATGATATAGCATGACTTACATCCTTGATTATTTTCCTCTTAAGAAAAAGAAGGGACATCATTCGTAGGGCATAATTTGTTCTAGTAGTAGAAAGTGATCTTCAGATAAGTAGGTAACTTAATAACAACGAAATAAACGCCGACATTATTATAGAGATGCATTATTGCCTAGATGTCCAACAATTAAGTCAAACCGATACGAAGCAACCTCGCAATTCTGTACTATTTCGAATCCGGTTTACGTACCCGACGGTGTCTTGCCTAGGTGTGACCGGGATGACCCCGGACCTGCTGGTCAGCCCCACCGTGGGCTTGATCCTGACCACCGAGTTCAGCGACGCCGGGCAGAGTATGGAGCCGTCCGTTTCCGTCCCCAGCGTCACCGCAGCCATGCTCGCCGCCGCTGCGATCGCCGACCCCGTGCTCGACCCGCACGGGTCAGCCGACAGCACGTATGGGTTCTACATCAAAACAAGGAGATTGGTATTTTTTCTTTTTCTCAATCGTCGTTGATCGTGTTAGAGTTAATCTTATCACGATTATGTAGCTGCATGTTTGTTTAGTTTTGCATGTGTTAGACTGAGTGAATCGGTCATGTAGCTAGCTGGTAATGTGCACGGCTGGGTTAGTTTGCTAGTGTCCTTGAGAAGAGGTCAAGAGTTAGTAGTAGCTTGAGAATAGGTCTCCGAGCTAGCATGCGTGTTAGTGGGTTTGTTAGTGCGTGAGTGCATGGATCGAGTGGTTAGTGGAGTAATGGGTCGTAGTGTGTGGAGTAGTGGCTGCGGCCAAGTTCTTGTATATATACTGCTTTGAGTTAATGGAAAGTTAAGCCGTGAGGGCCAGAGGAAAAATGTAGTCTCTTGTTGTGGCCAAGGAGGAGAGCCTCTCGGCAAAGCAGCAGCTGGTCTTCTCCTTCCTTGGTACATGTGTGTGTGTGTGTGAGTTTCTCACCGTGTAGTTCAGTGAGAGAGAGAGAGAGCCAAGTGAGAGAGTTGAGAGGTAGAAGAAAGAAGAAGAAGAAGAGGCGCAGCGAGATGCTGCGCTAACAAGTGGTATCAGAGCCACCCGCTCTTGGTTCCTGTGGTGGAGGCGCAGGGGGAGATGACTCGAGCAAGGCGGCGGCGCGGCGGACTCCATGCGAGATGGAGGCCGGTGGCGCAAGAAATAGGCTCGGCGGCGTGATGTCGTCGACGGCTGGTTGCTGCGTGAGGCTGCTAGGAGAAGGAGATGGCGTGGTGGTCGGCGTCGAGAAGGCGCCGTCCACGTCAAGAAGAGGCCGCTGCGTGCGGCAAGATGGCGTGGTGACCGGTGCTACGACGGCGTCGTCCACGTCAAGAGGTGGTCGCTGCGTGCGGCAAGACGGCGTGGTGATCGGCGTCGCGAAGGCGTCGTCCACGTCAAGAGGTGGTCGCTGCGTACGGCAAGACGGCGTGGTGATCGGCGTCGCGAAGGCGTCGTCCACGTCAAGAGGAGGCCACGGCGTGATGCTGCAGCGACAAGGAGACTGCGGTGCGATGCCGCGAGGAGGAGATGGTGGCGTGATGCTGCCACACGAAGGAGATGGTGTGACGCCGTTACGAGAAGACTGTGGTGCGATGCCGCTAGGTGCCGGCGGTGGCGGCGCGATGCCGTCGGGCGCTAGGTATGGTGGTGTGATGCTGCCACGAGGAGACGACGGCGCGAGGCTGTTAGCCGGCGGCGGCGGCGAGATGCCGACGGGCGCTGCGGCAGTGCGATGCTGCAACGAGAAGACGACGGTGAGACGCTGCTATGAGAACGAGGGTGTGATGCCGTTGAGAGGAGACGGCGGTGTGATTCCGCTGGTTGCTGATGCCGTGGTGTGATGCCATCATCATCATGAAGAGCTGGCGTGAAGCCAACAAATGTTGCAGTCAGATGCTGCGGCAAGACGATGTGGAGTTCGGCGTGCGAGGGTGTCGTCGACGGCGAGAGGTTGCAGGTGATCTGCAAGTTGGCATGACAAGATTAGGAGGGTGAATATTAGAGTTAATCTTATCATGATTATGTAGCTGCATGTTTGTTTAGTTTTGCATGTGTTAAGACTGAGTGAATCGGTCATGTAGCTAGCTGGTAATGTGCACGGCTGGGTTAGTTTGCTAGTGCCCTTGAGAAGAGGTCATGAGTTAGTTAGTAGTAGCTTGAGAATAGGTCTCCGAGCTAGCATGCGTGTTAGTGGGTTTTTTTTTTCAAGAACACGCAAAAGGCTTGCGCGTCTTCATTGTTAAGACAGAGAGGAACACAATTTACAAGATTTGCCGAGGGTGATCACATGCGATACCCACAGCGAGACCTCCACACGCGATTACTCGCTAATACTCGACTCCACTCCACAGAGCTTGGCCTTTCGCCAAAGCTCGAACTCCTCTTTAATCCCTTTACAAACAACCCACGGCATGGAAGCTATCTTATCAAAGACTCTACTGTTGCGCTCTAACCATAGACAACGGGACACCAACACGATAAGAGAGTTCACCTCCTTCCTGTGTTGCTTAGGGGTCGCATTGGAGACCGCCGGCCACCAAACCGTCAAGGAGGTCTGCGGTGTTGGCGTGAAGCGGTGTAAGCGCATGGGCAAAAGCATAGTATACCACACCTCCCTTGCGAATGGGCATTGCAGGGTTAGGTGCTCCGCCGTCTCTTCCTCCTGGCAGCAAAGTGGGCACACCGGGGGGTGCTGCATGCTCCGGCGAGCTAACCTGTCTGCCGTCCACAATCTGCCCCGGAGGGTGAACCACATGTGGAGCTTGTGCTTGAGGGGTGCCCCTGACGACCACAACTCCTCTGCACCAGGGAACCCCACCCTACCGAAGAAAAAAGCCTCATAAGCCGATTTCGAGGAGTATTTCCCACTTGCCGTCAGGATCCAACTGAACTTGTCCTCCTCCTCACTCAGATGCCGCTCCGCCAGGACCTCCCAGATGTTCATGAATTCCACAATTGCCGGGATGGATGGAGCCCCTCGAATATCCACCACCCAGCCGTTATTTGGAAGGGATTCAGCTACTGTTTTCTTCAGCGCAGCCGGGCTGACAAAGTTCATCAGGTTAGGCGCCATCTGGGCAATGCTCTGGCCCTCAATCCACCTGTCAGTCCAAAATCTCAATCTGATCCCGTTCCCCAGCTCACATTTGATGCTAGACCGAGCGATGTCCTCGGCTTCTGGCGCTAGGGAAAACTCCAGACCATGCCACGGTTTTCCAGTGTCTGTCATCTGTAGCCATCTCCAGCGGGCACGCAGCGCATAATTCATGAGCCTCAAATTCTTGATGCCAAGTCCTCCCAGCTCCTTCGGCTGGCATACTGTCCGCCATGCAACCACACACTGTCCTTTCCTCGCTTCGGTAGTAGCAGACCAGAAGAAACCCCTAAGCAACTTGTCGGCGCACACGAAGAACCATGGCGGCAAGTCTAGGGAAAGCGTCTGATAAATTGGCGTCGCCGTGAGGGTAGAGTCGATCAGGATCAATCTTCCGCTTTTCTCTAAGAGAGACGCCTTCCACGTTGGAATGTGTCCAGCAAGCTTGTCCACCACCGGCTGCAAATCTGCTTTCGACAACCGCCCTACTGTCAATGGCAGGCCCAAGTATTGGATGGGGAATTCCTTAATTGGGCAGCCCAGGATTGCTAGGACCGGCGCAGGTCAATTCCCTCGCAGCGGATCGGAGACGCCGAGCTTTTAGCAAGATTGCACCGTAATCCCGAGGCGCCCCCAAACAGATTCAGTAACTGCGTTGCCGCTGATGCCTCTTCCACCGTCGGCCTGATGAACAGCACGACATCATCCGCAAAGAGCGACAGCCGGGGTCGAATTCCACAGTCCGCCATTGATTCAAACAACCCCAGCTCCTCTGCCAGCCTGAACACCGCATTTAACACATCTATGACCAGTATGAAGAACATCGGGGAGCTGGGATCCCCCTGCCGTAATCCTTTCCCATGCCAAAATTGGTCCCCTGCCGAGCCATTGATGAGAACTCTCGTTGATGCCGTGGAAAACATTGTGGCTAGTCGTGCGATCCACCTTGGTCCAAATCCACGGTGCCGCAAAACCTCCAGCAAGAATGGCCAGGCCACCGAGTCAAACGCCTTCGCCACATCCAATTTCAGCATGAGCGCCGGGGACTGCCGTCGGTGGAGGCTCCGAATCGAATGCTTGACCATGAAAAAGTTATCTTGAATTGCCCGCCCCTTGACGAACGCGCTCTGGTTGCAATCCACTAGCTGCGGGAGCGGCTTGGCTAACCTGGCTGCCATGGCCTTGGAAACAATCTTCGCAAAGCTGTGGATTAGGCTTATCGGGCGGAAATCGCTCACCTCCACTGCGCCCTCTTTCTTCGGCAGAAGCGTAATTAGGGCCTCGTTTACCTTCTCAAATCCCCTGCCATCTGCAGAATCGAACCAGGTCACCGCACGCATGATTGCGTCTTTGATTAACGGCCACGTCGCCTGATAGAAACGCGCGGTGAAGCCATCTGGCCCCGGCGCCTTGTCCGCAGGCAAGGATCTAATCACCTCCCAAATCTCTTGTTCGGAGAAGGGCAACTCCAGCCCTGATAACTCACAGGTTGGCAAATTCAGCGCGTTGAGGTTTATCGAGTGCTCCCTCTGGGCTGGGACTCCTAACAGCTCCTCAAAGTGGCCTGTGGCAAGCTCACACATCCCCTTTACTTCCGCCGACTGCTGCGTCCCACGGCGCAATCTGAAGATATGATTGCGCCTTCTTCTCGTGCTCGCGTGAATGTGAAAGAATGCCGTGTTGGCATCACCCTCCTGCAACCAGTTGATTCTGGATCTCTGCCTGGCAATGGTACGCTCAAGTGACGCCAGCCCCAAAATTTTCTTCTTGAGCTCTTTCCTTAACCAGAATTCATCTTGGTTCAGCTGTCTGTTCTCCATGGCCTTGTCGAGCTGAAAGATGACCTCTGTCGCCATGAGAATCTGCTCCTTTATGTTCCCTACTCTCCTCTGACTCCATCTCGATAGGACCCGAGCCGTGGACCGCAACCTGTTGCTCAGATCGACGAACGGATCTGGGTGTTCCTCCACATCGAACCAACCAGCCGCTACCGCTTCCTGAAACCCTGCAATCTTAGGCCAAAAAGCCTGAAAGTGGAACCGTGCCTTCCGATGGAACGAGACGTTAGTGGGTTTGTTAGTGCGTGACACTACTAGGAAACATGCTATAGACAGCATGCGATTCTGTGGCGCACCACTAAGCGGTGCGCCACAGAATTATATTCTGTGGCGCACGGTGGCAAATGCGCCACAAAAATTGTGTGCCATAGAAACAATTCTGTGGCGCACCACGAGCACATGCGCCACAGAATCCACATATTCTGTGGCGCACCGCAAGACATGCGCCACAGAAAGTCTGTGGGCCCCACCTCCAATCATTGGACCTGGTCCATCTGACTAAATTCTGTGGCGCACCGCGGCTGGTGCGCCACAGAAATAGTAGATTCTGTGGCGCATTGTGCGCGGTGCGCCACAGAAATTTAACATTCTGTGGCGCACCGTTATGGATGCGCCACAGAATCTACTATTTCTGTGGCGCACCAGCGGCGGTGCGCCACAGAATTTTTGCCAGATTCCAGAAAAAGGTGGCACACCCACTTTCCCCACATGTGACCTTCTTCATTCTCCCCCTTGCATCTAGCTCGAGCTCCTCCTCTCTCCTATGCGATTTTGACCATTCTACACTCCATTATATGTTGTGAAATCTCCTTTGTTTGTCATATAATTGGTGAGGACTTGGGGAGAGCCTCCATATATATTCTCCTCCTCTCTTTTTGTCCACTATTTTCTCTCTATCACCACACATCTCTCTCATCGTTCACGGTCACGTCGACTCGGCAATAGATCTAGATCTACTACGTGAGTATTGTTGGATGAGTATGTGTGTGTACATGAAGTTTGTGTGTGTTGTGCCATGTTGTTGCCTTATGTGGTGCATGGATCTAGATCTACTACGTGGTGCATGGATGTTTGCCGAAATGTTGATTCATTTCCATTTCGGTAAATTTTTGCACCACATATGTCCTACTTTTAGGGGAAGTCATGCCGATTTTTTTCGTCGAACATCTCCGACTTAATAACACATACTCTATATGTATACCGTGTAGGCGATCATGGTCATAAAGCAGAGCTCCAGTCGAATCAACAAATACAAGGAAGAAGCGAAGGCGGAAATGATTCGGTCCAACAAGAGCCATATACGATGTCCGTGTAGGGATTGCAAATTTGTGAGATGGGTGGACCCTGATTCCGGACAATTGGAGCAACACCTGCTCGTGCGCGGTTTCATAGAAGGCTTCGATGAAGCACCCACAACAAATGTTGCGCCTGAAGACGAGGGCGGGCAAGATGATCGTGACGAAGGAGATGCCGACGGACATGGTCATGATGAAGGAGAAGATGGTGGTGGAGAAGACGCGAACACGCCGCAGAGCTCGCTAATGTCGGCCTTGATGGATTCTCATGTTCAAGAACTGCTCCTCAAGGAGGCGAGGACCGTCAGAGAGAAATCCAAGCTGGCGCAAATGGAGATAGACGGGAAGACTCCGTTGTATCCAGGGTGCCGGCCACAGGATACGCGCTTGCAAGTAACGCTTGATGCTCTGGAGATGAAGTCGGGAAACAAATGGACCGACGTGAGCTTCAACAAGAACATGAAATTCTTCCACGAGCGTCTTCCCGAGGGGAACACATTGCCAACTACTATCGAGGAGGCCAAGAAAGTCGTGTGCCCTCTTGACCTACCGCACGTTAAATACCACGCCTGCATCAATGATTGCGCAATTTATCGGGGCGAGTACGAGGACAGAACCACATGTCCGGTGTGCGGCCAAGGACGGTACAAGCGCCATGGGAAGAAAGTTCCTCAAAAAGTGGTATGGTACTTTCCTATCACTCCCCGTCTGCAGCGTTACTTCGTGGACCCTAAGGAAGCAAAGCTCATGCAATGGCACGCGGAAAGGGAGAAGCCCGAAGAAGATCCGGAGAAGGGCAGGATCCTTACACACCCTTCAGACGCTAGCCAGTGGCAAGAGTTGGACGCCGTCACCAATTTCGGAGGCGACGCAAGGAACGTCAGGCTCGGTATGAGCACCGATGGACTCAATCCGTTCGGCAACCAGAGTAGCACGCATAGCACCTGGCCCGTGTTTGTATGGCCTTACAACCTTCCCCCGTGGTTGTGCACGAAGCAAAGGTATATACACATGACTATTCTCATTCAGGGGCCGAAACAAGCAGGTGTCGACATACATCTGTATCTCGCGCTGTTGCAAGAGGAGTTAGCCACGTTGTGGGCGACGCCAGCCCGTACGTGGGATGCCTACACTGGAGATTATTTCCCCATGAGAGCCGCATTGCTCACGACGGTGCAGGACTATCCTGGTTGCTCATATGTATCGGCCCAGGTAGGCCACGGATTCTGCGCATGTGTCAGGTGCATGGATAAGACCCCGCATCTCCAGCTACCAAGGAATCCCGGGTCTTCAAAAACCGTGTTCCCAGGGGCTCGAAGGTGGCTTCGCATGGATCACCCGTGGAGGAAACGCGGTGACCTGTTCAATGGTAAGGAGGAGCCCGAAGAAGCCCCGAGGCCGAGGAGCGGCACAGAAATCGACGAGCTGTTGAAGAATTGGAACGAGTGCCCTGCGCCGGGAAAGAAACGACCGAAGGTAGATCCGCTGCTGGGTGTATGGAAAGCGAGGGCTGTTTTCCACGACTTGCCCTACTGGAAGGTCCTCAAGACGCCACATAGCCTCGATATGATGCACATTACGAAGAATGTCACCGAGGCTCTGCTTGGCACTCTTTCCAACATGCCGGAAAAGGGCAAGGATGGGACGAAAGCAAGATACGATCTGAAATGGCTTGGTGTCAGGAAAGATCTTCACGCTCCCGACAGCGATGACGATGATGATGATGATGATGATCAGACGGAAGGGACTCAAGGTCGTCGCAAAAGGGTAAAGAAGAACACTTTGGTGCTTCCCGCTACATGCTTCACTATGAGTCCGAAGGAGCTCGAGCAATTCTACATGTGTCTCCTAGGAGTCAAATTTCCTCATGGTTACGCGGGGCAGATAAGCAGATATCTGGACGGAACGAAGAAGAGGTTTAGCGGGATGAAGTCTCACGACTGTCACGTGCTGTTGACGCAGATACTTCCCGTTGCGATTCGAGGGATAATGGAAGAGCACGTCCGTGATACGCTGCTTGCCCTTTGCAACTTTTTCGACGTCATCAACAGGAAGTCGATCGGCGTGAAGCAGCTCGACAGGCTACAGGAAGAGATCGTGCTGATACTATGCGAGCTCGAGATTTACTTCCCGCCAGCATTCTTTGATATCTGCGTGCATCTCCTTCTCCATGTCGTTGATGACATCAGGCAGCTCGGGCCAATGTTCATGCACTACATGATGCCGTTCGAAAGGATGAACGGTGTCATGAAAGGATACGTCCGCAACAGGTCCCATCCAGACGCAAGCATGGCCAAGGGCTTTCTAACCTACGAGTGCATCTCCTTCTGCCAGAATTATCTAAGCACCGAGAACCAGGATGTAGGTCTGCCCACGAGGAAACACTTCGGCAGGCTCAATGGATACGGTCACCGAGAGGGCAGCAACTCAATCTTTGTCAGCATGCAGGGTCGAAAGGACGACTACGACAGGGCTCACCGTGTCGCGCTTCAACACTTACAGTTGATCGAAACTTGTGTGGAAGAGCACAAATGCTTACTCGAGCAACATTTCATCAAACTGGGCCGACCGAGGAAGAAGGGAGACGTAACCAGAGAGCACAACTCCAGCTTCACGCGTTGGTTCAAGAAAAAGCAAATGGAGCTAGCACAAAGTAAAGTGCCATCTACAGAAGATGAAAAACTCATATTCTCCTTATCACGCGGTCCCGGTCACAACGTAAAGACCTATCAGACGTACGACATCAACGGCTACAGATTCTGCACCGAGGAAAAGGACAAGAAGTCGGAATATCAAAACTCAGGAGTAACTATGCTATCCTACGGCGATGAGGAGGCTACTGTCAAGGAAAGATACTTCGGAAGGATTGAGGAGATATGGGAGCTCAACTACTGTGGAGAGTTGGTGCCAATGTTCCATGTAAGATGGGCCAAGGACGTCGTCAAAGAAGGCCGGTATTTCACCACCATGGTTATACCCGATGCCAAATCGAAGAACGCCTCCGCGAAAAATGAGCCATGGGTACTCGCTAGCCAAGTTGAGCAATGCTTCTTCATTACCGACCCGTCAAAGCCTAGCCGTGTTGTCGTGAGGAGGGGCAAGAGGAGCATCATCGGAATGGAAGGAGGCGCCACCGAGCAAGAATTGGACAACGAGCCAAAGATCGAGGAGGAATTCGACAAGTTCTTCGACATGCCTACTACTAGTACACAAACAAGGAAGACCTCCCTACCTAGGATAGGTTGTCCGTTCACGCGAAGAAATCTCAAGGTCACCGGCCTAAAGTTTTCAAACGTGAAGAAGGGAAAGAAGAGAAGCTAAATATGTATGTGTGTGTGAAAATGCAACTATATATATTTATTCAATGAATATGTATGACATTGTGTGTGAGACAATGCAAGACCATATATATATATATATATATATCAATGAACTAAAATATATGTACCAAATACATTGTGTTTGTGTGTTTGTGTAACATGAAACAGCACACAGGAACCACTAAGTCTCAGGCCAATTAATTCTGTGGCGCATCTCCCTAAGGATGCGCCACAGAATCTTACTAATTCTGTGGCGCATCTCAACAGGGGATGCGCCACAGAAAGTTGGTGCCCACAGACATGTGGGCCCGCCCAGCCCTGCCCCTCTTAATTCTGTGGCGCATCCCTCCCCTGGATGCGCCACAGAATTATCTTAATTCTGTGGCGCATCCCCACCACGGTGCGCCACAGAAATTTTGGCGCCCACTAACAGGTGGGTCTGGCCCCGCGCCTCTCTTTCTTCCCCAAATTTCTTTCCCCGCGCGCGCTAACTGTTCACAGAGGAGACCAGCGCCGCCCGGCCACCACGCTCCCTCGCCGTGCTCCAGCGCCGCCCACCACGCTCCCTCGCCGTGCTCCAGCGCCGCCCACCACGCTCCCTCGCCGTGCCCGTGCGCCCGTGACCTCGCCGTGCCCGTGTGCCCGTGCCCTAGCTTGGTCTCCCGTGACCTCGCCTCCACGACGCCGACACCGGCGCCGCCCTCCACGACGCCGACGCCGGCTACACCTCCACGACGTCGCCTCCCTCCCCCCTCCCCTTCCCTGCCCGGTGAGCTTCCCTCTCTTCCTCCTCCTTCCCCTCCCAAAAACTGCACGCAACGTGTTCGACACTTTGCCTCCCCGATAGGAAATGATGGCAGTGAGATTTGGGGAAGAAATTCAGCAAGTAGAGCCAGCAAGCATGTGAAATTTGGTCATCACAAGTAGCTGTAGTTAGCACAAGCATGTGAGATTTTTGAAATTTGGTCATCACAAGTAGCTAGTACTAGTATGGCGTGTGTGCGTGTGTGTCCACAGTGCGTGTGTGCGTGTGTGTCCGGCATTCCACAAGTGCACACAAGGCACTAGTGTGGTTATAGGGTAGATGAGGGGTAGTTTTAGGTTAGGGTTTGTGTGAGGTTTGCACCACAATTCGATCCAAATTTGAATTCGGTTTGAATTTTAGTATCATGATATGAAATATTGGAGCTTGCAAAACATCTACTGCATTTTTAGTGTTCTTGTGTGTGATAATCATGTGTGTTCTTGAATCTTGTGTTAGGTTAGTATGTATCCACTTTCTCCCCTTGTTAATTTTGTAACCATGTTGACACGATCCTTTTTTTGGTTGTACAGGTGCTTGTGTGTGCGGCTAGGCAAGAAGACGCCCCTGGTGAGCTCCCGTGACTACCATGTGTTCTGTGCAACCACGACCATCGTGTCGTGGTTGTTTGTGATGCTGTTGCCGGCCAGCTATGCCGGCGGAAATGTGTTGATGTGATGCTGTTGCCGGCCAGCTATGCCGGCCATGATATTTGTGACATGCTTGCAGGTACCCCGTGAGGCCCTTGAGATTGCCGGAACGTCGATTAACTTCCGTTCCGGCAAATTCGGGTACTCCATATGTCCTATTTTTAGCAAAGGTCATGCCAAATTTTTTCGTGAAATTTAGCATGACTTTGCTAAAAATAGGACATATGGGTTATTGCGACTAATGCATGGGCCGGGGTATCTTAGTGCTAAATTAAGTGAGCTCTTGTTATATTTGTTGTACTAATTACTTCTCCTCTTTTTAATGCAGTGGAAACATGGACGACCAAGCCGGCCCTTCTAAGCAAATGAGCATCGAAGACCAAGCTAGAGAACTTAACAAGCCGTTCTGGGGAATGAACGATGAGATGGTGGCTGGGGAGGCCGACGCACTGGCTCGTGCCGGCGATGCGGATTTTGTGTTAGAGGAAGGCGAGGAGACCGATTCCACCAGCACCGATGGAGATGCCACCACCACGGAGGGCGGTGGCGACCATACGGAGGGCGGTGGCGACCGCACGGAGGGCGGTGGTGGTAGTAACCCGCCCGCTAAGAAGCGGAGGAAGTCGACGAGGCCGAGGAAGGACCGGACACCGCAAGTGGTCAGCAATGTCACAGACACCTTCACTGAGGTCTCCCAAAGTGGCAAGCCAAAGCAGCCTAGGATTATCGCAAAAGGGTACGGCATGCAACTAGGGTGCATCCTCCGGGAAATGACAACGATCAACACGTTTGACCTCAGGAATCCGCAGAATGAGGGTTTGCGCAATGAGCTCCTCAAGAGGGTTCACAAACGATACATTTTCCCGGATGATGTAAAGGAAAAGGTGGTGGACAACTTCGCCATCACGAGGATGAACACCATGTTGAGCAGCTGGAGAAGCCGGGTGAAGAAGAAGATTGAGAAGGGTCAAAGCTGGGAGGAGATACGTGTCAAAGAGCCTTTCATCGAGAAAGAGGACTTCGATATATTCAAGGCGTCCTTGTTATCTCCGGAGGCTGCGGCATGGACCAAGTGGGGGAAGGAACTGCGGGCAAAAAACTTAGGTAACCACCGTTTGGGAAGCGGCGGTTACGATGGAAAAAAGCCCATTTGGGCCAAGGAGGATGCCGAGCTTGCAAGACTTGGGCTCCCCAACCAGTGGGATAACATCGCGGACGAGCAAACTAGGAACTTTGTTCGGTCCCGCTACTATCTGAAGCCGGGGACGGGGGAATTCTGTACCGACCATGACGATGTGAGGGATTTCGAGAAAAATCTGGTAAGAAACTTAATTACCGCGTATATCTCAAAGTCCATTTTTTTTATATCTACATGGGTTCACCTTTATTTTCCTTTGTCCGCAGGAGGATGAGTTGAAGTTAGCCCATGAGGCTATGGCCGGCCCGTGGGACACGCCTTTCAACCGGGCGATGAACGTGACCAAGAAGAGGGACAAGTCAAAGCCGCCGACGTCAGCTGGCCGTGTGAGCGGGCTGGGTACGAGCGTGAAGTTCACCGAGTACTACAGCACGGACACCGACCAGAGAAAGGAGAGGAGGAGGCCGAATAAAGATAAACTTCAGGTTATCGAGCTAAGGAAGAAGCTGGAGGATATAGAGGCCTCGAAGGTGGACTCCAGCGTGGTGGACAAGCTAGTGGCCGAGAAGGTGGCCGCTCAGCTCAACAGTATGTTCCCCCCTGCATTGGTTGAGGGGATAACTGCTTGGCATGCGGGAGGTCAACGGGGGCCGATACACGTGCCCAGCTTCACCGGCAGCAACTCCAGCAATAACCTGTCGCCGGTCCTGCAGACCCCGCTGGCGCCCCTTACCCTGCAGCACCTTACACCAACGCCGGAGAATAATGATAATGCACACGAGCCGGAGGTTGATAGGCCGGCCGTCGGCACCGGCGCCCTTGTCTCGACACTAGCTGACCTCAACGCCGTCACCAAGGTAACTAATTAGTATGTGTGTGTGAAACATATATAATTGTGTGTGAGACTATATATGCCTTATCTCATGGTGCCCGCTATATATGTGTTTGACTCCCAGGACACAGAATGCATACTCTTTCTTAGGGTGGGGTCCGACGGCGAGTTGAAGGAAGCCGCAAGGGCCAAAATCACACAACCTTTGACCCGCGATCTCCACACCGTCAAAATGGATGAGCTCTCGATGAGAGTAATTGTGAACGAGGTACTGCCTGAGTTCCATGACATGGACCCCCCCAAGCAACCTCAGGGAGCCGATAAACACATGAAGCTTGGCGAATGCGGAAGTTGGGTGCTGGAATGGCCGAAGACCCAAATTCGTCTTGGGAATGTTCTTCTTGGGGCTAGGCGCACCGGTGGCGCCACCTCGAGGCCCCAGGCCCCGATCGTTCGGCCCCCGTCGAGGCGGACAAAAATTGATGGTGCGGATGAACCGGCGCCACAAGCAGCCGTCACCAACACCCAGAAGGAACAGACGGTCGCCGCTACCGCCGGCCGGAAACTACCGCCTGTCGTCCCAACCTACGGCCGGAAGCTACCGCCGCCGGTCATCCCCACCACCAACCGCCACGCACAGTTGTTGGGAATGTCTTCAACGCAACCATCCAAGGTTAGTTCTGACTTTCCGAATTCCCCAACTTTCAGACTTTCCCGACCATCAACGGATGTGCTATATATTGTTTATGTTTAGGACAAAGCCGTTGCTCCTCAACTTGTTGACAACGACGACGACGACGACAATGATGTAAACGTCGCGGACTTTATCAACACGGGCGCCACCTCGGATGATATGTACATGCCTCGAGTGGATGAAGAAGCCTTCCGCGACCACCAATCTCAACCTGCTCGTGATCGTCCAGCTTCATGCACACAGCGCCTGGCCTTCACCGACTTCACGCCTCCGGATGCCGGCGTTGATCAAGCTGAACCAGGTAAAATTTTCAGCCCTAACACATTGCAATCAACTGTTAGAGCGGGGTTCACTGCACCCCCACTATCCCCAGAGGCGAAGAAGCCAAAGAAGCACAGGAAGAGAAAAGGTAGAGCCTCTAATAGCCAGCCAGCTCCTCAGATCCGGGGTCTTGAAGACAAGGTTCCACTCAATGAGGAGGGCTACCCGCGAGTTCATGAAGCTGGCAAACCTATATTGGATGAGGACTCTGCCCGTCTTGCAGAAGGCAAAATGATTGCCTTGCAGAACAGTATCATGTTTCTTGAGGAGAGGCTTCTTAAAGAGAAGAAGCCGAATTACCCGGCGTTCGCGGTCAAGGTGCCTCCAGAGATGGTGAACTTCGTCCAGCAAGACCCTGCGGAAGTGTTCTTTATAGCGTACGAGGACATCTTCGACCTGTTTCACGAGAAACGGATGGACTATAACTTGGTCCGCCTATTTGCGCTCGATCAGGCGATGAAGATCAGGAGAGATGCTATCCCGCACGTCACGGTAGTGGATCCCTACTACATGCGCGATAGCCATCTTTCGCCAGGATCAAAGACACGTGAAGCGGCCCTGGAGTACCTCACAAGTTTCTTCCTGGCCAACAAGGACAAGACCGCCCATCTTCTGCCTTTCTTTTTCGAGTAAGTACATATCCGCTAGCCACCGTCCTATCTTATGCCATCTTATACATTTCTTCCATGATCCTTTGCCCAACATTCCACTTCAATTGTGTTGAGCAGGGACAAACACTGCGCACTCGTCCACGTAGGCCCGCAGTGGTCCGTTGCTACTTATTTTGACTCGGGGGATAAAGTCCGACCAAGAGATTACAGCAGATTAAAGGCTCTTCTCGATGACGCTCTCGAGGCCTATGCCAAAAACGGCGGCCACTTCAAAAAGAACTCGCAATTTTTCAAGGACGACAACACACACAAGTTCTTGCATGGGACCGCATTCCATTGCATCAAGCAACGGGATCACAGCGAGAAGGACGCCTGGTACGCCCTCTATCACCTTAAAGGGCTTGTCCGGGATTGCGAGAAATCGAGGCTTGCAACTGGTCTCGCGGAATACACCAAGGACGCGGATGAGATGACCGATTCTGATTATAGAGGCCACTTCCATCGCATCAAGCTGCATTTAACAACGATCATGATGGACGATGTCATTCACTCCTCAGGGTCCTACCACTTGCCTAGAGGTAGGATGTATTATAAGCATTACTAGCTAGTGTGTACTTTTTTGTAGAAGTGCATGTGTAGGGTTACATATTATACTCTATGTATATCACTAACCAATATAGATTCCAAACCATCTTCAGAGTTGAGTCAGAGGGAGATACAAGAACGACTAAAGGCGCAAGGTGACACCAGGGAGTGGAGGACGAAAGGGGGCATTCTACCGTTCCCGTCGCCCCTGAAGCAGAAGACGAAACCATGATCGCCGATGTGTACTAAATTTGATCCTAATTAGGCGGTGAACACTTGGTTTGTAATGTGTAACGTGAAGTCATGTACTTTTGTTTGTATCGAAACTAATTGTGTAAACATTTGGCACTTTTGTAACTATTTGTATGTATCTTGGGCACACTAAGTAATATGTGTGATGAAATAGTGATTAATGTGTTTCTGTTTATATACCTGTCAAATATACCTGTATTTCTGTATAAATCCTGTATATATCTGTATTTGTACAGCAAAAATAAAAAAAACGTGTATTACTGTTTCTTATTTCTGTGGCGCACCGTAAAAGTTTTTGTGGCGCACCACTTTCTGTGGCGCACCGTGCAGTGCGCCACAGAAAGTCTCTGTGTGCCCCCCAGCCAGCATATTTCTGTGGCGCACCAGCAGCCGTGCGCCACAGAAATAAGGAATTCTGTGGCGCACGGCACCGTGCGCCACAGAAATATGTAATTTAGTGGCGCCGATTCTGTGGCGCACCAGGAAATCCTGGTGGTGCGCCACAGAATGTTCTGGTGGTGCGCCACTAATAGCATGTTTCCTAGTAGTGTGAGTGCATGGATCGAGTGGTTAGTGGAGTAATGGGTCGTAGTGTGTGGAGTAGTGGCTGCGGCCAAGTTCTTGTATATACTACTTTGAGTTAATGGAAAGTTAAGCCGTGAGGGCCAGAGGAAAAATGTAATCTCTTGTTGTGGCCAAGGAGGAGAGCCTCTCGGCAAAGCAGCAGCTGGTCTTCTCCTTCCTTGGTACATGTGTGTGTGTGAGTTTCTCATCGTGTAGTTCAGTAAGAGAGAGAGCCAAGTGAGAGAGTTGAGAGGTAGAAGAAAGAAGAAGAGGCGCAGCGAGATGCTGCGCCAACAGATCGGAGCAAGAACAAGGGAGGTCAACTTACCTTGGCCTGTCCGCCGCGCGCGCTCCAGCCGTTGCCGCCGCCGTGGAGGCTGCGGAAGTTGGCCCACTCGTCCATGTTCGCCTTGCCCAGCACCACGGCGCCGGCGCGCCGCAGCCGGGATACCATGCCGGCGTCGCGCGGCGGCACGGAGCCCAGCAGCGCGAACGACCCCGCCGTCGTGTTGAGCTTGTCGCGGGTGGCGATGTTGTCCTTGAGCAGCACGGGCACGCCGTGGAGGATCCTGCCGGCGCATTTGCCGGGGGAGCGGCGGCGCTCGTAGGTGGCGCGCGCGGCCTGCCGGAGCGCGTCCGGGTTGACCTCGATGACGGCGTGGAGGAGCGGGTTCAGGGCCCGGATGCGGTCCAGGTAGAACCGGACGAGCTGCACGGAGGTGAGGCTGCCGTTGGTGAAGCCCTGCTGGATGGTGGGCGGCCAGGCTCGCCTCCTCGATGTGGAAGCCATGGGCGCCGGCGAGCAGCACGAGGGCGGCAGCGGCCACTGCCAGGAGGATACTCGGCATCGGCATCGCTGTGTACACTGTACTTTGCTCAGCTCAAAAACTGAAGCTAAAGCTCTCTATTTGTATTTTATTCATTCTCATTATGTTTCGTCGAATACAACTTGGAGATTAAACAACCTTAGTAAGCTGTGCGCTGATAATCAAGGGTTGTTTTGCCAGGAAACCACCACGCATCGTCGTGGTTATCATGCGGTGGACTCCAAAGTCTCCAAATGGCAAAACACACGAGCTGCAACTCGACCGTATTATTGTTGCTAGTGGACAATACAAAAATAGACGCAGTAATTATAAGTAGGTTATAAGTTTTGTTTGACCAATGGGCCACCGCAACAAGCTGATTCTTTCCTAACCTTTTTTTATCAAATTGTTTACTTGTCTTACACAATTAGTATTATGGGGGAGTATTTTCATTATCTTTTGAAGAATATTGTGTTGTTTTTATCGGATGGTAAAGCTACTAATTTTATTGTTACGGTCATTTCTTACTTTACAGATTATTTAGAAAGGTTAAGCCTGCTCATAGTGGGGAGTAACATAGTGTTATGTCAGGGAAGTAATCGAGTACCCACGGGCCTACGTACCCGTACCCTCATATGTCGTCGGATAGCTAAACCCAGTATTGGACGGACCATAACTAAGCAGCTTTCTGAATCTCTCTTTACTGCCAAATGATCGGTAAAACTGGTAGGAAGGTACATTGTCGTGTTGTAGGAATAAGTTAAGAGCTTTATGACTCGTTTTGTCGTCAGTGGTCTAGAGGGAAACAAACTTTTCGGAACGGTTGAAAATCAAGTACGTGCAAAAATAATGGTGGGAAACCAAAAAATATTGGAGGGCACCGTTGATTTTGGTGGGAAGGAAATGTCATTGCAACATCATCTAGTTAATACAACATATTTTTTGTTGCAATATATAAATGCAACAAATAGGACATGTCGCAAAAGATTGGACATAACCACAAATTAACCTTTTGTCGCGATAGTTACACTTTACTACAAGAAAATTAGATAGTAATGCAACGCTCACAAATCATGTCTGTAGTCAAAATAAATTGCCACAGAAAATTAGTTCATGGCGGTAAAAACAGTTGCCACAAAATTTGTATTGTTGCGAATTTTGTTGTTGCAATAACTAGGATTTCCTGAAGTGACATGGGATTCCGTGACCGCATATCAATACACTAGTTCCAATCAAAGCGGAGGCACACAAACTGCTGCATGGAGGTACAAGTTATTCTTGCGCCGGACGGTGAGGCCCATCTCTTCTGTCATGTCGACATCTTCAGGCTTCGTCCCTCCTGGGAGCTCCCAGTCGAAATGGTAGAGAAGTGCGGCAAGAACGATCTCCATGTTAGCTTCTGCAAATGTCATTCCAGGACAAATCCTTCTCCCCGCCCCGAAAGGTATGTACTCAAAATTTGTTCCTTTGAAATCGACAATGCAAGTCTCAAATCTTTCAGGCTTAAATTCATCGGGGTCTTCCCAGTGCGTAGGGTCTCTGCCGATTGCCCATGCATTGACCAACACTTTGGTGCCCTTGGGTATGTCGTACCCAAGGATTTTGCTAGTCTCCATGGCCTCCCTAGGGATAAGCAATGGGGCGGCTTGATGTAGCCTCATTGTCTCTTTAATGACGAGTTTGAGGTATTTGAGATTGGCCAAGTCATCTTCGGTCACCTTGGGCTTTCCTTGTAGTTTGTCGCGTACTTCACCTTGTGCTATCTGCATAACATTTGGGTGCCTCATGAGCTCCGACATAGCCCATTGGAGCGTGGTCGAAGATGTCTCGCTCCCGGCATTAAATAGATCCTGCAATATGCATATTTACACTAAGGAACTCCGGACTTCTACTTGTTCTTGGCACAAAAGAATATTCTGAATGAGAGAAGAAGCAGAAGAAATACTAGTAAGCAGCTGGTGTACTTACAAGTATAACTGCTTTGATGACTCCCATGGTAAGAGGAAACTCGAGGCCACCCTCCTTGCGTATCCTTAGGAGCACGTCCACCAGGTCCTCTGCTTCCACCGCGTCGGTGCTGTCTTTCCCCTCCTCGTGCTGCTTGATGGCGTCCTCCATAAGCTCGTAGCTCTTGCGGTGGTTCTCCTCGGCCAGCTTCCCCGTGCCGCTGATGAAGCTCGCGAGCCACGACGACGGGAACAGGTCACTCAGGTTGAAACCGCCGGCGAGCTTGACCGACTGCTCCAGGGCCGCCAGGAACTCCTCCGTCCTCTTGAACTTGTCCCCGATCATGGCCCGCATGGCCGAGTCGGTGATCGTCGTGGTGATCAGCTCGCTGACGTTGACGGCCTCGCCGGACGACGCCGACGCGGCGACTACGGCCACGAGGCGACCCACCTCCTCCTCCCGGACGCGGCGGAACGACCGCACGCGGCGCGCGCTGAGGAGCTCCAGAATGCATATCTTGCGGAGCTGCCGCCACTGCCACTACGTCACGGTGAACCTTTTGGGGCACTAAAAAGTGCCCCGAAAAGTTAAAGAAATGCCCCAAAAAGTTATTAGGGCATTTTTTCAAATGCCCAATATACCGGTGATTGGAAAGGTTATTAGGGCAGTTATATTAAATGCCCCTAAAACTTATCATTTAAAGGCATTCCAAAAAATACCCCTAAAAACATTCGGGGCACTTTGCAAAGTGCCCTAAAAGGTTTTTAGGGCACTTTGACGAAGTGCCCTAATAATCTTTTAGGGCACTTTGCCAAAGTGCCCTTAAAACCTTTTAGAGCACTTTGTACAAGTGCCCTAATATTTTTGAGGATTTGTTTTGAAAATTTCTTCAAATATACAATTTAATAGTACACACGGTTCACAATTCATAATATGGTTCAATCAAGAATAGACAAATCATCCAAATAGGCACAAAACCACATCAGCAATCAGATATTACAATCATATACACTTGTAGACATAAGCAATGAACATGTATACTACGGCTGGTAGCCTGGTACATCTGTCATTTGGAACTAAACATGAGACACTAGTTCATGGGTACATCGACTATTCAGCAACCACAATTCAGGAACTCCAGCCATAAAATGACAATCAGACCATTTTAATGCTTGTCTGGTGCAAGACAAGGAAGCAAAGTGTCTTAACTGAGCTGAACCCTCCTGAGAAGCTTGTGAACCAACTTCTTGCTCTCTACTATGGTCTCTTAACTGAAATGGTTCTAGCTGGACTTGTTGAATTGTATGCCAACATTAAAAAAAGAAATTCAAATAAGGAGAATGCTAATATTCCAGTGTGACCAACTAAACCCTGAAATACAACAGCAGAAAGAAGTGAATAGAAGCTAACCAACAGACACATCACATATCACCATGATGGAAGCAAAACTTCGTAAAGACAAGGACCAGGTAGAGCAAGAGCCCATCCTTCAGCAGCAATCATAACAAATAACATAATTGAATGGGCACACGACTGGAAGGTAAGTCATTGAAATGTCAGCAATACATTTCTATCAGTAGCCAGTATGTTGAATGAAAGGGGCGGAGAGTTCATATTCTCTTTAGCACCGAATGAGCTGCTCAAGATAAACAGGAGCCCTCCCGCACCCTTCAGACCAATGGTAGCAGCGATGACATGCTTCATCTGGATAAATTCACAATAGAACACATACTAATGAATGAGTTGCGAACATAAAGGCTGCATAATTTATGCCAAGAATAAAAGCAAATTCTCACCTCAACATGAGGCACCACGACTCCTAATATACGGGGAAGAAATTTTGGATACCAAAATTTTGGATAACCAAGGAATTTACTATTTCAGATCCACGACTCGGCTTCTATAGAATTGATGATTTTGTGCAACACATTTATTTTATATAAATTACGCAAACTAGGTAATTTGTACACTGTAGCAACAATACAGACTAAAGTTATATACTGTGCCTAAATATTTGTGACCTAAAAATGTGCAACTAATTGATAGCTGGAAGAAATCTCAAATTGGTGATCTGCAGCTTCACTTTCCAAGCATTGACTACTTTCCCCAGCCTTGTCAGCCTGTTCAGCGAGAACCACCTCACCCTCATATACCGGCTCCTCAGTTTGATATGCTATGTTTCCAGTGCCAAGTATGTATATAGGTTCCTAGAACGCTGCTGGACTGGACATGCTGTGATTCATAATTTGGATAAAGCAACACATGACCATCTACAATGCAAATTTAATTGAAGCCAACTTCATTCTGCATGAAAACGTAGCTTATAGTTCACACCTAACATTGCAATCAGGTACTCTTCATTGTAATGCCAACTACTAGTATCAACTAATAACATGTGATGTTCAATCCTCCGGTATAGGCAAAGCAACAAACACATGGTCTGCATCGACATATCTGCAGATAGATGCGAAATCGAAAGAGGATTGGGGAGGGGAACTAACCAGATCACCACCACACCATGGCCACACCACTACATCAGCCATCGCACCACCACACCAAGGTCACGCCACCACATCCACAGCACTAGAACACCACACCACCAGGAAACCGAGCAGCGCGGTGGTCCAAGGGGAGGCCGAGGCGGCGTGGTCCAGAAGGGACTCGAGGAGGAGCAGTAGACGGCGAGGAGGCGCAGCCAGAGGAGTCGGGAGAATCGGAGGCGGAGACCGGGGCACGGCCGCGCTCGTGCCCGTGGCTGGAGAGCACCCCGAGCGAGCAGCAGCACCACCATCGGGCGACAGCCGCGGCCACCACAAGGTAATCAACCCGCACGGTGACGAGACGGCGAGGAGGAGTAGGAGCACGGGGATCAAGGAAGAGGTCTTCGAAGACGCAGAGGAGGGAGCAGGAGGCGCGGCCGCGCGGGAATCGCGCCGGCGACGAACCCCGCGTCTAGGGTTAGCCGCGGCGTCGCGCTCGGGGACGGAACGGCAAGGCGCCGATGGGATCCTATGGGCTTCATCAGTGCGTGGCGGCGGCGGATGTGGCTGGCGTTGGCCGGGACGTGACGTCGGCAGGCGGCGGCGGCATCGGGGGCACGAGAAGGGGGTCGGGAGGAAGAGAACTAGAGAAGTGCGAATACTGTACTTTTTTTAGCTGAAGCGAATGATGCACATGGGCTTGACCCACCTAACCCATGCGAGGCCCGCTTAACCCGCTTACAAGTCCTGTGGTCGATCGAGCGAGCTGAGAGAAATTCTTTTTGGTTCCTGTCACATTTTTTAAGCGTTAAAACAACATACTGGATCAGGTTGAACACCACGATCGGGCCGCTCTTGCATCACACCACGATCAATATCTAGCATGTATTATGTATTGAGTTATAGGGGCAACTTGATAAATGCCCCAAAAGATCCCATCTATTGGGGCACTTTGATAAATGCCCCAAAAGACCCCATCTATTGGGGCACTTTGATAAATGCCCCAAAAGACCCCATCTATTGGGGCACTTTCTTAAAGTGCCCTTAAAAGCCCATGCCTATTGGGGCATTTTCGAAAAATATCTTATTAGCTATTGATAAAATGAGCTTACATAATTAGAGGCACTTGATAAAATGCCCCAAAAACCTAGCTATTGGGGCACTTCTCAAAGTGCCCCTAAAAGCCCACACCTATTAGGGCATTTTCGAAAAATGCCCTTATTAGCTAATTTTTTAGGGCACTTTAATCAAAATGCCCTCTTTAAGCTACATTTTGAGGCATTTTGGAAAAATGCCCCTAACAAAGTGCCCCGAAATCCCTACCGTCCACTAGTGTGCGGGCCGTAGCGGCCGAAGATGAGGCCCTGCCCCTCGGCGGCCATGCTCTTGACGGTGGCGCTCCACGGCCGCGTCGCGAAGACGGCGTCGTGCGCCCGCATGATCTCGCGGGCGGCCTCCGGGGACGTGGCCACCACCACGGGCACCTCGCCGAGCTGGAGGTACATGAGCGGCGCGTCCAGCCGGCGCGCGAGGTCCGCCATGACGCGGTGCACCAGCGGGCTGCCGGCGAGGTGGTGCAGGCTGCCGATGACCAGAAGCCGCCACGGGCCGGGCGGCAGACGCAGGCCGCCGCCACGTTTTCTGGAAAGCTTGAGGAGCACGAGAGGGAGGAGGAGAACCAAGAAGAGGTAGTACGCCGGTTGCTCCATGGCCTGAGCGTGTCGCAGCCTAGGCATGCAGCTTAGCTTGTCCTGCAGGTTGATTTGGGCAAGGCTCCATTTCTTGAAACTTCAGATAAAGCCAGCAGCAACGTAGCCATGCGTACTATAATGCCCTACATACGTGTCCACCCCATTGACTAGAATATATAGTATGTAACACCCTTTCGCTTTCATCCAGATCCCCGCTTCTTATCTTAATTTCTTGCTGATTTCCTAGCCAATCGCCTTAGTATTAACTAGAAGTTCCGCGCACAGGGTGATTTGTTTTATACTCCGTAGTTGCATATATGTACTGTGGTTAAGAAGGCTGCACACTCATGTCATTTGTTCATATGTACTCCCTCCCTCCCAAAATATAACATTTTTTGGCAAGCTATTTGCTTGCCAAAACGTATTATATTATGGGACGGACGATTAGCTATTATAGCGTTGAGAAAATAAATTACATGTATATTTCTGTGGTCATTCGATTTCATGTTTGTAAGATGTTGCTTCGGGTGCCGGAAATTGTGCAATAATCGCCGAAATGTATCATTCCTTAAACAGTCACATTGTGCTAAAAAAGTGCAACAATCACACCAATACATCAAATTCACCTTTTTTTTTAAACTTAAATAAAAGCTAGCAACGTAGCCCTGAATACTATAATGCCCTACATACGTTCACCCCATTGACTTGACTACAATATAGATACATCTACTTTTTGACAAATCTAAGACACTTATTTTGGGACGGGGGAGTATGATCTCCTTCCGCCCTCATCCAGATCCCCTTCCTATCTTAGTTTCTTGCTGACTACCTACCCAATCACCTTACTATTTATGGAGCTAACGATCTTGGCATGTGCATGTTGGTTAACATTGTAGAGGTTTATGCGTAAATGTACCGTGTTAGTTTAGTCATTAGACCGAGTAATATGGACAACATGCATGATGGAGTTTACACGTGTGTTTTTGTTAGTTAATTCCTTGAGAAAAGGCCGTTGTGTCAGTGTGTTACCAATGTCAAGTTAGTTGGCAGCATGCAACATGCCTGGGCATGGCCAGTAGTGAGTAGTGGGTGTGATTCCAGGAGTTAGTGGGTGTGACTTGCTATATAATTTTGCTACATTTTTCTCTGCCCACACGCTCTCATTTTCTCATTCATTTTGCTCAGCCTCGCGCCTTATCCGACCCTAGCCGCTGCTCATATGGTTCCACCTCGTTTCAGAGCATTGCGCAGTCGTCCAAATCTTCTTCATTCCTTGAGCAGGCATTTCGCCTCGACGAGGATGTATGGTCCAATAAAGGAGCTGTTGTCCGACAAGAACCTGCCATTGTGTCACATACACACAATGTACTTAGTGTGTAATAATGAGACATGCATGGGTCAGGGTGCAAGCAGCAGTGGCCCGTCCGCGGCGCCGCAAATTCGGCCCATTTAGCAATACACGCGAGCATCCACAGAATTGGGAGGAAAAAAAGGGCGTATGCGGCAGGCCCGCAGCTGCCGCACTCTGCCGCATATTAGCGACTAGGTCGAGCGACCGTGCAGGAGAGGGCTCCGCGCCGCGCCTCCGGCCAACGGGCACAGCTCCAGCCACCGCCGACCGCCGCAGCAGGAGAGGGATCCGGCCACCGCCGAGCGCCGCCGCAGGAGAGGGCTCCGACCGCCGCTGACGGCCGCCGCAGGAGAGGGCTCCTCTCGCGCCCGCCGCCATGGCCGCCCTTCCTCCTCCGTCTCCAGGTCTGGGGGCCGCCCTTCCTCCTCCGTCTCCAGGTCCGGGGGCCGCCCTTCCTCCTCCGCCTCCGAGGCCCACTCCCTCGGTTCCCTGCCTCGATTCGATGGCGGTCGATGACGGCGAACCACATCATGGCACGAACGACGGCGGTGACCCCAAGATGCGCACAGACGCCGGCGGCGGGAAGCGCAAGAACCCCAACGGCAGCTCCCTCGTCCCCACAATCATCAAGGTAACTGAACATTTTGCTTGTGGTTTCTGTGTGCAAGCTTGAGAACAGTCATGGAAGGCGTGAGTAGTTTGATTGAATGGGTTGTCCAACAAAATATGTTTGCTGTAGACATGCTAGTGATTGTACTGAATTTTTAAATCTGGTCAGTTTTAGCATGTCTGATCACTAGACGCCACTGGACATTACATGTTTGCTGATATCCATACCCTGTATTACTAGAGATGATTTTCACGGGTAGTAGTTCAGATATTTCCCTTGTATACAATGCATATCCAAAGAAGTTTTGTGCCTAGAGAAAGTTGAGCTATCTTCTGTCAAGCCGCTTATGTGTTGCATGTTAGAACAGAACCATGCCGCATCAGTGTCTATTTGCTGCCATAGGGTTGTGTGAAGAGGTGCTTCAGGCTACATTGAAAAAATTATTTTGTCTTGATGTGTATCTGCTGCTTTTTTTAGAATCGTGTGTGGAGCTAGCTGCACATATACTGCATTGTTTTGCTCCACATATACTTTCTTTGACAATCTGGATGTAGAGTAGAGTGTCACAATGGGTATGTGTATGCAAATTCGAGTTATCTAAGGTCTGGGTTAATTCTTTTACAATCTCGATGTAGAGTAGAGTGTCACAATGGGTGTGTGTGTGTGTGTGCAAATTGGAGTATGTAAGGTCTGGGTTAAGTTCGATTGAGTGTTGTCAACACATGTTAAGAAATCCTTATGCTAGATTATTTAGAGTTCTCCATATTCAAGGGTAGTTGCTATAATTACATGTTTTTACATGTTTAATAGCTACATGTTTTTACATTGTTGTTGCAGTGTTGGTTCATTTGATAGTTGCTTGATATACATGCTATTTTCGGATAGTATATCCTGTGTGAACATTTTGATGGACATATGTCTAATGTGCTTATTATATCTCTTTGTTTAACAGGCATTTAAGAAGTCGGCCAGTCCAGGACTACGATCTCCAATGCAACTGACGAGTTCACCCGGGGTTAATTTCCTTGTCAAGTCTGCAGCAGTGAAACAGGAAGCAGTCAAAAGAGCAAATATGGCTGGTTCACCTAAGACACCACAGCCACCAAGGTGTTCTCAATTAGCTTCCCCTTCCATTCAAGATCTTTCTCTAGATACAAGAGCGATCAATTCGCAAGGTATGACCAAGTTCTTGTTCTTGTTATTTGTTGTCTACTGTTTGGTTTGTGAGCCACACCTTGTTGAGCTAACTAAGCCTTTTCCTATTAATGTAGCATCAAAACGAAAGCGTCGCAAGTTGATATCGGATATATGGAGAGAAGCTGAACCAATCTATAAGGATGGGAAGCTTGTGGAAGGCAAATGCAATCATTGTTCTCAGATATTTGCAGCTAGTAGAGACACTGGGACCAGCCACATGAAACGACATTTAAAGGTATGTGAAGCAAAAATTGCTATGAACGACATGGTTGAGAAGATGGGTCGTCCTGATGGGATTGATCCTAATTGGAAGTTCAATCCCAAGCGGGCAAGAAGGAAGTTGCTAGAGCTGATTGTCGTAAATGAAATGTCATTTTCCTTAGTTGAGTACACACCATTTAGAGAGTTCACGGCCTCCTTGAATCCATGGTTTGAAGATATTTCTAGGACAACAATCAAGAATGATTGTATAGATACATTCAAGTATCATGGGGATGAGATGAAAGATGTTTTCAAAAATTATGCCTCTCGCATATCACCCACAGGAGATATGTGGACCTCCAACCAGAAATTGGGATACTTCTGCCTTACTTGTCATTTTGTTAGTGATTCTTGGGTGCTTCACAAATATATCATAAGGTTTGCTATGTTAGAGACACCGCACAACTCAGTGAACATGTTCAACTTAGTTCTAAACAGTCTTCAAGAGTGGAATTTAGAAGACAAGCTGTTTAGTTTTACTTTGGACAATGCAGCTGTCAACACTGCCATGGTGAACTCATTGAGGAAAAACTTGAAGACAAAAGGTTTTCTAGTTTTGGAAGGGAAGCTGCTTCATTTTCGTTGTGCCACTCATGTGTTCAATTTAATAGTCCAAGATGGTCTAAAAGTGATAAAAAATATTGTCAATAACATTAGAGAAAGTGTGAAATATGTGAGAAGCTCACAGTCAAGAGTTGAGAAGTTTGTAGGAATTATCATCCAAGAAGAACTGCCTGCAGTAAGTCCTTGTCCAGATGTGACCAGCCGTTGGAATTCAACTTTCTTGATGCTTGAAGCAGCCTTACCCCTTCGGAATGCATTCCAGTCCCTAGAAAATCAAGACAAAGTACACATTTGCTCCTTTGAACTCTGAATGGAAATTGGCTGCAACTGTATTGAAGGTGTTGGAGGTCTTCTACACAGCAATCAAAACACTTTCAGGCTCAAAATATCCAACATCTCATCTTTACTTCTACCAGCTATGGAACATCAAGAAATTGCTGAATAAAGAAGGATCCCTTCTAAGCAGAAAAATTGAGAAGAAGGAAGCATCGGATCAGGACATAATAATTGCAAGTATGGTTGAACAGATGCAAACCAAGTTCAATCAATATTGGACAGAGACATACATGTTTGCTTGCATTCCTGTTATTCTTGATCCGAGGTACAAGTATGACCTCCTTGAGTATCTATTAAGTGATTTTGGAAGTGCAAAGGAGGCGGAAACATGGATGGTTGAAGTGAAGAAAAACATGCAGGAGCTCTTCAATGATTACAATAAAGAGGTTGCTGGAGAGTCACACAGAGATAGTGGTACTCAGGAGGTTCAAGATGATAACGACCCACTAGCAGAGTGGGATCAGTACATGAAGTGTAAAAGACAGCAGTCAAGCACCGTTGAAAGAGCAGTTGACACCTCGAAAGGAGGAGGTTGACATTCTACATTGGTGGAAAGTAAAATCTGAGATATATCCGGTGCTCTCTAGAATTGCCCGTGACGTATTGGCCATCCCTGCTTCAACTGTGCCTTCCGAGTCGGCTTTTAGCACCGGAGGACGCGTCGTCAGCGACTATAGGAGCAGCCTCGCGCCCACTACCGTTGAGGCTTTGATATGTCTGCAGGATTGGTTTAAGGCAGCATGTATGCATTTTTTCAAAAATTTCTTCCACTTTCAGACGCTAGGAAGAATGAAAAGTTTTGAAAGGAAGAGAGAGCTGAAGCAGGTTAGTATTTACTTCTTCAAATGCATGCTGTCCAAACGTGGAGACATCATCCTTGTTCTATATGCGTACTTAGGAGTAGTTCTCAACCTTTTGCTGAGTCATGTTTAGTACGTAGATCGGCATGCTTATTAGTTGATTGTAAAAGCATGAACTAGTAGTTCTCAACCTGTGTGGTACCATGTTTAAATCTGGTGGCTATGATGCTGATATGTCCTGTTGTTATCTGACGCTAATGTGATTCAGTGATGCAAGTTAATTATCAGATTTTGCAGTCATGTCCCAAGGTTACTAAATTAGATACTTGCTTTGTCTGGCCTGGTCAATAATACAACGATATATATCATTTTGGTGTGTTATGAGTTTGTGACTGCTGCTGTGATGCAAGTGCTCCAAGCATGCTTGTTGTTTGGTTACTAGTGTAACAGTTCCCATGGTTCAATAGTAGACAGTGCAGGTTTTAGTTGCCACTGGAAATTTCCATTGTGTGTCTGATAACTCTGTGCTTTGGGTCCATGTTTCCAAATTTTATTCAGTTGTTCCAAATTGAAATTAGCACCTTACAGCATCATTCCTTGTATCCATGTTCTTCATGAATAGGAAGCATTGTACTGCGGACAATATTTTTTCCAAACAAGATACTGAAAAACTGCTGGTGCCTGTATTGCAGCGTGCACGAACTGCTGCTCCAACGATGGACAAGAGGCACGAGAAATCAACTACAGAACAGCTGCTGCCTGTACCGCTGTCGCACGAACTGCTGCTGCCTATACTGCTGTGTTTATGTACAAAGAAGAAAAAAAGTGGTTGAAATCATTGTAACTTCCAGCAGTGGAAATCATTGTGCCTGAATTCGTTTCGTTCAACATTACTAAGTTTTGTTTGCTATGAAGTCTCTTTCTGAAAAAACTTGGATAATGCACAGCGAGCTAGCAAGCTAGTCTATTTCTGTTTGATCGCGGCGCGAGCGAGCTGCGTACGCGGCGCGCGCGGCGCCGCAAAGAGACGCGGCACATACGCGGCCAATACGCGGCATACACGCAAGACTAGCGACGCGCGCACGCGCGGCATACCACGCAAGACTAGCGACGCGCGCACGCGCGGCCAATATGCACGTCCCGCTTGCAGTCTGATGCATGGGATGATGTACGAGTAGAGTACTTCGTTCCCCTTTGCCATGCATGATTCATGTCACTTTATCTTGTAAAGAGCTCCTCCTCTATACACCAAAATCAAGAGAGACCTCAGAGAAACAATGCATCCTAGTAGTTACAGTAGTTAGTTAGTTGGTTAGCTAGCTAGTGAGTGAGTTAGTTAGGCAATGGTTCGAACAGGATGGCGATCGGGCTGCGGACGGAGTACTTGCCGTTGCCGGAGACCCACCGGAGGCTACCCTCGCCCGTGCCTTTAACAGCGGCATCGGCACCTCTCCTGAACTTCACACTGAACTCCATCCTCCGTAGCATAACCCCGAACGCCAGCGTGTTCGGCACCACCTCGACGGCGACCCCCTCTGGCGCGACGACTTCCGCGGTGTACACCGACAAAGTGTCCCCGATGTTGGTCACGGCACGCCTCACGTCTCAGGCTGGACAGCTCTGACCGAGCTTTTGGGCTCGGCCCGAGCTTTGTGAGCTCGCCCCGAGTTGGGCTCGGCCCGCTATGAATTTTGACCGAGTCGAGCCCACTTCACTAGACCACGGCGAGCTCGGGCCGAGCCAGGCTCGGCTCGGTCCGCTCGTTTGGCCCGTTAAATTCTTTTTTTTTACGAGTTGAGAGGAGAAACATTGGCCTGGATGCCTGGAACCTCACTGCTACTGGCCCATTAGCGTGCGTTTGGAGAAGGTCCAGCTTCTCTCTCACCAGGTACGATCCTTTTGCTCAAGAAGATTGAGGTTGCTGCCTCTGCTTAGGTCATGCGCCGCCGCCGCCGCAGCAATAGATCGAGGTCGCCGCATCTTCGCCTCGCCTGGTCCCTCGCGCCGCCTCCCATGGATAAAAGCCGCCTAACCGCATCTCGAGCAGCCGCCGGCGTCTTCGTTCGCCGGCCGGCCCTGCCGCCTCCTCCAACCTGCTACGGCCGCCGCCGCCACTCTCCTCCAACCTGCTACGGCCGCCGCCGCCATTCTGCTCCATCCACGACTCCACGAGTCTTCTTCCTCTGCCAACAGCATAGGGCCCACCTGTCGGTGACCTATGGGTGTTTGGCTCGTCGAGCTCGCCGAGCCGCACCGAGTTGAGCGATAGCTCGGGCCGAGCCCCAGTTTGCGGCTCGCTGGAGTAACGAGCCAGCTCGAGGCTCGCCAGTTTTGGCTCGAGCTTTTCGTAGGCTCGCCCCGAGCCGGACCGAGCCGGCTCGCGTCCAGCCAGACTCACGTCCACCTCCGGCGCCGCCAGCGTGAGCGTCACCATGATCGGCGGGTAGTTGAGGTCCTTGCCCTCGATCTTACTCGCCGTCGCGCAGCTCACGTTCATCATCGGCTGCGCGATGATGTCGTTGACGAAGTTCTCGTCGTACCCGAGGCCGCAGATGTAGGGAAGGTAGTCCGCTGGGGTGAGGTCGTAGACGAGACCCGGGTCCAGGGCCCGAGTCGGGTTCACGAGCCCGGCGCCGATGGCGAAGCAGTTTGGCCGGCCCGTTGTCTCGTCCACGATCCCTGACAGGTGCGGCGCGGCCATGGACGTGCCGCTGTGCATGCCGAAGGTTCGGGTGGGCGTCGCGGCGCTAGCGTTGCCGGGGCTGGGGATGGAGGCGACGATGCTGGTGCCGGGCCTGGTGATGTCCAGCTTGAGCACGCCGGCGCCGGACATGTTGCAGGGCCCTCTCGAGGAGTACTCGGCGATGGCCGGCCGGGAGGACCGGTTGAGCTGGGCGCCGACGAACCGGAGGCTGGCGGTTGCGTTGGCCGTGGAGTTTATGTACGCCATGATCACCTGGCCGTCGGCGTGCGAGACACGCGACGCGGCGATGGTGAGGTTGTCCACCGGCGTGGTGGCGCCGCCCCGCTTCGGGCTGGACCAGCTGATCATGCCGGCGCCGCCGGCCTTCTGTACCAACTCGGCGCGCGTGTTCGGGTCCTCGCTGCGGTCGCACGCCACGACCTTGCCGCGGACGTCGATGGCATCCAGCGCGCCGTCGGCGAACATGCCGGAGACGAAGACGAGGGGCCTGTTCTTCACGGGCTTGTACCGGTTCATGTTCTCGCCGTCGATCACCGCCCCGTTGCCGAGCTGGATCTTGGACACGATGCGGCGGCCCATGGTGCTGGCGGCGACGGTGAGCAGCCACGGTGCGCAATTGGTGACGCTGCGCGCGAGCGGGCCAGCGTTGCCCGCTCTGGTGCTGACGAAGACGCCGGACATGACCGCCGAGAAGCTGCCCACGGCGATGAGGTCCTTGTAGAACGGCTTCTGCGTGTCGTCGCCCGCGGAGATGGAGATAACGTCGACGCCGTCCTTGTGGTAACCCCAATTTTCGAGTTATCATTTATTTTGGGTAAAATAATATTTGTTTTCTATCTATTTTGTTTGTGCTAACTTATTGTGTTAAAATCTGCATGAAAAAGCTAACCTCTCTTGGTTTTGGCTGATCACTAGTGTGTACCGATCGATCAGCATGCTACTAGTAGAGCTAGAAGTAGTATTGCATGCATGCATGACTAACGCTAGCAACGTGAGCTGATTGGCTAAGATGATACAGCGTGGCCTGATACTAGAGGGAGTAGGACACATCTGGATCGGCAACGTAGCTGTGTGGACTTGTGCATCCGAGTCAACCTGTGAGTGACTGACACGTGTGCTGGAGTGATCTTTGGCTCACTCGAAGGGGCAGCAGCTAGAGTGCTCGGCAGTTCGAAGGGTCCAGGCCATGTCGGCAAGGCGGTCAGATATTTTAGCCGAGGTCAGCCAGCTATTTCTTAGCCTCGTCGAAGAGTCAAGCGGCCGGTCTCAGATATTTTATCTGGCCTTCACCTATAAATAGTTGCCGCTGCTTCTGTACTCTCTTCACTTCACACACCATCCTCCGAGAGAGCACGATCAGAGAGTGAGAGACAGAGAGCTAGAGAGAATCGCCGAGAGGCAGGAAGAGAATGAGAGCAAGCTCGGCCAGGAGTATGGCATGCATGTGTGCAGCGTGTCTCGGAGGAGGTGAAATACTCCGCGGAAGACGCTGCTGATCCAGGAGGCGATCTATGAAGTTGTTTTTTTAGGCGGCGAGTGGAGGCTGGTGGTATTCTTTCGGCTACGGGTGCTGGCGTATGAGGTCGTATGCCGGCACTTGCTGCTATTTGGAGCGGTTGATATTATTTGATGTCTACGAGACATAGTTTACCGAGGCAAGCAGTTCCTATCCCTCTCATATATTTTTGTAGATTATGCTTTGATTGAATATGTGATACCCTGAGCGGTACGAGCTTTGTGTTGATATACGGGTCTAATGTGCTGGTGTCGTTACGGTGATGGATCCGTAGGAGCCACTGGTACGAGCCGGACTTAGCACGTATAGTTGACATGGAAATGAACTCAATGTTTTTGTAAAGAAAACTTGGTGTTACGAAGGTGATCGTATTGTACCGGTCACAGTACAGGTATGGGACTGTCTGAGTTCTCCGCGAGGGGCGGCCCTTGAATGGAAAGTGTCGGTGATGGATCCGTAGGAGCGATCGACATGAGTAGGTCAGGGTGTCCGGTGTCTGAGCGGGTAAAAGGACTCTGCTCGTTCTGGAATCCTGTGTGGTTCTGGGCGAGGCTGTCGATGTCGGAGTACCCCTCTTAAGAGTGTAAAAGCGTGAATATTCACCCCTGTGATTCCCGGGTAGGGAAACTCACTTTCATGTGTGGCACCATGATTTCTGATTTGACTAAGAACTTAATCACACAAATGATTTACTTGTATTTCGAAAACCTAGTGTATTTTACAAAGTATATGAAAGTGTATGATTTGTTTGCTGAGTATGATTTATCGTACTCACCCTTGCTTCCTTTGTTTTTGTTATGTTATCAGAGTGCGCAGCGGAAGACGACGTCATCCGAGGAGTAGGCTGGACCAGTGGGTGGGAAACGACTAGAGAACCTTTTTATTCTATAATTGTAATAATCCTGTAAAATAAATAAATGAGCTGTTGAGATCCACTGTGCTGGTTTATGCCTGCTTTTCTAGCCTTGCGTGTGTATAGACTTCACGGTCTATAGGCACGCGGCGGCTGTCATTCTACCGGGCCGGGTCTCGGGGCGTGACAGTTGAAGTGGTATCAGAGCTCAAGGTTTAGGATACGCCGGGAATAACTGGGTAGATCGTTAGTATAGTTTTGCGACTAACCTTTCTTGATGTTTGCGGCTAACTTTGATGCAGGTTTTCTTGTTTTAACTTTTAGATTTATTTGCTAGATTTGTGTGGTTTTATTGCATGAAAAAAAAATCTTTTGGTTTTTATATTTTCAAAATCTTACTTGTCAGTTTAAATTGTTTGTATGTCTTGGGAGGAATTTCAGGGACGAAATTCTTATAAGGTGGGGAGGATGTGGTAACCCCAATTTTCGAGTTATCATTTATTTTGGGTAAAATAATATTTGTTTTCTATCTATTTTGTTTGTGCTAACTTATTGTGTTAAAATCTGCATGAAAAAGCTAACCTCTCTTGGTTTTGGCTGATCACTAGTGTGTACCGATCGATCAGCATGCTACTAGTAGAGCTAGAAGTAGTATTGCATGCATGCATGACTAACGCTAGCAACGTGAGCTGATTGGCTAAGATGATACAGCGTGGCCTGATACTAGAGGGAGTAGGACACATCTGGATCGGCAACGTAGCTGTGTGGACTTGTGCATCCGAGTCAACCTGTGAGTGACTGACACGTGTGCTGGAGTGATCTTTGGCTCACTCGAAGGGGCAGCAGCTAGAGTGCTCGGCAGTTCGAAGGGTCCAGGCCATGTCGGCAAGGCGGTCAGATATTTTAGCCGAGGTCAGCCAGCTATTTCTTAGCCTCGTCGAAGAGTCAAGCGGCCGGTCTCAGATATTTTATCTGGCCTTCACCTATAAATAGTTGCCGCTGCTTCTGTACTCTCTTCACTTCACACACCATCCTCCGAGAGAGCACGATCAGAGAGTGAGAGACAGAGAGCTAGAGAGAATCGCCGAGAGGCAGGAAGAGAATGAGAGCAAGCTCGGCCAGGAGTATGGCATGCATGTGTGCAGCGTGTCTCGGAGGAGGTGAAATACTCCGCGGAAGACGCTGCTGATCCAGGAGGCGATCTATGAAGTTGTTTTTTTAGGCGGCGAGTGGAGGCTGGTGGTATTCTTTCGGCTACGGGTGCTGGCGTATGAGGTCGTATGCCGGCACTTGCTGCTATTTGGAGCGGTTGATATTATTTGATGTCTACGAGACATAGTTTACCGAGGCAAGCAGTTCCTATCCCTCTCATATATTTTTGTAGATTATGCTTTGATTGAATATGTGATACCCTGAGCGGTACGAGCTTTGTGTTGATATACGGGTCTAATGTGCTGGTGTCGTTACGGTGATGGATCCGTAGGAGCCACTGGTACGAGCCGGACTTAGCACGTATAGTTGACATGGAAATGAACTCAATGTTTTTGTAAAGAAAACTTGGTGTTACGAAGGTGATCGTATTGTACCGGTCACAGTACAGGTATGGGACTGTCTGAGTTCTCCGCGAGGGGCGGCCCTTGAATGGAAAGTGTCGGTGATGGATCCGTAGGAGCGATCGACATGAGTAGGTCAGGGTGTCCGGTGTCTGAGCGGGTAAAAGGACTCTGCTCGTTCTGGAATCCTGTGTGGTTCTGGGCGAGGCTGTCGATGTCGGAGTACCCTCTTAAGAGTGTAAAAGCGTGAATATTCACCCCTGTGATTCCCGGGTAGGGAAACTCACTTTCATGTGTGGCACCATGATTTCTGATTTGACTAAGAACTTAATCACACAAATGATTTACTTGTATTTCGAAAACCTAGTGTATTTTACAAAGTATATGAAAGTGTATGATTTGTTTGCTGAGTATGATTTATCGTACTCACCCTTGCATCTCCTGTTTTTGTTATGTTATCAGAGTGCGCAGCGGAAGACGACGTCATCCGAGGAGTAGGCTGGACCAGTGGGTGGGAAACGACTAGAGAACCTTTTTATTCTATAATTGTAATAATCCTGTAAAATAAATAAATGAGCTGTTGAGATCCACTGTGCTGGTTTATGCCTGCTTTTCTAGCCTTGCGTGTGTATAGACTTCACGGTCTATAGGCACGCGGCGGCTGTCATTCTACCGGGCCGGGTCTCGGGGCGTGACAGTCCTGAAACGCGCCCTTCTCCGTGACGGTGAGGATCTCCGTCGCCGAGCAGGTGTCGGCGAGGCACACCTCGTAGAACGCCAGGTGTGCGCGCGGCGCCATCCCGGAAGCCGTCGGGCCGGTGGCGGTGGCGGTGGCTCTGGAGTCCAGCCTCACGTCCTTCACGAACGCGCCGACAGCCGTGCCGGAGGTGTGCGTGCCGTGGCTCTGCGAGCCCCTGGACCGGCCACCGATGATCTTCTTGTTGCACGGCGCGTCGTCGCCGAAGTGGCAGCCGCCGCGCCACTTGGCCGGCGGCGTGGCATGCCGTCGTCGAGGAAGGAAGCGTGGCGCGGGTCGATGCCGTTGTCGAGGATGGCCACGATGACGCCCTCCCCATGCTCCCTCCCACGCTCCACGCCCCTGCTTCTGGTTGTCAGACATCCCGAGCAGCTCCGGCGTGTAGGTTGTCATGAGGCGGTATGTCGCGTCGGGGAGCGCCTCGACGCACCATGGGAGGCGGGAGAGCTGGGCGACCTCGGCGTCGGTGAGGCGCGCCGCGAAGCCGCTGACGACGTGCTGGAAGGAGAAGACGAGGCGCGGTCGGGCGGCGGAGAGCGCGTCGAGGAGGAGCGAGTCGGCGGTGGTGTTGAGGAGCGTGGCGAGCAGCGAGGCGTGCCACTCGAGCAGCTTGTCGCCGTTCTCCTTGGGCCCGTTGGTGCGGCACACGATCACCAGGTACGTCTTCAGCGCGCCCGTGGCCACGTCATCGGCCTCGGACGCCGGAGCGGAGACCTTGGACTGGTCGGACGTGGAGAAATGGGGAGAGAGATGCTGGGCGTCAAGTGCATTCCCGGCAGCCGCATTGACCGCGGGAGCTGGCGGTGGTTCTCCGTTGGCCGCGGCGGCGAGCAGGAAGAGGACGGCGGCGAGCAGCGAAGCTGGGTTCAGGGCGTTCATCAGGCCCGGCCCTGAGCATGTGCGGGCGGTGCAACCGCACAGGGCCCCAAAATCCCGAGGGCCCAGCCCAGGTACGTATGTACAGTATAGTTCTACAGAACTTCCAAGAGAAAAGCTAACTCAGAGAGCGAAAGGCGAAAGCCCATATCCGGCTAGCAGCATTAGGCCTTTGACTCGTGTCCTGGCGTTCATGGTGCCGGCGGTGGGAATCAAGGCGGTCGATGCGGTGCCGCTCCGTCGGTTTTAATAAGGGAGGCCGATCGATGGATGAGGCTATGTTTAGCGGGAGCGTGCTTGAACGTGCGGCCTAATTTTGGTTGCTCCATGGCCCGGCCCAGCCTCCATAGCAGGCCGGCCTTGGATATGCATTACCAAACTTTCATATGGGAATTTTCTCCTATCTCAAAAAACAAAATGGGAATTTTCTCTGCCTATTTTTTTCTAATAACAAGACGAAATGGATGTTGTTGATGTGGATGCCAACGTCTGTCACTCTCGCGCCAACAAATCAATCAATTGAAATCCATGGCCGGTGACCAAATTCAGGCCACGCAAACCTCCTGCTTATGTCGAATTTGTTCTTGTTCACGTCGTTTTCAACCAAATGGAAGGCAACTCTTTTATTTCTATTTCCATATGCTACATCCTTGTCCATACAAATTTATGATGGAGCCTAATGGAGTAGGTTCTATGCCGGTCCTATCATCCTATCCCCACCAGCAACGCAGATAGGCTTCATAATGTCATTAGTGAACTAACTCAATCATTACCCAAAGGGAGAGCTAACTCTACCATCGCAATTGCACATTATTTCGTCTACTTTACTTGGTTTCAAGCAGATGGCTAGGCTCAAAACTTCATACACGCCAAAATGTTTATGAGAACGGTAAATTATCGATTCATTCTATTCTATGTATAGGGTGTTTGTTCAGCCAGACGTTTCAGTCAATAATAATCCTAATTAACGATAATATAACAAAGCATAATTGGCATGTGAATTTATAGTGATGTTTTTATCACAAGGATGAGACAATCAAACACTATTTCTTTTTAAGTATAAATTTGCACGATCTATATGGTCAATTATCCAATTGGCTTTTAAGTTGTCTCCGGCCGCCATGTAGTGATGTACACATATTTGACAATTAGTTGAGAGGGGGGGGGGGGGGGGGGGGTGGATTGATCACAGGTCAGATTCCTCCGTTATTGGATTATTTTGGCTATATAAAAGTAAGTTTGTTTGTAATGTTAACCATTTTACTCCTTTGCAGGTGATTTATCGGTTAGTGGTTAATTTTTCTAAGCATAGAGTATATAGACCTATTTAGGAAGATATGTACATTGTTACAATACATGGTGAGATGTTTTTTTTTCATCACACCTGGGTATTAGTGTAGTCTTCAGACTATTCCTGCATCATATTAGACATACAATTCTCCATATACTTGTATCGCACCGGATTTTCCTTGTTTCTTTTCGGTTTTGCTAGTATTTGTGAGTGTTGTTCCCTTTTTTTATTGTGAGGATTGTAGGTTACATGAAGGGGTAAGTGTTAGATTGATCTCAATTGACCGAGTCCAACGGCTCGATCAACTCCTTGATCAGCGCCCTGATCGGGGGCGCCCGACCCTTAATGGTCGGTGGGCCCCTGTGACCTGCGGCTATATAAAGAGGTGGGGGACTGGCAGCACGGGTCACGAGGTTAGCCGCTGTGCCAGAACCTCCACCGACACCCCTACCGATCTAGGGAGCCCGCAGTGCTCACGGGAAGCTCCACCACCGCCGCCACCTACACTCTGCAATCACCAACGCCGTCCACCATGGACGGCAGCTCGAACTCGTCTGCATAAGGAGAAGGTACACCGATCCTCCTCCAATCTCTCTGTTCTGCTCGTATTGATCTAGCCTAGACGATCCAGTGGATCTAACAATGGTATCAGAGCCACGTTTTGGCTAAGATCGAAAAGAAAAGCAAAAAGAAAAATCCCCACCCGAAGGAAATTCTAACCCTAACTCAAAAGAGGGAAAAGGAAAGCTCACCGGATTTTGCCCTCGGGCACGCCGGCAAAAGGGTGCCGCCGTCACTGGCCGCGCCATTTCCTCTCGATCCCGATGCGCACCAACTTGGGGCATCGGGAAGAAGAACTCGAGCCCCACACAGGGGCAAAAGGCACGGGCAAAAGGCACCGCCGCAGAGCCATTTGACGGCGGCGCGTTCACCCTCGAGGTGCTCGCGCACGCCGGCAAAGGGACCGGCGAGGGCGCCGCCTTCTCCTCGTTCGGCTAGCTCCGGCGACAGAAAACACTAACCCTAAGCGCGCGAGCTGGTGGTGGTGGTTGAGAAGGGGAAGAAAAGAAGGAGAGGGAAATGGAGAAGGGGCGCGGCGCGGCGGTCTCCGACGCGGCCGTCTCCGGCGGGCGCCGCGGCCGGCGGCCGGCGCGATTTTTCTTCCGCTGGTCGTGCGGGAGCGTGAGCGAGCGAGAGAGGCAGAAGGGGAGAAAAGGAAATTAGGGTTTGACCGGGTCGGGGCCGCGCCGTGTTTTTGATCGGGCGACTTTCGCGGACAGCCGTCCGATCGCAAGGGACGGCCAGGATCGACCGGCGGCAAACCCTAGCGCGCTAGCAGGCCGTGGGCCACAAGTTGCAAAAGGCCGCGGGCCGTGGGTTTTTCCACGCAACGCGCGGGCGGCAGATAGCGCGGCCGATCAGCACACCGCGGGCTGTTTTTTACGCGGCGCCGCGGGCGGCAGATAGTTACCAATCGCTCACAGGCCGTGGGCCGCACAGAAGAGTTCCGAATTAGTTTTTTCCAGTAGCTGTTTTATCTGTTTTTATCCATTTTTTGGGGCAAATTTAATTCTATTTTTCCTATTCAATTTTATCCAACGAAAATTTGTTTAGGAAACAGAAGAAAGAAAAAGAAATACTTGTTAAAAGTATAAAAGTTTATGAATTTTTATTCATTTATTTAAAGTTTCCGCTGCAAATAGTTAAAAGAAATTGCATAAAAGCAATAAAGTGAAAATTAAAAGCATGATTAAATTGATATTAATGCTGATTATGATTCTGTTATTAATTGACCAACGTTATTAATAGCATTATCATGATTTAAAGTGAGAATTGAAAGCATGATTAAGTGATATTAAGGATGATTATGATTCTGTTATTAAATGACCAACGTTGTTAATAGCATGATCATGATTTGTTTATTATGTGTTAAAAGGTGCATTTATTTCTTTTATTGCCCAACGGTGATATAGTTTTAATTGCACAAACAGTGACAGAAATAGTTGTGAAAAGTATAAAGTTCATGAATTTTATTCATGTTTTTCCGCTGCAAATAAATAAAAGAGCTCTTAAAGTGTAAAAAAATAAAGAAAGAATTAAATTACAAGAGATGTTAAAGGAATTATTGAAACAATTATGATTCTGTTATTCTACGACCAACGTTGTTAATAACATAATCATGATTTGTTAAATGTTGAACAGTGCAATGTTTGTGAAATACAGAGAACACATTACAGTTTCTGCTGTAAAGTAAAAGGACTCTCTCTAATTAAATTGGAACCAACGGGAAAATTTAATTAGAGAGGAGGAAAAAGAGAAATACTTGTTTAACAGATTAATTATGGTATTGTTATTTTCTGACCAACGTTGATGATAGCAGTACTATAATTATTGAGTTCTATAGTCAAAGGGCTAGATCTCTGATAATTTTGCATGAAAGTGATCAATTTTCAGAGAAAAGATAAAAGATCAAGAAATGCTCTTGAACTATAGAAATATGTATATTTCATGTTTCCGCTGAAATAGAGTTGATGATAATGTTATTTCCAAACAGAGTTCTTTATTGCAATAGAAATATTATCATCATATTGTTTATGAGTTTTATGCATTGATTCTATTTCTGCCCAACGGTGATGTAGAATTAGTGTAGAAAGATGATGTTTCATTCTAATTCTGCCCAACGGTGATTTAGAATATAGAAGAAAGTTTTAAAGATTTAATGTGCATATCTTTAACCAGACCAACGTAGGGTTATTTTTATGCTCATTATTGTTTATTATTATTGAATATTTTCTCAGACAAAGATTCTCATGTTTTCATTCGTGAAAGCAAAAGAATGGGTACTTGTGACCCGAAAGATGACCAAGAAAGGTCATAAAGTGAGAGAGTATGTTCTCTCTAAAGAATGACTGCAAAAGAAAAGAATTCTTGGATGTTAATCCAAGAATACAAATAGATCATCGAGAGTCTTGTTTGACAAATGTCTTTCATGTACTCTCCATGCAGAAAACAAATAAATCATTCAGAGTTTTGTTTAACGAATTTCTTTCATGTACTCTATATGAAGAAATTTTTTAAACGAGCAACATGAATGCTTAATTTGACCAACGTTGGATTAAGCATGTGTATAAAAGAGTATTCAGATTTATTTCTGAATTTGATGATTGAATATGCAGTCTAAAGAGCCAATTGTGGCATCTATGTCTCTTAATTACCCGCATGACGGGAAAAGACGATAATAATACCCACGTGGTGGGAAAAGTCTGGGAAAATACCCGCATGGCGGGAGAAATTTTGACAAAGGACTTATTCTGTATGACAGGAAGAAGATGTGATGACTCATGTGTTTTTATATCGACCGCACACTTTATGTGTCATAGTTACAAAGCACTTAATGAGTCAAAAGAGAATAAAGTTACAAATGAACCTAAAGATAAAATGTTATGCAAGTGTGACTTGCAGTACCATTGAGAAAGAACTCTTGTGAGTTTTGAAAAGGAATGAGGAAAAAGTACTCCCATACGTTAAAAGATAACTTCATATTGAATAAAGCAGATAATCAAAGTTTCGAAATTGTGGCAAAAAGGTTCTTGCCACATTTCGAGGGGGAGATAGAGAATGTTACAGTATAAACTCCCCTATACTTCAGATAATGTGATGCATATTATGCATCTAAGTGATCTATGATGAATTGTGATCGTCTGGGGAGTACGACGGTCATAATAATGATACCCCTAAAGTAAAGAGATAGATTTATTCCTGGATCTTTTACAGCTCCGAAAGGAGACTAAGGACGGTACTCAAAGTGCCATAAAGAAGACAGATTGACAGGTTAACAGAATAAACCCAAATAAAAAGGATTAAGGATACACCATTTTGGAGAAAATGGAGTAATCTGGGGGAGCATGGTATGAACATACCTAAGGCTCGAATAGATTTTATCTGGGGGAGCTTGTTGCTTTATAATAGAGATGAACAAGCAAACATGGATCTTGTGATTTAGGTCCTTGTAAGAGCTATAGCAATAGAAGACTACAGAATTAATTGCCTCTAGGCAATGACAGAACAACAACATCCCCATATGAGAAAAACAGATGACTATAAAGTCTATATCAGAGAAATTTAAATGAAGGTTGATCCCACCTCATTTACAGAAATTATAAGCAGCGCTCAATCGATTTTGACAAGTGTCTACTTGTCTTAATGATTAGAGACTATGTGAATCCCGACGATGTTTGGGACTCATAAGTAATTTCCAATGGAGCCAAAACAGTAGGCTATAAAGGGTCTACAACGCCAATGTGACTCCAAAGGAAATATGTAAAAAGCGATTTTAAATCGAAAGTTTGCGCTAAGAGAATAAACAGATTATAATGAGTGATAATGGCACATAATGATCTGAGTTACATCAGATGAAAGTAAAGAACACAAGGGATCTTACGGACTAGAGCAAGTCTCTAGAATCAGAAGTTATTTTGGGTTAAAGAGAATGAGAGGACAATCGCTTTTCTACAAACTTATAGAATGGGAAATTCATTCCCTAATCCTGTGTATGTGGATGATATCCTACTTGCTAGTGGTGATGTCAATCTACTACCGGCAGAGAAAAGAAGTTCTTGTCCTCAAAAGAGTATTCTCGGTAGAGTGTCTCTCGTTAAAAGTATCGAGATTTACTAAGAAAAGAAGAAAAGGGGTATTAGAAATATCGCATGGACATGCTGAGAAGAAGTCTCTAAAGCATGCATGTCGAGAAAACTACGCCTGTTCTTATTGTCAAGGGTAATGGAATTGGGAACTTTAGTGTTCCAAGAGATAACATAGAACGGATCAAATGGATATGGTACCATATGCTTCAGCTGTTGGAAACTCAATATTACCCTGACATTCACATATCCGGGTTGTTTTGGCAATGTCCAATCCAGATATAGATCACTGGAATGGAATCAAAGATATCGGCCTCATGCTAAAAGAAACAGAGTGCTCTCAAAAGGTTGTGAGTACAAAGATAGATCTATAAATGTGCTCTCAAAAGGTTGTGAGCACAAAGAAAGAATTTGTGAAATGTATAGCGAAATCCACAATTGTCGCTAAATTTCACATTTGGAGTTTTTGTGTGGAAAAGCTCCAGAGAATGAAAGATTGACATCAGTGTGATGTAAAGACATGTTATAGCATGATATAAGGCCGAGGGATAGGCAAAATGGTTAAGGAAACCTGTACCCGGAATTGATAATGGTTGACAACAGCAATAACCATTAAGTAATTCACTCCTAAGACAACGAGTCAAGTGTGGTGCCAAACACATTGACACAGAGTTATACGTTGTAAAGGAGAAAGTCCGGAATTATGTTGAAATGCTTGGAGCATAAGAGGAACATATAAAAGAAACACACAAGTGTTCGCAGATCTGCTAATTAAAGGCTTACCGCCCAGTGTGTTTTGGAGAACACATAGTCGACATGGGTTTTATGGTATAGTCTATATGATTTCCGGACAATAAAGAGGCCCAAAAGTTTAAAGAATCTATTTCAAAACAGAGACGTATATTGTAGCTGTCTGATTCTATCGGCAATGAGCTGTGACGATGAAACATGCTCTATGTACTGATCCGTGATGAAACAAGTAAAGTATAAAGTTAAAAGTAAAAGTGAGATCAAGGGGGAGAATGTTAGATTGATCTCAATTGACCGAGTCCAACGGCTCGATCAACTCCTTGATCAGCGCCCTGATCGGGGGCGCCCGACCCTTAATGGTCGGTGGGCCCCTGTGACCTGCGGCTATATAAAGAGGTGGGGGACTGGCAGCACGGTCACGAGGTTAGCCGCTGTGCCAGAACCTCCACCGACACCCCTACCGATCTAGGGAGCCCGCAGTGCTCACGGGAAGCTCCACCACCGCCGCCACCTACACTCTGCAATCACCAACGCCGTCCACCATGGACGGCAGCTCGAACTCGTCTGCATAAGGAGAAGGTACACCGATCCTCCTCCAATCTCTCTGTTCTGCTCGTATTGATCTAGCCTAGACGATCCAGTGGATCTAACAGTAAGGGCACATTGAATAGGTGCCACATTAAAGACATCTACATGGGGAATTCCATGTTTAAGAAAGCCCATTTACCTTCTCAGTGCGAAGAGAGTGTGGCTGATTGAGTGCCACCAAAGGAACATGAAGATAAGATAAACATCTCTAAAATATTTGGTTAGCCGGTGAACAGAGGAACCCGAGTCCTTTTTGGTAGAAAAAACTTGCCAAATTTATTTAAGTTTTAAACTTCTCCGTATAATGGTTTTTGGAAGGGATAAACCATAGGTTATACCGAATCCTACCACACGCAAAGGTTTAGGAGGCGACCCAAAACGTGATCTAGGGTTCCGTCCCTCTCGTCGGCGAAGCTGCCGGTCGTCCCGCACGTCGTCCCTTGGGGCCTCAAAGGTGCGGTGGACTGCAGCCATCGCAGTCGGAAATGTCTGTGTTCCTTTTACTTAGGTTGTTTCGGTGTCTTTTAATCAGGATGGTGTGGCGGTGAGGCGACATGCTAGCGTCGGCAAAGGACGCGTGTAGCTGTGTCTACTGCACCAAACTCTACTCTATCATGACAATCTTTACCTGACTTGGTGATGGAGGGTTACATTGGTATTCGGCTTGCTCCGGTGTTTGTAGTCATGCAACAGGGTCGCACTTTCCCCTCCTTCCTGCTACAGGGCAGCGAAGGCGATTTCTTGGACTCGCCCGTCACCGCGCTCTCGCCGCCGCGGATCCGCGGGATCTCTCGCCCCCCGTCCGCTCCGGCGGCGGGTGGGTGGGGGATCCCCGGATCCCTCCGTGTATATAGAGTAGGGGTGTGGGGGCTTCCGCCGGCGGCGCTGTGGGGGCGGTGGTGCGGTCGGTGGATCTTTGGTGTCGGCGTCCTTCCCCTCCGGCAGTGGAGCTCCGGTGGGGCCTCGTTGCGCGGGCGTCGTCCTCGCCGTGCTCGCAGATCTTTGGATCTGCCGTGCGCGGCCTCCTTCTCCTGCTGCTGCGGTGCGGCGGCGCGGGAGTTGTCTCGCTCGTCCAGGGCGGGGCGGGTTCTTCAGCTTCTTCCAGCGGCGGTTTCGATGGCGGCTGAGGCAAGGCGGGGAAGCGGTGCCAGGGGGGCGCCTGCCCGACGCGTTCATCGACAAGAGGCCCGGCGCGGCGCGGCGGGCAGTCTCGGCGACGTCTCTCAAGGGTTTGAATGTGCCCAGGCAGTGGTAAGGTGGTTGCTGGCCTTCGTCTCCTTCGCCGGTGGAGCTGCGGCTCTCGTTTCTGGCTCGGATCCCTCCTCGTATTGTTGTTCTTCGTTGTTCTTTGATCTATGTACTTTGTATGTGGATGTTTGGTGAATATATGTGGGAGTTGGATGTGTCAAAAAAAAAGACTTAGTCGTGATTTTTTTTGCTTTAAAGATTATTTATACTGACGTTATAAAATCACTATATCGGGAAAAATGAATTTTGGGAGGAGACGTGAAAAGGACGGCGCGGTGTTGAATAACAAACTAACCGTCGTGGACTCATTACCAGCTGGCACTACTTTCTCTCTCTACTCCACTCTCTCTCTCTCCCCTCGCTGCCGCCGCCGCCGCCTCGCCGGTGAGCAGCACGGTGCCATCTCCCCCGCTCCCCATCCTCGAGATCTCTCATCCCTCCTCTCGCTCCTCCACACCACCCGAGATCCGCCGCGAATCGGAGCCTGGCCGCTCCGGCCACTCCCTTGAAAAAACGCATCTTTGCAACATGCTTCGGGTCCCGTGGTGACCGGCGGCGGCCACCATGACGAGCCGCTTCGCCTGTTGTGCCCTGCTGCTCGCGGCGGCCGCCCTGATCCCTGCCTACTCGGCCTACGTGGACGCGGAGGCGCCGCCGCTGCGGAGGGAGCTCCGGTGCTCGGCCGCCTCCCACACCTGCTCCGACCTCAACGGCACGGGCACCCTGGCCACAACCTGCGTCATCTCCACCAGCGCCACGCTCTCCGCCTCCGCCTGCTTCCACGGCGCCGGCAGCGTCGACATCCGCCCCGGGGTCACCATCGCCTGCGCTCTCCCCGGGTGCTACCTCGCGTTCAACGTGTCGGGCACCATCGCCCTCGGCGACCGCGCCGAGGTCGTCGCGGGGTCGGTCACGCTCTACGCCTCCAACGTCTCGCTGGGGGTCGGCGCCGCCGTCAACGCCACGGCGCTCGCGGGGGATCCCCCGCCGCAGACCTCCGGGACGCCGCACAGCCTCGACGCCGCCGGCGGCGGCCACGGCGGCCGCGGCGCGTCTTGCAAGGTCTCCAACGATACCAACTGGGGAGGCGACGTCTACGCGTGGGCGTCGTTGGATAACCCGTGGAGCTACGGAAGCAAGGGGGGAAGTTTCTCTGCCGCGGATGATGAGCAGCTCGGAGGGGACGGCGGTGGCCGTGTCTTGCTCAGGGCGAGCGAGATTTTGAGCGTTGATGGGGTTGTGCTCGCCGAGGGAGGCGTGGGCGGCCTCAGAGGGGGCGGCGGCTCGGGCGGAAGTATTATGATCCAAGCTTACAAGCTGTAAGTTCTGCATCTCTTGATTTCCTTCCTTTTTCTCATTACAGTTTATGTTAGCACTGTGAAATCCGAGTCCTGTTTGGTATTTCGCTATGTTATTTCCTCACTGTTCCATGGTGATTAGCGAGCCCAGATGATTATGTAGATACAAAATCTGCCTAGGTATGCTCATAACTTAATTATGCCTACTGAACATTGAGATGCGATGCTAGATAAAGAACGTTTAGAACCTTTTATGAACTACCATGTCATTCCACTTCATTAGACATTGGGTGGATCTGCATTATTTGGGATCAAGTCGAAAAATAATTTCATGGAAAACAATGAATAGTTAGTTGTACAGCGAGGCTACAATTTGAGTGCGATTGCTAGGTTGAGTTGCAAATCACTGGCTGCCTATCTGATGCACTGCATTTCTCCCTGCTGCCCTACACAAATTATTCTGCTGAAGCAAACAATCTTTTTAACAACGGCCATTTATGACTTGTGATATAGCTATGCAATGTTGGATATGATGCTCTTGTGCAACTGCATTGGTGCAGTCTATTGGTAGCCCTGTTATGACCTTAATATTTCAGCTGCCCGCCACGAGGTTCAAATCTTTGCTAACCCAAATCCCATTCAAATCTGTCCGAGATTATCGTTATCTAAATTTTGATATCAATCCTGTTATTCTTTGTAACCTTCTTCTGGTGATGGCAAACTATGCACACATCTGCTCCTATATTGTATATGCATACAGGCACCTTTTCCATCCATGGTAGCTGCCTGAACCTCCTGCTCCCTGCCTTACCTCCTTTCACCTCCAGCCATGTGAACATGCACATCAGCTTACTAAAGATGTCAAAGCTTGCTGTGGCTTTCTAATTGACTTAATTGATCCGTTAGTTAGGTATGTGATTATTGAGGCTCACCTGGTTAGTTATTATTCTTTATCGTATCCACAAATTTATTTTTATTAGTTGCTGTAAGATTCGTAAACATTCTCCCATTGGATTGTTACTGAAGCAAAGTAGCAAACTCATACTTGCATTGTATGCTTTCTGTCGTGACCTTGTGATTCAACACTCCTTATTGTATAACATTCTAGATATGGAAATGGTACAATAAGTGCTTCTGGTGGTAATGGATGGGGCGGAGGCGGTGGTGGCAGGATATCTCTAGAATTTTACAGCATTCAACAAGATTTGGAAATTATAGTTCATGGTGAGTATTTTCTTGCCTTAGTTTTAATGCAACTGTTTTGCAACTCTCCTGCCACTCCGCATACTGAAGCACAATCCGCCAAACCATTGCTCTTAAAAGAGAAATATGTATTTATTGCTGGTTACTTACAATACTGTTTAGTGTCATGTATTGGTTCTCTCGCTAGTTAGTATCTGTGCCAAATGTTTTAAGGGTTTGACATGCAGATTTCACCGCATGTAGAGATAGTTAATTCACTCTGTTGACCTAGATTTCACCAAATGTGTTAACTTGAGTTATGCCACAGTATGCGCATTGCCATATGTTCTGTGGTATAGATATGATTTTAGTGTAAAAATGGGCCACCCAAAAAGGTTTACAAAGACGAGAAAAGCCTATATTGGAACTCATGCACCTCTTCTGCAAGTGAAGCTTAGAGAACCCCAATTTTGAATTGGCTAAAATGTCGCTCACCCTTAATTTGCTTACATTTCAACTAGACATTCCATACACATAATAATCAAAATCTGGATTGTCCTACATTGTCAAATTCTCCCCATCTATGTCTTTCTGTGGGAACTGTGAGCCTTTCCCGTGGAAATTGTGAGCCTTGATTTATACTGTTACTGTTATGCCTCTCCGTATCCATCCCGAGTGTTGAATATTGACGTATCTGTATGTACATGCACTTTTTTGCTTCATAACTTTTCAGTAATGCATCCATACCTCTTCCGTTGTATTCTTCAGGTGGACAGAGTTTTGGGTGCCCTGAGAATGCTGGTGCGGCAGGTACAATATATGATAAATCATTGGAGACTCTAAAGGTCAGCAATGGAAATTTAACCACACATACGGAAACTCCATTGCTGGGTTTCTCAGTGACTAAACTTTGGTCCAATGTGCTTGTGGAGAGCAACGCAAAAGTGCTGGTTCCCTTGTTGTGGTCCAGAGTACAGGTTTGAAAACTATGACCCACCCACTAACCTCAATTTCTTTATCAATCAATAATTAATATGCCAATTTTCTTAAGTTTCTTCTTTTACTATGGCATTTACACAGCACTAGTATCCAATTTCTTCTGTAAATATATTTTCCTCATTTGAAGAGGTTCAGTAATAAGACCTGCACTAACCTGATTACTATATTGACATGGAAAATTGGTATATGATGTTAATAATGGGTTAATGACACTGAGGGTACCAGGACCCCAACACGTTAAAGAAGGCAACACTGGTTTATTCGCTCTTGGAAATAGATCAACGATGTTTAATAACACCAGGGTTGATCTTGGTTGGCAAGGAGACACCACCTCACTCCACCGCTGGACTATTGTCCAGTTTTCTCAATTTTTTGTGACGTTGTTCTTAATACGCTAATATGATCGTAGAGTGGTGTTAGATAACTGGACTAGGTTTTGACGTGAACTTGCTTGTGGTGTTTTCTCACTCACAACGATATAATTTGGCGGTTTGACCATTAAAAGGGCCAAACAGACGTGAGTAACTGACATTTGGTAATTATATAATCTGCATAATATAGAGGTGATATGTTATCTGAGCTTTTCCCACCCTTGGCGCATGCTTGCCGCTAGAGTTTCTTGCTGTGCTCACCGCGCAGTGTCCGTGCCCCGCAATCGCAGCACTAGTCGATAGTGGAGAGTCTCAGACTCTCATTAGCAGTTGCGTAGCCAGGATAAACCCAAGCCCTAGGCCACCTTCAGGACACTGTATATACAGTGCTATACAGTACGTGAATGTAGCTACAATCAAGCTTATGTTGTGAGCTCACGCCCCGGGCCAAGGCCAGGGCAGCCTGGGGCCTGGCTCCGCCCCTGCTCATTAGCTTGACTTGGCGGTTCTCGTTCTACCAGCATGAGAGCCTGGGAGGGGACAAGGCCCCTACTGGTCTCAATATCCCTAGATGCGTCACATCACACACTGGCATGCCATAGTGTCGACGCTCACTGTAACCATTGGTTCCTGCAGTTCTTGTCACTCTACTATGTTTTCTCTCTCAACCTATCTTTCAATTTCTTCATTGTGGCTATCTTATTTTTACTTATCAGGTGACAGGGCAAATAAGGCTACTTACTAACGGCAGCATCTGCTTTGGGTTGTCTGACAATCCAATATCAGAGTTTGAGCTGGTTGCAGAAGAGCTTCTAATGAGTGACTCTGTTATAAAGGTATGCCTTGTTGTACACATACCTTTTGTTAATTTAGTGAAATTCTCTGAATCATGCCGGGGTTCCGTTTTTCTAGCATGTGAAATGTGATTAGAGGATGGGCTCGACTGGGTGTGTGCGTGTGTGGTGGTTGTAATCGCAAACAAGACACATCTGATGTACTTGATGTACTGTATGGCTACTTCATTATATTATCCTCTGCGAGCATGCTATGCAGTCCTAACTTACTCCTCTTATTGAAGGTGTATGGTGCTTTCAGAATTTACGTGAAGGTGCTCTTGATGTGGGATTCAAAGATTCAGATAGATGGTGGGACTAAGGATGTTGTTCTTACATCTATGCTTGAGGCAAGAAACCTTGTCGTACTCAAGGTAAGTTTGATTAGCCTTATTGCCAAAATGTTCTTTCCTTGGTACTGCAAGTTCAGTTTTCTCTGTTGTCCTGACAGCATGGGTCAGTGATATCCTCCAATGCTGCTTTGGGTGTCTATGGACAAGGACTTCTTAACTTGAGTGGTCCTGGAGATGGAATCAAAGCGCGGCAACTGTTTTTGTCTCTGTTCTACAACATTGAAGTAAGATTATACTCCCTCCGTTCATAAAAGGATGTCACAACTTTGTCTAAATTTACATGTATCTAGACATACTTTAGTGTGTAGATACATCACATTTAGGCAAAGTTGAGACATCCTTTTATGAACGGAGGGAGTAATATATAAGAACTAGCTATTCAGTTTTTGTGCTATCAGTACTGCTACTTGTTGTGCTTCATGGCCAGAGCTCTGAAACCCAAGTAACTCGATGTATTAAACCTTTTGTGACGATGATTTCTCTTGATGCATGAGCAGGTTGGTCCTGGTTCCCTTGTCCAGGCTCCACTAGACGAGGATGTTCAAAGCAGCTTGTAAGTTCTGCTGTTTCGATGTGAACTAGTGGTCTTCAGTTTCTTCTAAACAACACTGTGGATTGACGTTTGTGTATATCAGGGATGCACTGTCGGTCTGTGAAAATAAAACATGCCCTACTGAGTTAATCACACCCCCTGATGATTGCCATGTGAACAGCTCCTTGTCCTTTACAATACAAGTAAGAATTGCTTGCTGTGACATTCTCTTCTGAAGGAAGCTCCTAATTTCCATTTTCTTCTGGATCCTCTGTACACAAAAGAACTTTCTGGCAAGGAAACATAATGGCTGAATTTAGTTACATTTGTGCCTTTAGGACAAAAGGCTTAGTTGTTGTTGTTGTTGTTGTTGTTGTTGTTGTTGTGCCTTTGCATCTGATAGCTTACTGGGCTCTTGAAATGTGCCACATACCATGTCAAATTTGATACGTGCCCTCCAACCTCCATTGTCATTCAGTAGAGAGATGATCTTCTTCGTTGCAATGGATTTTATAAAAAAATTATGCAACACTGCCTCTACTGCTGGAATGCAAGACATGCAGATCTGCAAACCTGAATGGTTTCATATATTATACTACCTACCAAGGACAGCTAAAATAAAAATGTATAGAAAAGAGTGAACCACCTCTTGCCACTTACATGGTGAGGGTGGTGAATGGTACACTTGCATGTTATCGCAGATCGATAAATATTCTCATGCGAATAGAAATAACATTAAGTTCTCACGTTTCTCGTAGTTGTATGTGTGTTTTTGTTTCCGGAGTACAAGTTTGTTCTAGTCTTCTTTGTAACAAATTCATGTTTTGCAGATTTGCCGTGTTGAAGACATAACTGTTGGTGGCTTGGTCAGGGGGAGTATAATCCATATTCATCGAGCAAGAACCGTGACTGTTACAAATGATGGCGCAATAAGTGCCTCAGAGTTAGGTGATTCAGTGTTTTGTGTTGTGATCAGTAAAAGAACTGGAATCTCTTTCATCAATGTTGTAACCGTTCACTCAGCAACCGGGATATTTCTGTAGGTTGCAGGGAAGGCATTGGTAGAGGAAACTTCCTTAAGTATGGAGCTGGTGGTGGTGCCGGTCATGGAGGCCAGGGTGGTGTAGGGATTTACAATGGAATGAGAAGTGAAGGAGGCCAACAATATGGTAATGCCTATCTTCCATGTGAGCTAGGAAGTGGTAGCGGTTCTGTTGAGTCAGCCGATAACAGTGTTGGTGGGGGATTAATAGGTATGTACTCTTTTGTGTGTTCTCTTGTTGTGGATCCACAATGGGATTTATACCATGTTGAAGATAGGCCTGTATAATGCGTTTCCTTTTGTTTTGCTTCAAGCTCGTTAATAACATCATCCGAGTTTTTTTATTTCCTCATTCCGTTCTTGACATGCATAATGCACTGCACGACGAGAGCATATTCTACTCTTTGACTTATCTAAACTTTTCTTTTCAGTTTTCTTCTTGAAATGAGCACATTTACTTTGAGAAGCTTCTGGTACAACTTTTCTTCTAAGTTCTGATCAATTTCCTTTTGCAGTCATTGGGTCCATGAAATGGCCTCTTGTAAGATTGTTAATTTATGGCTCTGTGAGCTCTAATGGTCAAAGCACTAGAGGCATAACTGGAGAATCAAATGGGACCTTTAAGGGTGGCATTGGTGGCGGTTCGGGAGGAACAATTCTTTTTTTTCTACAAGGGCTTCTGGTAGAGAAAAACTCATCATTGTCAGCCTCTGGTGGCGAAGGTGGCATACATGGTGGAGGCGGCGGCGGCGGTGGCAGAATACACTTCCATTGGTCAAATATTGCTACCGGAGATGAATTTGTTCAGATTGCTTCGATCAATGGTACAGTAGCATCAAGGTATGTAATCATGTAGTATAAACCAATGATTATTATAGAGGAGGTTGTTTGGTTGTACATATACTTCTCTCCCTAAAGCATGACATGTAACTTCTTCATTTGTGCACTGGCTTGAGCCTTGAAAAGTTTTAGTGAAAGTGCTAACCTCCAATTGCTGTTTTATCTGTAGTGGAGGATCTGGTAATGACGATGGACATTTTGGAGGAGACGGAACAGTAACTGGAAAGGAGTGCCCTGTGGGACTATATGGAACATTTTGTACCGTATGAACACAAAACTCGCCATGTCTTTGTTCATCCAGCTTACATTGATAGAACTCTTGACCTGTGCTGTTATCAGTAACACGAAGCCTATCTAGATAAAAATCTTTCCATCTATACCGTTATGTAGGAGTAAAATCCAGAATATTTGCATCAAAGGGAATAGAAAAAAAGAAGGATGATGCTAGGGTGCACAGAACATATCAACCCCAGGACAGAACACACAACTAAGCCTATCTCTTATGGTGGTTCAAACTTATTCTTTCTAGAAAGCCGTAAAAATCGTACACATCTTTTTATTAAGAAAAAGGTAAAGGGAGTTGGGATCAAGAGATCAACAAAAGGCTAATTAGCTGAGAGAGAGGAAAGTCACACAAGAGAACTCACACGAGAAACCCGTCTGGCCTGATAGCATCTCAGTATGTGTAACATTTGGTGGTGTGCCCGCCTGCCCGGGGCCAACGCTCTCCAAGCATCTCGATTCTCGTCAACGATGCCGCTAGATCACGGCACTTGTCCTGGAAGATGCTATTCTTCCTCTCCCGCCGAACTGACCAGATGAGGAGGATCATGATAGGTGGTACAGACGCTATATACTAGACTCTGAAGGATTCAAGTGTCTTAAGATTTTGCCTGTACTATAAACTAATAAAATGTCCTGGAGTACACTTTTTTGACATTGTGAATACTGTGCAACTAAGTGTAATCTATGTAAGATTTATCTTGCAAATTATTTCCAAAATAAGAAATTCTTACACAAATCTCGACTTCTCATTAGTTCCTCTGAAACGATTGACTGACTGACTATTTCCAGGAATGCCCAGTTGGCACATATAAAAATGTTGTTGGGTCCAATTCATCTCTCTGCACCCCTTGTTCTCTGGATGGTCTTCCAAACCGTGCTGACTTCACATATGTAAGAGGTAGGTCCTTGGCCTTGCGTTGTCTTTCTGAAATTTATGTTCAGACTTCTTCACTCTGCATGGAAGAAACTAAGAATTAACTTTGACTTGCTAGGTGGTGTTACCCAGACTTCCTGCCCGTATAAGTGCATATCTGCCAAGTACAAGATGCCAAATTGTTACACACCACTTGAGGAGCTTATATATACTTTTGGGGGTCCTTGGTCTTTTGCAATTTTCCTGTCGTTTACAATTATTCTTTTGTCACTCATCTTAAGTGCTCTAAGAGTTAAGATTCATGAGAGTGACGTCACGTACCGGTCAACAAATGCATTCCACAATGATGCATATGCTTCTTCACCATTTTTGCTTTCACTGGCTGAGGTATAGTTCATTTCATACAACATAATCTTTAGATGTAGTTACCTAGAGCAATTGCAAAATCATTAGATCCAGGACATTGAGCAAATTAATCAGATGCACTTGTACATATATGAAACATGTCTTTCTATTTTTTTTTTGAAACAATTATGTGTACTTCCTTCCTGTGACCATCATTCTACTAACCTCATGTCTTCACAATTGATGAAACCACAGATCCCTTGACCTCTTAACGTAGAATACTTGTTGAGAAGAAAGGAATCATTTTCTGGTTCCGTCGTAAAAAATACAACTCACTGTATTACCCACTGCGTAACTCAATATACGCAAATCTCAATTTTAATAGAACAAGCGTCAAAGGCTTCTTATGTGATTTGACGAACAACTGTAAAAAAGTTGCGGACAATTAGCTCTTAAAACTGAGAAATTACTTGTACATTAGTAGTACGATTTGTTGAGTAATCTTGCTTGTGTTTGAGCTGATAAATAGGTACCTGGGGCCAGCAGGGCAGAAGAAACACAAAGCCACGTACACAGAATATACTTCATGGGACCTAATACATTCCGAGAACCGTGGCATCTTCCTTACTCACCTCCTGACGCTATAATTGGAATTGTGTAAGGCTTTTCATCTTATGATTCTATGATTGTACATGATCACTGATATGTCTTCTTTCATTCATCACAAAGTGATTCACAAAAGCTCTTATATTTTACAGTGTAAAAATGTATCATCAGTTCTAAATTGTTTGTTGTGTCACTAATGTTCTATATTGTCTGCATGTCACTGATGTTCTGACCGAAAGATTGCACTATGTTGTGTGTTTACCATGTGCGTAATCGTTCCTCTAACTTACTGTTACTTCTTCAAAAGTTGAGCTCGGATATAGTGTATCGTGGGGTGAGTGGATTTTTGGAACCCGGGCTACATGGATTTTTTTAGTTTCCGAAAATCGCGCAAAAAATCACAGATGTAGATATCTTCGAGATGTACAAGGGTGCAAAATTTTACCTTAAAATTCTTTGTATTTTGGGCTGTACAAAAAAAGACAAATCGGAGAAAATTTCAAAATTTTGAAACTGTGTATTGTTCACCACCCAGATCCACCCATTTGTCTTTTTTTGTGCAGCCCAAAATACAACGAATTTGGAGTTGAAAATTTGCAGGATTGTAGATTTCGACAATATCTACATCCGGGATTTATTTTTTATTTTAGTAAACTTAAAAATGTCAAATTTTGAATTTATGAAAAAACGGGCACCATGTAGCCCGGGCTTCATTTTAGGTTTTCGGTCATGGGTCCTAGTATAATAAGTGCACCAATTACACTGTTCAGTAAAACAAAAAAAGCGACTGCAGTATAAAAATTGTTTATGTTAAATTCGAGATCCAAAGCACCCTTTAGTGGTTGTTTGGATAGTAAAAACCAGGAGTCAGTTTTTAGCAAACGAGTTTTACTCTGGTTTAGAAACCAGTTTATGGGAAATCATGTTTGGGTTCGAAAAGTCTAAAACCAGTTTATATGATTCCTTAATATTCCGCATCTCCTCGTGCAAACTCTGCTTCCGGCGATTCCAGGATGGACGCGTGCTTGGCGGCTGGCCTACGGGTAGGGCGGGAGGCGCAGTCCTTGGCGGCTCCGGCGGGGTGGTCAGGCCGTTTCTGGGCGCGCACAGGATGCACCTTTGACGGCGCCTCCTCCGGCGGCAAGTGCGCCACGGGAGACAGCGGCCGCGGCGAGGTGGAGTGCCACGGCACCGACGCAACGCCCCCCGCCATGCTAGTCGAGTTCACGGCTTCACGCTCGGCGACGGCAATAACAAGCAGGCTATATGCACTCCCATAGTCCCATGTCATGGTTGCAGCTGTCCCCCGATGCTGTGTACCACCACTGCAGCAGCTGGCTCCACTGGTGCGTAGTTCGCCGTGAGCCGCCGGCGCCGGATTCCGAGCCAGCGAGCAGCGTCTACGACGCGCGAGAGGAGGACGTGTCCATATCGCTCATGATGCTATCTCGGGATATTACGCTATCCAGGGCGAGCTTGGAGGCAGAGCAAAACAATGGCAGCATCAACGTGTTCGACGAGGACGAGCAAGACATGGCAGGCGAGGCATACTACGGCAAGGCGACGGCCGTCGTACCAGGCTCTCGGCGTCTACCGCGGCAGCGTCAAGAAAGGCAAGCGCGGCTGCGCGCTGCCGGCCGCGGGCAAGGCCGACCGCACCGACGCGCCAGTCATCTAGGCGTGCGTGTTCTGCTTCCGCGTCTTCGGAGCAACGAAGAGTTCATCAAGGACTCAGCGGGACGAAAACATTAGTTAGGATCGAGTTATCTGGAATCGCGTTTTCGGAAAAACGTCAAATAGTCGTTTTTGCCAATACTCATTTTCCTGGTTTTGTGGAAACTAAGTTTTGCTAATACGCACTTTTGTCGCACCAGCCAAACAAGGTTTTCGGTCGTTAGTCAGTTAGCCGGGTTTATGGAAAATCAGTTCTCTACAAATTCGCTAACCAAACAAGGCCTTAGGGCCTATTGTGCTCTAAACTGGAGTTTCAACCGAGATCCAAAGAACCCTTAAGGTCCTAGCTCGAATGATGGAATTTGCTGGAAACAGTTCAACTATTGTGACCTAATTGGGAGCTCACTATTTACGTGAATTGATCGGACTGAAATATCGTTACTGATTTAATGACACATTTGTCGAGAGAGCAATGTTTAATGTTCAATTCTTTTTACGCAGGTATGAAGATGCTTTTAACCGTTTTGTCGATGAGATCAATTTGGTAGCAGCCTTTGAGTGGTGGGAAGGTTCTGTTCATAGTATTCTTGCAGTACTTGCATATCCTTGTGCCTGGTCTTGGAAGCAATGGCGCAGAAGAAAGAAAAGCCATCGTCTTCAAGAATACGTTAAATCTGAATACGATCATTCATGTCTTCGGTCTTGCAGATCACGGGCTCTGTATAAAGGGTTGAAGGTCAGTAATCAGAACTTAGCCATGTCGTTCGGTACAACCAGTGGTTATGGTGTCAGCGTTTTAAAAACCAGAACTGGCTGGATGAAGCAGCATGTTCAGTTCAGCTCAGCGGGGTTTCAGTTAGCAATGTATCTAAATTTATACCCAAATCTCACCAATTATAACTGGAATAGGTGTTCAGAGATTGATTATTCAGTTGACTAATATATTATTCCCATCTGATCTGAATGATACTGTTCCTTAGCCCTTTAAGCTGAACTATGAGTAGCAGTTTGTGAGGAATTGGGGGGAAATTGGTGCATTGTCTTTGTTCCAGATCATTATGTCCAGCACACATGTAATTTGTTTAAACTTAACAGGTTGGTTCAACACCAGACTTGATGGTTGCTTACATTGATTTCTTTCTGGGAGGTGACGAGAAACGACTTGACGTAACATCCACAATCCAGAAGAGGTTTCCAATGTGTTTAATTTTTGGAGGTGACGGGAGCTACATGTCCCCATACTACCTGCACAGCGATACACTACTATCAAATCTTCTTGGCCAGGTAACTTAATGGTGCTCCAGGTTTTCCCATTATTTTACTACTACAAGAAGACTAGCCGTAGCCAGTTCATCACACGTTGTCGAAGTGGAATATTTGTGAGTTGTTCATCAGGATATGGTTTTTTGCTAAAGTAATGCATTATTATTGGTTATTATTTTATCATCTGCCTTGAGGTTGCTGTGCTTTTGACAATTTGCCCTAGTTGATATGCCTAAACTTGGGCAAGTTGTGAGTTAAACGGCAAATGCTTCTGCCACTTATTGTCATTTTGTTTGTAATATATGATCCGAAATGCATTTCTTGTGTTAAATACTCACAATGAGTCTTCTATTTTCCCAGTATGTATCTACTGCGATCTGGAACAGATTAGTTGCTGGCTTAAATGCTCAACTGAGGACAGTAAAGCAAGGCAGCATCCGGTCAACCTTGGAACCTGTCATCTCTTGGATTAATAGTCATGGGAATCCCCAACTTGAGCGACACGGTGTTCGAGTTGAGCTAGGGTGGTTTCAGACCACTGCTTCTGGTTATTACCAGCTAGGAATTGTCGTAGCGGTGAATGAACACTTCTACAAGAGTCACCACCATCATGAGAGTGCCCCCGACTTTGGTGACCGTTCAAGGTAGACAAACTACAATAGCATGTCTTGGAAAAGTATTTGTCATGCTCTGTAAAATAACTGTATTTGTAATTCTACAGGAAAAAGTGTGCAGTTCCAGTACAGGGTTCGAAGCAGGCAAATCAGGATGAGCCTGGCACAAGCTATGCTGTTTCAAGAAAGCGGTTGACAGGTGGAGTGAATGGCGGTGTCATAAACGAAGAAACGCTTAAGTCACTGGACCATAAAAGAGATTATCTCTTCCCTTTCTCGTTGCTGTTGCAAAACTGCAGGCCTATTGGCTATGCGGTAAGCAGCCACTGGACCTTTTCTACAAGCACATAGTTGCTCATGCTGTACACGACAATCACTTTAACCGGGACCTTGCTTTTGCATTTCAGGAAACATTGCAGCTGGTTATCTGTATTGTACTAGTGGGTGATTTTTCCATCACCTTACTTATGCTTGTACAGTATTACTGGATATCTGTCGGAGCTTTCCTCGCTGTATTGCTTATTCCACCCCTTGCTTTGCTTTCTCCTTTTCTTGCTGGCCTCAATGCACTTTTCAGCCGAGGACCGAAAAGATCTTCCGTGACTCGTATTTTTACACTTTGGAATATTACTTCTGTCATAAACATTGTATGTCTTTTTTGCCCTTGAACTCTTATATATGTTATTTAATATTGCTATTGGTCAGAATTCCGTTGCAAGAGTTAATTTCCATGTGTCCATAAACATGTAACGTAACAGGGTCGGAGATTTATACGTCTTATTTCATTGCAGATTGTAGCAATCATCTTGGTGCCATGTACTCTGGGCTATCTTCTTTGGCGACGTCTTCAGCTCATGCATCAAGTACACGAAGGTTAGATTCCTTATGTACTTGCAGTGATAGCACTTCAATCGGTTTCCAGTATTGATTACATGCTGATCTGTTTTGTTCTTTGGCGCATCTGCAGCTTGAAGGGTAGGGATGACAATGAATGGTGGATAATGCCTATTGTCCTGTTTCTTGTCAAGTCACTCCAGGCTGCACTTGTCAATTGGCACGTCGCAAACCTGGAGATCCAGGATTATTCCTTGTTTAGCCTTGACCCGGATAGATTCTGGTCAATGTAGATACCCGGTTTGCCAAGAATGGCAGGATGGCAACCTCATGCCACTGAAAAGCTGCGGTCGTCAGTCCACCGCAATCTCAGAATCCAAAAAATAGGCTGCGTGGTACTTTGCACCTGAAATCTCTTCCTATTCTAGGATCTTTCCGGCACGGTGTAGATATATGTCTGAAAAGTGAAATTTTGTTAGACCGCAGTATCATGTACATTGTTGACCGTTAGAACAGGGTTTTGTGTTTCTTTTTGAGTGAGCTAGATTTCTGTTAGTTTATAGGTTTAGTTGAGCTAATGATTGAGTAGTGTACAGCAGGACACCGGTGGTGAGGTTGTTTTTCGAATGGTGTACATTATGTAAGTAATAATTTATAGTAGTGAACTCATATGTGTTTGTGCTCATTACTTGTTTCGAGCTGTACAGATAAAATTACAACTGGGCACTGCTATTGTGCCAAGTTCATCTAAGATGTTTCCCACAGAAAAACGGCGTGAAACATCTTAGAGGAACTTGGTGCAACAGGTTTTCACCTGAGCAGCAACACAATGATGGAAGTACACGCTGGAGCCAGATTGTGGTTCTGTTCGATCCATTTCCTAACTAACTAACTAGGATCGTCTTTTCCTAGCTGTGTCTTGATTTTTTGTATATAGCAGGTGCTGTTTATATGACATGCCGCATGGCAAAGGGGAACATAATACTTGTACATGATACCCTTTCTCGGTATTACACACTAAAATTTGAACCTGCAATTCTTTTATAGTACCTGATACTGTATATATATTCTAATAGAACACAAAAGCTCGTTTGGAATTCATAACCGGAGATCGGAAATCGTGGTATTCACATCTAATTGATTTAGTAATGTTTGGCAAGGGCCTACCTGTACAAGGGCGGGTTCTCATTGGATAAGAGCTCTATGATCGGGCCGTACATCCTTGCTAGGGCTAGGTGGAAATGCGTGCTGAAGAAGCACGCGACCAAGAGTCCAAGTTGTGTAGCATTCGTGGCCCGAAAAGGCTACCTCGGTCGAGCTTTTTCTCGTCCGTGCGTAGCGTGTAGTATAAGCGTTCGTTCCGCCGTATGTACGTATGCCTGCCTCAGCTGTCTCGTTCTGTTCCCTTTTTTTTCTTGACAAAAGAATCGCGAGGAGATCGATCAACAGGCGCACGATTTTTTTCCTTGCTATCTTGGATTAGTAACTTGCGGGAAGAACTTGATCCTATTCCCTTCCTGAAGAGCGCAGCAAATCCTCACAAGTCACGATACGTTTTTCGTACGTGGGCCCATCCTTTTTATTCTTTGTATATATAACATGCGGGCCAGCTTAGCAACTATACATCTTGTAATCGTAAATTGAAAAAGTATAACTAAACTAAAGAAAATTCCTCTTTTTAATGGAAACATGTACTCCCTCCGGTCTGTATTAAGTGTCGGAGGAAATATACTTACGATGCACAAATTCATACTTGTACCGGCGACATTTTTTTGGGATCAGAGGCAGTATTTTGTATAATACAGCTTTTTAGGCCAAATTAACGAGAAATAGGAAAAATGCACTTTATGTTAGTATAAAAATAGAAACAAAATAGAACTACCACTTTCTACTAATATGGACATGGGAACATGTATTTGTTTTTAAAAAATCAGATCTAATCACCATTATGTTGAGAATGAGAGAAATCTAAAACCGATTGGTGGGTCTTGAACCCAAGACCTAAGAGTTCATGTAGTGGGTATATTCGCCTTTTTTTCTTTGAGTGCACATGCAGCGCGTTCCTCCCTCATTTTCCTTTAATCCTACATGGCTATTTTAATTAGTTTTTTATCGCTACAATTAGAAAAAGTGAACAATTTGTTTATAGTATACCCTCGGGATAATTTGGTTGCTATATGATTGGTAATATTTAACTAGTTCATTTCTTATCGATAACTTGTATGCTAGTGTATTGATAATAATGTTTTTGTATCCCCACCTGATAATTTGCTTGCTATGTGATTGGTAATATTTGACTGGTTTTTTCTCATCGATAATTTGTATGATAGTGTGTTGGTAATAATGTTTATAGTGTACCCTCGTCATAATTTTTTTGCTATATGATTGGTAATGTTTGACTAGTTCATTTCTTATCGATAACTTGTATGCTAGTGTATTAGTAATAATTTTTTAGTATCCCCCACCTGATAATTAGTTTGCTATGTGATTGGTAATATTTGACTAGTTTATTTCTTATCGATAACTTGTATGCTAGTGTATTGGTAATATTTTTTTAATATCCCCCGCCTGATAATTTGCTTGCCATGTGATTGGTATTATTTGACTGGATTTTTCTCATCGATAATTTGTATGATAGTGTGTTGGTAATAATGTTTATAGTGTCCCCTCATGATAATTTGTTTGCTATATGATTGGTAATGTTTGACTACTTTATTTCTTATCGATAATTTGTATGATAATGTGTTGGTAATAATGTTTATAGTATCCCCTCGTAATAATTTGTTTGCTATAAGATTGGTAATAATTGACTAGTTCATTTCTTATCGATAACTTGTATGCGAGTGTATTATAATAATGTTTATAGTATCCCCACCTGATAATTTGTTTGCTATGTGATTGGTATATTTGACTAGTTTTTTTTTTCGTCGATAACTTGTATGCTAGTGTATTGGTAATAATGCTTATAGTGTCCCCCACCTGATAATTTATCAGCTATGTGATTGGTAATATTTGACTCGTTTTTTTCTTATCGATAATTTGTATGCTAGTGTATTGGTAATAATGTTTTTCGTACCCCACCTGATAATTTATTTGGTATTTGATTGGTAATATTTGACTGGTTTTTTCTCCTCGATACTTTGTATTATAGTGTGTTGGTAATAATGTTTATACTATCCCCTCGTGATAATTTGTTTGCTATAAGATTGGTAATATTTGACTAGTTCATTTCTTTTCGATAATTTGTATGCTAGTGTATTGATAATAATGTTTATAGTATCCCCACCTGATAATTTGTTTGCTATGTGATTGGTATATTTGACTAGTTTTTTCTTGTCGATAACTTGTATGCTAGTGTATTTGTAATAATGCTTATAGTGTCCCCCACCTGATAATTTATGTGCTATGTGATTGGTAATATTTGACTAGTTTTTTTTCTTGTCGATGACTTGTATGCTAGTGTATTTGTAATAATGCTTATAGTGTCACCATCTGATAATTTATCTGCTATGTGATTGGTAATATTTGACAATTTTTTTATCGATAACTTGTATGCTAGTGTATTGGTAGTGATTTTTTAGTATCCCGTTTGATAACTTGCTTTATATGTGGTTGATAATATTTTACTAGTGTTTGTCATCGAGAACTTGCATGCTATGGTCTAGGCAATAATTTTATAGCATTTTCCATGTGGTAACTTGCTTTATGTGTGGTTGGTAATATCTTTATGGGTTATAAGATGACCCCAGGACAGATCTACATCTTCACCTTCGTCGCATCAACACTAACTGATCTCGAGCTCATTGCTGTGAAGTGGCGACACGAAGACTACTAAGTTGATGTTTGTATGGTGCTCTTAGATATAGTTAAAGGATTTTTTTGATACTACTTGCTACAATTAAGGTTATTATGCCGAAAGTAGAATTTATGCTCAAAGTAGAATATTTTAATGGATATCTTGGTTGTTTTTCGTAAGATTTTATTGCGCAAATAGCATGATGACATATTAATGATTTTTTTATTCATTTTCTAAAGACACACATTTTTTAAGGAGGTCCCAGAATTTCAAATCGAGGAAAGAGGCACTCGCCATATGGTGTAGGACGAAAATGCACCAGATTATCCATTTCAACGAGCATTGAGCAGTAGCTAGGATTTACGCATGGTTTTGTTTCTTTTGCAAATTTGAAATTACCAGCTTATTTCATGTTGAAAGTATCCGCACCTTTTTTTAACTAGTTGGAAGTGGATTTTATAATATTTTCCCACCCTTTTTATTTATTCCTGAAATACCACCGTGCCAAAAAGGGAATTGATGGAAAAAATTTGATGTGCACACGGGAGGCTGATTTCAGTTGCAACGCTGGCCCGTAAAGGGAATAGGCTGTTCCAACCAGAATTAGTGAAAAAAAAGAAAGGGAATAGACTGTTCCAACCAGAATTAGTGAAAAAAAAGAAAGAGAATAGTAACCCGACTCAGACAGCAAAAAAAAAAAAGAAAAGGAACGCACATGTCTCGACCTGTCACGTTACACGTTGAAAAGGGAATAATGCGGCGATCAATTCTTTCCGTTTCTAGCTGAACTACCTGGTGAGAACTTGCCTGTGGCAAGATAGTTAGGAGGGTGGTTGTACCCCCAGCCCACCAGAGTTCAAACCCCTGGTTTGATGCTGGTTTTTCTCATTTAAGCGGAATATTCTTGAGTGGGAGGCGACGTTCCCGTCGACAGCGAGGCACCCGTGGTGACTTCGTCAATCTCAAGACCTGATCCGCCAGCTCAGTCTCTCGGAGGTGCTCATAGGGGTAGGGTGTGCGTGTGTGCGTTCATAGGGGTGAGTGTATGCGCGTGTATATAAGCGTCTGCGTTGTACCGTGTTTAGAAAAAAAAACTGAACTACCTGGTCGAAGAACCGATCGACCGAATCGATTCTAACGCGCGCAGGCTAGCCTCGCCCTTCTGTGCTCCACGCTCCTGAACCTCATTGGAGATCAGCTGCTCATTTTGAACAAAACACAAAAACAAATCCGAACGATCAAGCACGGTACTCCTGTGCAGGAGATCACCAATGTTGAAGATGAATGTCCTGGGGATTGGCGTGACAATGACCCACCGGTCCTCATGGAGAATCCGGAGGACGCCCATTTCATCTCGGAGTAGCATGGCGAGGAAGCTGGAGTCCAATTGCTGACTTGTGCTGCTGGAGAGTTCAGGCTGGGGGCCGGGAGAGTTGTAGTCCCAAAGTATGTTCTGTCCTTAATTGCACTTGATATCTGTCAGGTAGCTCTCCTTTCGAGTCCAAGAGCCTCCGAGAAGAGGTCGAACAAAGTTCTCCCCCGAAATTTTCCGTTGTTGTGCGTATTCAAAGTGCTCCACAAGTTGGTGGGCGGCGAGTATGAGATGGCGAGGCTTCGTCCTTGCGGGGCTCTTATGCTATGGATCGCCCGGGGTCGTGTAGAGGGTTTTCAGGAGAAATCCTTTTCGATTCGTCCGACACCGACGGGTGCCGCCTTCGGGTGACATCATTCCTTCTTGGAGGGCTTCGTGGCTATCCTCCATCCACTAACTGCACGCACACATACAAACTTGGAGTCAATAGTAAATTTCTGCTGATCACTGGATAGACCTCACACGGTGCATGCCACAATTACTGCGACCACTTCTTTCTCTATCTCCCTCTGCCACAGAACTCGACCGCCCTTACTCCTCTCAGCCTGAACATACAGCTAACTAACACAACATATTTACCTTTGCATTGTGCATGTTAACGCAACTGCACATGTACACACTTCCGCAGCCTCTACTAAAGGCATAACTAGAAATAAACATGACGAAAACATCTAAACAACAAGGTTAACACCAACAAACATAACTTCCCGAATAAGCTACTCCGGTGTCACAACATCAACCTCCTTAGGTTCCATACTTTGGAAACCCTCATGGACATTTGAAGCGTTTAGTCTCGGCTCATTCAAAGAGATATCTTGTACGTGCTCGAGTTGTATCGGTAGGCCATGCAGCGGCGAAGGGAAGGGGTTGATCGTGAAAGTGTTCTCCTTGCAGCAAAGCTTCCATCTGAAGCGTCTCACCAGGTGGTGCATCACCACCAATGTCTCTATTTTGGCAAACTCCTTCCCGGGGCATATTCTGGGTCCGGCGCCGAACGGGACGAAGGAGCACGGTGGCACCACGGGTGAGTTGCTGTCAAACCGGGAGGGGTCAAACTTAGCTGGCTCGTGGAAGATGGTCGGGTCCATGTGAGTTACATTCGCCATCCAAAACACCTGAAGACATGAAAAGAGTTTTTATTATCCTTTTCTGCCGCTTCCAACTATTGTTGCCCTCCTTTTTGAGAAAAAAAACTACATTGATAAACTGTGCTAGCTAGGAGTCAAGATTAGGAAGGGACCTGCCATCCTTTTGGGATGCAATAGCCGTCAAACTCGATGTCTTCGAGGGCTGTTCTGAATCCTCCGAGGATTGGAGGGACGGTGCGAAGTATCTCTTGTGCAACCCGCCATGTGAATTTCATCTGTGATAGGTCCTCGTACGTCAGAGCCTCTCCTGCAGCCCTGTTCCTCGCGATCTCTTCATTCTCTGTCTCACGAAATGAACACACAAACATGCCACTACGGGAAGGAACTTCAACGCTGAGGGTTTTCCCCCTCGGCTTAGCTCTGTTTACCCTCGGCGTAGACCGATGCCGACGGTGACCCTCGGCATTTAACCCTCGGCATAGGTGGTCCTCGGCACAGCTGAATACCTTCGGCGTTGCTTCAACCGTCGGCGTAGATGCTTGTGCCGACGGTTTACTTTGCCCCTCGGCGCAGTTTAGCCGTCGCCACAGAAAGTTAACGGGACGAAGAAGACGGCGCCCAGGACCCTCGGCGTAGGTGGCCACGTGGAGCACTCTAGAGGGCTGGGGTGAAGGAGCTACGCCGAGAGGGTAACGCTCGGCGTTGGTGGAGCTGTGCTGAGGGGTATACCCTCGGCGTAGGTTGCCACGTGGAGCGCGCTTGAGGGCTGGTGTGAAGGAGCAGTGCCGAGGGGGTTACCCTCGGCGTCGATGTCCACAGGCCTGGGGGACAGGACCAATGCATATAATTGTGAATTCATTCAAAACTCCATGCGCATCAACATATAATGATCAAATCTCCATGCATCATCAACATATGAACACATGATCATCAAATCTCCATACACAAAGTATCGAAACACGAGTACAACAAGGTCACATAGTGCATCACAAAGCACGACAAGGTCACATAGTGCATATCTAACACGAGTACAACAAGTTCACTAAACGAGTTCTTCGAAACAAAACCGGTCAACAAAGGACATGAAGCACCGGCACAACACGTAGTCCACCGCCGAGAGCATCATCACTACAAAATGAAAAAGAACACCCGTTTAGCAGGAAAAATTTTCAGCATTGGAAATCACATTGTTGTATTAACATTGAATATAAGGACTGGACGGTCCATCAGGCACTTGTACATAAAAATCACTACTGAAAAATGATCGTAAACTATATATACATGGCTGGTTCCATCAGGCGCTTGTGCATCAACTACTCCAAACTGAGTGCTTTTATCCATTACGTGGTTTGCAAAAGAAGATGCATATCACTAAGGGGAGCGTTAGTTTATTACTTGAAGGACTGGCCTGCACATGACACAGAGAACAAGTGACGGCATGTATACCTCTCCCTGCAGCAGAACCAAGTCAGTGAAGAGCAAGTTGTTGGCTTGGTCGGGTCGACGCCGGCAAGAGAGTCGCTGTATGCGTGATGGCCACACGCCGGCAAGCCGTGCAGCTCAACTTCTCTGCCCCTCCACATCAACTCGCCGGTGCGTGCTGCAGTCGGACGCAAGTGTGTAAGTACAACATATTTTGCATCATATATCTAAACTATATTACCATATTGTCACTAGCATTTGTGCATCAAAACCACTACTGAAAATAAAAAAGGACAGCATGTAAAACTAGGAACAGACTGATGTAGTAAATAGAAACAAGATAGCTGTAGGAACTAGGAAACACTACATATAAATACGAATCAGTCACCCAAGTTGGCCTAAATCTTGCCAACATTCAGTAGCTGCTGCTGTTGTATGTACGTGAAGGCTTTGCAAAAAACAAAAACAAAAAGGCACTAACTGAATGTGTGTTCTCTGAATGTGGGCACTAACCAAGTCGATGAAGAGCAGACACAACACAAGTCTACTGCTACTGCTGTATAGTTGCCATTTGAGATAGCTGAGCTACTTGCACGTACATGTTTCTCTAGTTCTAATTTCCTTACATGAGTTCCATACAGCCACAACACAAATCTGTACGTGCTACTACATTACAGCATCAACTGAGCCATAACAAAAGGATATATGATTAAGGGCAACAAAATCACAAATCAGAATCGTAACAAGTGTCCAAAATCGCTACTGAAAGTGAAAAAGACGCACATAGTACTAGTAACAGGCTGCTGTAGTAGTAATATATACATAGTAGAGGAATTAAATTTGTCCAGCTAATGCCGCCAAGTGCACATCTGCCAGCCAAAGAAAAACAAATTTGTTTCACCAATAATGCTGCAACAAGATGACGTGTAGTAATTAACAAGATGATTGTGTAGTTTGTATTTCTCTAGTTCTACTTCCCTTACATTAGTTACATATATATCTCATCTTAAAATTGTACTACCTCAGCTACACAAATCTGTTCGTGTTACTACATTTCAGAACAAAAGGATATGAATAAGGGCAATAGAACCAAATATCTGAATCGAATCAAGTGTCCCAAATTTGTACATGCCTTTGACACCTTCTCCACAGCTAGTACCACACATTTTTTGCAATCTTCACTAATCAATCAGCAGGCGACACAAAGAAAAGATGAAGGATTTATACCTCTCCCTGTGACAGAACCAAATCGATGAAGAGAAGATGCAGCAGCAGCCTTGCTTGTCGACTTGGTCGGGTCGACGCCGGCAAGAGCCGCGCAGGTCAACCTCTCTGCCCACTCCACATCAGATCGCCCGTGCAGCTGCTGCAGTCATCGGACGCGAGGGCGACGCCTGAAGATGGGGAACGAGGGGGAGGAACGGCCGGCGCTGGAGCCATTCGCGGTGGTCGGAGGCGCTTGCCGACGGCCCGAGGACGCCGGCGTCGGTTAGGCCTGCGTCTTGCTGGTCGGCCCCGTGGTCGAGCCGAGCGCCGTGAAGCGGAAGCGCCACCCGCCCGCCGCCATGGTCGCCGATGGAAGCCTTGGCAGCTAGGGTTTGCGGTGGGGGCAGCGGATCGACGGTTCGGCGCGGTGGAATCGTGAGAGGATGTGGAGATGGTGCCGGGATGGTGACACGCAGCGCAAGGGATCACCGGAGATGGCCGAAATCGGCTGGCGACGGAGGAGGCGGAAAGGGGATCGGGGAGGAGAGGGAGGCGGCGCAGGGTGAGAAGATAGGGCGCGAGCGATGTGGTCTGCGCGATGGAGGTTTCGTCTTGCTATTTTAGGCCCAAAAACTCCCGCTCTTCCTTTGGCCCAAAACCAAAATATTTGGCTCCAAAACCAAATTTCGTTTCCCGCTCAAACCTTGTGTAAGTACAAGTTTGGAATTTTTTTTTTGGAAAGTTTGTCAAAACTCAAATTTATCATTTTTCCTAGCAATTAGTACACATAAAAAGAGTCCATGCCAAAGGACTTCATTTTTTGAGTATTTTTTCACTCTCTTTTATTTTTTTGAAACAATTGTCAAAATGGCCGCCGTGTCTATTTATTGAAAGGGTCGAATTTTTGAAAACTATCGACGGTTCAGTGATATAATCACTACTTGTGTACCTTAAAATGATTTTTATAAAATTTTCAGTGCAAATTATCACACACTTGTAGTTCAAATTTCAATTACTTTCGGAAAATCGGCATAAAGTCATTTAAATAGGCGAAATTAGGTAGAAATCGAGATAATTGCTAATATTCACGGATTGTCCATCAAATATGGACTACTTTGCGTGTAAATTTGATTTGTGCCATTTTTCAACATAATTTTGGTACTTGCTTCATGAAAAAAGTCATTTTTGGCATTTCGAAAATGAAAAACGGTATTTATAAAAATAAGGACTACTAATTAGCTAGATGGACCTATGCCGAGGGCAATGCCCTCGGCATATGGTTAATGTTTTTTTAATTTATGTTAATGTCTTTTTATCTTAATTCTTACGTATTAATGCATTACCTAGATGAACCTGTGCCGAGGGCCTTAGGCAATACACTCGGCATACCTAGGTTTTGGGGGGGTTCCGACGCTCCGGAGCCCCTCTCCGGCAAAACCCTAGACCCGCTGGAAAAAAGTCAAAATTCCCGTCTACCCCCTTTGAACGGAGTCGAAAGGGGGTAGGCCAGTGGACTTTTTTGCTCGATTGTGTTAGGTTAGGCCATAGGAAGACCCAAAACCAAGATCCACCCCAACCCTTGCAAAGATTCCCTCTGTTTCGCACGAAGTGGGACTTTCGAGCTATAAGTACAGGAACTCGGTATGGAGGAAGTGATTTCGGTGAAGCCGGACACACACCGTAGTAGGATCTTGGACATGTACAACACCCAACACACTTGTATACATATGTTATGCAACCACCTAAGTTTTGGTGGGGTTCCGACGCTCCGGAGCCCCTCTCCAGCGAAACCCTAGACCCGCTGGAAAAAGTCAAAATTCCCGTCTTCCCCCTTTGAACGGAGTCGAAAGGGGGTAGGCCAGTGGACTTTTTTGCTCGATTGTGTTAGGTTAGGCCATAGGAATACCCAAAACCAAGATCCACCCCAACCCTTGCAAAGATTCCCTCCGTTTCGCCCGAACTGGGACTTTGGAGCTATAAGTACAGGAACTCGGTATGGAGGAAGTGATGCCGGTGAAGCCGGACACACACCGGAGTAGGATCTTGGACATGTACAACACCCAACACACTTGTATACATATGGTATGCAACCACCTAGGTTTTGGTGGGGTTCCGACGCTCCGGAGCCCCTCTCCGACGAAACCCTAGACCCGCTGGAAAAAAGTCAAAGTTCCCGTCTACCCCCTTTGAACGGAGTCGAAAGGGGTAGGCCAGTGGACTTTTTTGCTCGGTTGTGTTAGGTTAGGTCATAATAAGACCCAAAACCAAGATCCACCCCAACCCTTGCAAAGATTCCCTCCGTTTCGCCCGAAGTGGGACTTTCGAGCTATAAGTACAGGAAGTCGGTATGGAGGAAGTGATGCCGGTGAAGCAGGACACACACCGGAGTAGGATCTTGGACATGTACAACACCCAACACACTTGTATACATATGGTATGCAACCACCTAGGTTTTGGTGGGGTTCCGACGCTCCGGAGCCCGTCTCCGGCGAAACCCTAGACCCGCTGGAAAAAAGTCAAAGTTCCCGTCTACCCCCTTTGAACGGAGTCGAAAAGGGGTAGGCCAGTGGACTTTTTTGCTCGGTTGTGTTAGGTTAGGTCATAATAAGACCCAAAACAAAGATCCATCCCAACCCTTGCAAAGATTCTCTCTGTTTCGCCCGAAGTGGGACTTTCGAGCTATAAGTAGAGGAACTCGGTATGGAGGAAGTGATGCCGGTGAAGCCGGACACACACCGGAGTAGGATCTTGGACATGTACAACACCCAACACACTTGTGTACATATGGTATGCAACCACCTAGGTTTTGGTGGGGTTCCGACGCTCCAGTGCCCCTCTCCGGCAAAACCCTTTGAACGGAGTCGAAAGGGGGTAGGCCAGTGGACTTTTTTGCTCGATTGTGTTAGGTTAGGCCATAGGAAGACCCAAAACCAAGATCCACCCCAACCCTTGCAAAGATTCCCTCTGTTTCGCACGAAGTGGGACTTTCGAGCTATAAGTACAGGAACTCGGTATGGAGGAAGTGATGTCGGTGAAGCCGGACACACACCAGAGTAGGATCTTGGACATGTACAACACCCAACACACTTGTATACATATGGTATGCAACCACCTAAGTTTTGGTGGGGTTTCGACGCTCCGGAGCCCCTCTCCGGCGAAACCCTAGACCCGCTGGAAAAAAGTCAAAGTTCCCATCTACCCCCTTTGAACGGAGTCGAAAGGGGTAGGCCAGTGGACTTTTTTGCTCGGTTGTGTTAGGTTAGGTCATAATAAGACCCAAAACCAAGATCCACCCCAACCCTTGCAAAGATTCCCTCCGTTTCGCCCGAAGTGGGCCTTTCGAGCTATAAGTACAGGAACTCGGTATGGAGGAAGTGATGCCGGTGAAGCAGGACACACACCGGAGTAGGATCTTGGACATGTACAACACCCAACACACTTGTATACATATGGTATGCAACCACCTAGGTTTTGGTGGGGTTCCGACGCTCCGGAGCCCGTCTCCGGCGAAACCCTAGACCCGCTGAAAAAAAGTCAAAGTTCCCGTCTACCCCCTTTGAACGGAGTCGAAAAGAGGTAGGCCAGTGGACTTTTTTGCTCGGTTGTGTTAGGTTAGGTCATAATAAGACCCAAAACCAAGATCCATCCCAATCCTTGCAAAGATTCTCTCTGTTTCGCCCGAAGTGGTACTTTCGAGCTATAAGTAGAGGAACTCAGTATGGAGGAAGTGATGCCGGTGAAGCCGGACACACACCGGAGTAGGATCTTGGACATGTACAACGCCCAACACACTTGTATACATATGGTATGCAACCACCTAGGTTTTGGTGGGGTTCCGACGCTCCAGAGCCCCTCTCCGGCGAAACCCTAGACCCGCTGGAAAAAAGTCAAAGTTCCCGTCTACCCCCTTTGAACGGAGTCAAAAGGGGGTAGACCAGTGGACTTTTTTGCTCGGTTATGTTAGGTTAGGCCATAGGAAGACCCAAAACTAACATCCACCCCAACCGTTGCAAAGATTCCCTCCGTTTCGCCCGAAGTGGGACTTTCGAGCTATAAGTACAGGAACTCGGTATGGAGGAAGTGATGCCGGTGAAGCCGGACACACACCGGAGTAGGATCTTGGACATGTACAACACCCAACATACTTGTATACATATGGTATGCAACCACCTAGGTTTTGGTAGGGTCCCGACGCTCCAGAGCCCCTCTCCGGCGAAACCCTAGACCCGCTGGAAAAAAGTCAAAGTTCCCGTCTACCCCCTTTGAACGGAGTCGAAAGGGGGGTAGGCCAGTGGACTTTTTTGCTCGGTTGTGTTAGGTTAGGCCATAGGAAGACCCAAAACCAAGATCCACGCCAACCCTTGCAAAGATTCCCTCCGTTTCGCCCGAAGTGGGACTTTCGAGCTATAAGTACAGGAACTCGGTATGGAGGAAGTGATGCCGGTGAAGCCGGACACACACCGGAGTATGATCTTGGACATGTACAACACCCAACACACTTGTATACATATGGTATGCAACCACCTAGGTTTTGGTGGGGTTCCGACGCTCCGGAGCCCCTCTCCGACGAAACCTTAGACCCGTTGGAAAAAAGTCAAAGTTCCCGACTACCCCTTTGAACGGAGTCGAAAGGGGGTAGGCCAGTGGACTTTTTTGCTCGGTTGTGTTAGGTTAGGCTATAGGAAGACCCAAAACAAAGATCCACCCCAACCCTTGCAAAGATTCCCTCCGTTTCGCCCGTAGTGGGACTTTCGAGCTATAAGTAGAGGAACTCGATATGGAGGAAGTGATGCCGGTGAAGCCGGACACACACCGGAGTAGGATCTTGGACATGTAAAACACCCAACATACTTGTATACATATGGTATGCAACCACCTAGGTTTTGGTAGGGTCCCGACGCTCCGGAGCCCCTCTCCGGCGAAACCCTAGACCCGCTGGAAAAAAGTCAAAGTTCCCGTCTACCCCCTTTGAACGGAGTCGAAAGGGGGTAGGCCAGTGGACTTTTTTGCTCGGATGTGTTAGGTTAGGCCATAGGAAGACCCAAAACCAAGATCCACCCCAACCCTTGCAAAGATTCCCTCCGTTTCGCCCGAAGTGGGACTTTCGAGCTATAAGTACAGGAACTCGGTATGGAGGAAGTGATGCTCGCACCCGGGAGCTAGGAATTGCTTATATGGACCTTACACCACACTTGTACATGTATGTTGGGCCCACTAGCAAGTTTTCGTGTGATTCCGACCCATCCGGCGGTCTTTTTCCAGCGGAAAAGAACTATGCCGAGGGGGTTACCCACGGCATTGCTATGCCCAGTTATGCGCCGTTAACTTGCTGTACGCACCATTACGCCGACGGCAACCCCCTCGGCATTGCCCTGGGCCGTTAACTACTCTCCAACAGTAGTCGCCAGCGCACGACGTGATGCGTGCTATGCCTACGGCCAGACTGTACCGACGGTGACCCTCGGCGTAGCTCTATCTATGCCGAAGGTTATTTTATACCGACGGTCACCCTCGGTGTTGCGCATCTATGACGACGGTTACGCTACGCCGATGGTTGTTTTCCAGCCGTGGGCACTGTGCGAGCTGTGCCAAGGGTCCCGACATTTCCCCCTCGGCGTTGAAATTCCCCTCAGCATCCTTGTGTGTTCCCGTAGTGTGCATTACTCTCTGCAAAATATGACCGTGGCTGAATTCGCCATTCTTATTGCCATTCTTATTAGTGGTATAGTACGTGAACATCTAAAAGCAGTACAAACGATCTACGGACTGCCAATGTTAGAATCAAGTTTTTTCTCCCGATCTATTTTTTCCCGACCAGGCTCATGATTCCCAGTTACTGAGAAATCCGGAAAAACTGACATATTTTAATTTAAAAATTCACATGAATGGTTATTTAGCTTGTACACTCCAACATGATTCAACCTTGATGGTAACATAGGTATGCCTCCGATGGATTCTCGGTTACTGGTAAATCTTGGGATTTTTTTACCAGTAAGACAGTTTACTTGGCGTGCTCTTAATACTCGTTTATGGGTCGTAACTGGATTTAGTGACCGGTAAGCAAAACCTTGGTTACAAGCTTGCTCTCTTTTTTTGTTCTTCAACTCACCTATCAAAAGGTGATGAGTGGACAACGCTACCCCAGTTACCATCATCACCGACAGAGGTTGAGCCAGATCCAACTGTCCAGGTTGCGGTTCACAGGCCGGCAGCAGCCTCTACAAAAAGTGCTGCTAGGTGTTTGACAAAAAAAAAAAAATCGAATGATGCATTAACAAAATATTGGGATAACGCGTTTGACAAAAAAAGTTCGGATTATACATTAACCGTTAGCAGTGAAGATTCTAAACATAAGACACAAACTACCGTTGGATGTAGATTGAATGGTCCAGATAAGCCTTGCCGGTCCAACTAGGTGTGAAAAAACCGCACGAAGTGGCCACTGTACCCCATGAGGGACGTCGTTGTATTTCACATGTGACAGGTACAAAAATCAAAACTAGATCTGTGCATGCATGAACTAACCTTGAACCATAGCGGTGAGGGTGACCGGATCATCGGCGAGGTGTCGTACCATGAAGGTGAGGAGTGTGGAGGTGGAATCATGGCCCCCAACCAGGGCGATAATACTGTTCTGGACGATCTCCTCATCTGTGAGCAGCTGCTGGCCATGGTGGTCCGTGAGGCTGAGCAGGTGGGTTATGAGGTCGCTGTTGCCGGCCTGCCCCAGCAGCTCGGCCTTCTTGCCACGCGTGATCTCCTGGAGTAGCCGTCGAACCCTCCGGCTGGCCTTGATGCCCCGGCTGAAGGCCGTGAACGGCGGCAGGTTCACCGGGATGGCCAGAGCGGCGTCGAGCACGCGCCTGAGGTCCCCGGCGAGGGCGACCCGCACGGCGCCCGTCTCAAGGCCGAAGAGCAGCGTGGAGATGATGTCGAACGTGAGCTGCTTCATGAGTGGCAGGACCTTGAGGGTGGCGCGGCCACTTCACTCCTCCTCCGGGTGCCGCCTCACCTGGGCGTCGATCCTCCCGACGTACAGCCTGAGCATGTCCGGCTTGAGGAACTCCATTAGCGCGCCGCGGATGCGCCGGTGTGTTAGCCGCTAAACCGTGACGTGTGTGCGTTGTGGCGTGCGTGTGTGGCCGCGTCCGAGTCGTTGGCGAGGGTAGCGGGAGTCGTTGTGATCTGTAGACGTTGGCCGCGTCGTGCGCGCCAAAGCGAGCAGATCGTGCGAGCTGGGCATCGTGTGTGTGAGTCGTGAGCGAGGTGGAGAACGTGCGTGCGTGCACCTGTGCTCTGCCCAGTATAAAGCTCCTGTGTACTGATCGTTGATGTATAGAGTAACCGAGCTAGAGCACCATGTAGCCATTGTAAAGAGAAATAGACTTGGGCGTCCGTGCGCCCACGGCGGCGTTCGTGCGCCGACCGGAGAAATTTCTTGTGTCCACTGTGTCCATCTTCTTCTTCCTCCGTTTCTGAGTAAGATGAGAGAGAGGAGAGGTAGCCAGGCCCTTGTGGCAACAACAATTGGTATCAGAGCCTCATCCGAGGCCGTGGAGCGGAGCACGGTGATGCCGTGCGTGCGGGGAGCACGGCGGCCGTGGCGGACCTGCGTGGTGGCGCAGAGGCTGCGGTGGCGCGGCGTGGCTCGGCAGAGAGAAGACCGAGCTCCTGGGCACGCCGGAGTTGATCGCGTTGGAGCGTGATCATGGCCGCGAGCTGGGGGCGTGTGGAGCACGGGGAGTCTCGCCGAGTAAGAAGACCGCGTCCTGGGCGCGCCGGGCTAGCCGCGTTGATCGCGTCGGAGCACGATCATGGCGCGAGCTGGAGGCGTGTGGGGCGTGGCGAATGCAGCGGAGGAGCGAGGCATCAAGACCGCGTCCTGGGCACGCCGGCCGGCCGTGTTGATCGCGTTGGAGCGCGACGTGGGCACGAGCTGGGGCGTGTGGAGCGCGGCGACGATCGCCGAGGAAGAAGACGATGCCCAGATCGAGCTGCTCGAGCGGCCGCGTTGCCTGCGTCAGTGCGCGGCATGGGCGTGAGCTGAGGGCATGCCGATCATGGCGGAGAGCAGCGTCAAGCATGGTGGAGGCCGTAGCGGCGGCCATGGCGCCGAACGTCGACGACGAGCCGACTCTTCTTTAGGTCACGGTTTAAGGGGGAAAATGTTAGCCGCTAAACCGTGACGTGTGTGCGTTGTGGCTTGCGTGTGTGGCCGCGTCCGAGTCGTTGGCGAGGGTAGCGGGAGTCGTTGTGATCTGTAGACGTTGGCCGCGTCGTGCGCGCCAGAGCGAGCAGATCGTGCGAGCTGGGCATCGTGTGTGTGAGTCGTGAGCGAGGTGGAGAACGTGCGTGCGTGCACCTATGCTCTGCCCAGTATAAAGCTCCTGTGTACTGATCGTTGATGTATAGAGTAACCGAGCTAGAGCACCATGTAGCCATTGTAAAGAGAAATAGACTTGGGCGTCCGTGCGCCCACGGCGGCGTTCGTGCGTCGGCCGGAGAAATTTCTTGTGTCCACTGTGTCCATCTTCTTCCTCCGTTTCTGAGTAAGATGAGAGAGAGGAGAGGTAGCCAGGCCCTTGTGGCAACAACACGGTGGTCCTCGCCGTACGCGTCAGCGATGCTCCTGTTCCCGATGAGGCGGTGGAGGGGATCGATCTGCCTCGACCTCAGCCGGCTGCTAAAGAAGAGCAGCTTGTTGCCCGCCGGCCCCGCCAGGACCACCGACGGCATGCCGAACAGCGACAGCTTGGAAACCGGGCCATACCTGTGGATCCGGTCGCGTATCCACCGGTCGACGCTGTTGGCGCGCAAGGCACGGATGAAGCCAAGGGTCTGCCCAATCACAGGCAAACCCAGGGACCCATGAGGCAACTTTGCAGCCAGCCTGGGAATGGGGCAAGGCCCGCACCAAATCCAGCCCGCACCGAACGAAGTTGACTTCATCTCCCAATCCAGATCGCCCCAAGAAAATGGTTTGTTAAACCGCACCGCACCACACCGTTTCAAAAGTCTAGCCGCACCCACACCACACCGCATGGAAATTGCGGGTTGAACCCGCGGGTTCAGTCCGTGGGTTTGTACATTTTGCTGGCGCTGATCGTTGGCACTGTTTGCTAGCTTGCTAGATGCAATTGATTTCTTTATATTTTGCAACGGGTTCTTTTGCTTGTGCTTGTACTGGTAGATAAGTACATCGAAATAAATTATGATGCCTTATAATAGATGAAATATTCAACAAAATATATGTCATGTGCAGTACATATATAGTCAGTGTGAATTTATATACACACTAAATATAAAACAAGTCAATGATGAAAATCGAGTGAACTTGTCCTCAAGCAGCTCAATTTGTAGCTGACCAGCAATTTCTCTTTAGCTTCAGCTGTTCATCAATGTCTTCAGCGACTGAAGTGTGATCTCTCAGCTGCAAGCAACATATCCCATTAAAATGAATTCACCTTCAGGTTCACCTCTCAGCAATATTGACCAAATGAAACAGGGCCAATGCTATTGGAACAGACAAGTGACAGCCAAGATAAAGAGTATTCCTAAACAATCAAACAATGACAGCCTCACATGCATCAAATCCAAGCCTATAGTAAGAGTATTTCAGAACTTAGTAACAGTAGCAAGAAACACACTAGATAAGGAAGCATCAGAATTCAGAACTCACAAGTAAACATTAGACGGTCTGAGCATCATGCTCTAAGCTTGGACCTCCTGCTGAGCTTGGACCTCCCGCTGAGCTTGCACCTACAGATGCAAAATGTATGGTGAGCATCGGAAATTAGATAATTTATCCACACAACTTCTTCAAGAAAATTTTACCTTCATTGGTTGGGATTTTAATAAGCCAGTCCTTTCCGCAAACTAATGCTTCAAGTGCATGTGGTTTTTTGAATGCGGATACTTCACGTCTTTGAAGGATATTATCTTCTTCTTCAAGACGAAATTAGCATCAATATAGTGCGCCGTGACACACATATAGCCCAACTTCTCAACAGACGTCCACATATCCGAGGTGAGGCAAATACGGGAGTCCAGACTCCCGAGTCCAGGTTATTTTCTCTACTTTGTTCGTCCAAAATATTCAAAAATAGCAAGGTTCTGAAGTGTAGTAACAAATTATACACATTCCTGGATACATTCAGACATTCCTCAAATACAATAAAGCAATAGAATGAACCATATATACGCTTCAGTAATCCAATCCTAGACCTCAGGAATAATAGACTAATACAATATGCCTTAGTGAGTTTTTTTTGGCAGTGTTCTTTTGTGAGAACAAGATGCCAGACTGAATCAGTAAGTAGTGCACCATGTACTAGTACTTTAGAGATTCAGAAATTTCTCTTTTGTTTGAGCATTCGGAATACATGGTTCAGAAATTCATGAAACTTGCAGCCAAATAATCACATCAATTTTGCATCTAAGAAAATCTTGGGTGAGAGAATCTTGGATGCTATACATTATTCTTACGAGAAATTCATGAACTCACGACTGGTAACCACTAGCACCACAACAGTACCAAATCAAGAAACTCACCGCAGCTTGGACGGATAACAGGAGTAGGAGGGACGGCGCCGGTAACAGAGGACGGAGACGGCGTGGTCGCCCTTGGCTGTGGTCGGCGCCGAGGCCGAAGCTGCCGTCGGGGTAGACGGGGTGAAGGCGGGCAGCGGCGCGGAGGGCGTCTGCCTCGGCGGCGGCGGAGGCCTTCCTGTCCTCGAGGCGGCGGCGGAGTAGGGCGCCGAGGGGGCTGCTGGCGAGGGCCTTGACGGCGGTGAAGGCCCTAGGGCGTCGGGGACCGAGAGGCCGAGGGCGGGCGTCTCTTGGCGGTGCTCCGGGAAGACGATGGTCGGCGGTAGCTACACAGGGCGGCGGCGGTAGAGGTGCTGGGGCCTAGGGACGGGCGGCGGTAGCTTAACTTGCGGCTGCCATGGACGCCATGGGAGAGGAGCAGAGGTAGAGGGGAATTGGGAGATGTGGTCGTACAGACGAGACGCTGGCCCGAACGTCTTCTGCGGGTTGAACCCACGGGTTGAGCCCATTTCAGTGTTTTTTTTTCGAAGCCGCACCGCACCGCCCCGATCCGCTTTTCTGGTAAGCCCACACCGCACCAGGCCAATCGGCAATAAAAACCGTTTCAGCCCAGACCAATCAACACCACAGTATAAGCCGCACCAAAACCCCCGTTCCAACCCGCACCATTCCCAGGCTGAACTTTGCTTGCTTCTTGCTTCTGCTTCTGCCTCTGCTCAAGATCAGGTGGATGCCTATGGCCGAGGCCGTCACAACGAGAGCTACCACGGCTTTGAGCATATAATCCATATTCAATATGCATGTCGTGATCCCTCAAGGCGCTCTTATATGTTTTTATCTCATCCACTATACCGTACGTCCACAAAAGAAGTGTCGTTGCCTCACATGCATCATTAGGCACACACACTTGCATTTCTTTCCTTGTCTTGTCACGTGCATTAGATATATCTACACACAAGCAAGCATAATGTGTATTTAATTTATTTCTCAAATCAAAGTGGCAGCTAGCGACGAACAAGCAGGGCGTACTGCTCCGTGAGAAAAATTCCAATTTTCAGATAAGGCGAGAAGAGCCACAAACAAAAAGAAATTTATTAACATGATCCCGATCGAGTGAGGGGAGGAGGGATTTGGCTGGAGATACCTGCGGCCAAAGAGGAGGTGGTGTCGCTAGCTGGGGATTAAAAGGTTGTTTGGTTAGGCTTTTTTTTAGCTTTTGACATTGTCTTATAAGCCCAAAAAGCACCAAAATAGGTGCTTTTGGCTTTTGACTTATAATTAGACATTGCTTAAGCAAAAAAAGCCAAAGCCAAAAAAAGCCTAACCAAACACCCTCTAAATAGGACGCTGAGTGTGCAGTTTTGGACGGTTGGATGGATGGATGGGATGTGACAGTTCAGATCTGCGGTCCGCGTGAAGCTGTGAATGCAGTTTCTGCCATCTCATTGGCTGGCGTGCGACCTCCTTCCTACGGATGCATCGTTTGCATGCATGCATGCAACGGAGTTGAATCAAAACTTGATACGACTCATACGTGTTGGTATATAAATAAAACTTCTTATTTCAAAGTGCTAATGCCAAAATAATAGAACCAAGAGTACTAGAGAATACAACAACCAGCTTGTAGAGAGAGAGATAGAGATGTGAAAAGGATCTCCCGTCTTCATAGATTCTTGTTGGCATTGTTTGTCCATCGGTGCTCTCTGATGCAGTGATGCTAAGTTAGAGATAATGATTTGCCATCATCTCCACTCGATCGCAATGGCCAAATTATCTTATTTACCATATAAACTGTATCTTCAAATCAGGATCCTATCTACCATATTATCTTCAGATCCTGGGTAACGGCTATTCCACAACTCTATTTGATTGTGTTGATTATTAGTAGGATATGCTAGCTATGCAGGCCATTATTACTATAGAATACAGCAACCAGGTTGTGTGTGTGTGTGTGTTTGTAGAGAGAGAGAGAGAGAGAGAGAGAGAGAGAGAGAGAGAGAGAGGGGGACATATGTGAATAGGATCTCCCGTCTTCATAGATGCTTGTTGACATTGTTTGTCCATCGGTGCTCTAATGCGGCGATGTTAAGTTACAGATAATGATTTGCCATGATATCCACGCGCAATGGCCAAGTTATCGTATTTATCATAATAACTATATCTTCATATCAGGACCCTAGCTATCCACCATATTAACTTCAGATCATGGGTGACCGCTATTCCACAACTCTATGTGATTGTGTCGATTATTAGCAGGATATGCTAGCTATACTAGCCATGATAACATTGTGTACTTCAACTAACATGTATAGCATGAAGTACATGGTTTGACTTCATATGTAGGTTAGCATCTACAACAAACATTTCCATGTTCTCTAATTGCCTCATTCTGTGTGTGCTTCCTAAAATATTAACTATCCTTCGTCTGACTGATTGACTACTTTGTTCTATAAATACGAGGCCTTGAACACTTGTGCACTCGCAGTCAATCCTGTCTGAGGCAAGTCTTGCACATAAGAAATCATTCAAACTTGGTATTCAGGTATGCACACGATTTGTTCCTCTTTTACTTTAGTGGTGTGAATTTTCAGTTCCACACTAGTTATGCATAGTGAAATGCTAGGATTTGGTATTGTTTTCCGTAGTAACTTGGTTGTCTAAATATGTTCTTGATCTTGCAAAAATATGGACCTCTGGCATGCAAATTTGTAATCCTTCATTTGATCTTCGTTACAGTGCTGATCATACAGCCAACCAACAACAACAACTATGTACTTGACAACTGGAGATATTGTGTTGTTCACTGTATCTTTCTTGTCCTACACTCTGGTGGTGAACAAGATTACTGGAGGAAGAATTAGCTCGGATTCAATGCGCAGAAAACAAGTTCCATCTGCAACAAAAGCTATTTCATTCCCACCAACTTTCATAAAGACTCTACAAGCTGTTAGCAGTGATCTATGTAACAAGTTTCGCTGGTACAAGTCGCTTCAGAAAACCTTTCGCAGATGCTTTGCTGAACCATCGTCCGTAGGCCTGGACTGTCAAATACGGACACCCTACAGGAACCAACTCGGATGTGAAATTTATGGTTTAAGAAAGTCAGGGCTAGCCTCTCAATAGATTCAAGCAATGTTTAAACATGTATATTTGCATCACTAGTTTGGTACTATAACTGAGCGAACAAAATCAAAAGTTCGGTTTGTGTTCTTGTAATCTATCTGTCTGTCATAATTTCCAGGGGCTGGATATTGACCTCATTATTTTCATCGTTTTGATGCGAAATTTTTGTTTAATAAGGCGCCCTTTGTCAAAAGATATCTGTCATAATATTGAAGTAACTGGATTTCTAGGGCCAAAATTATGCAATGTTAACGAATGGTTCACATTTAATATGTTGCGTAAATATTAATTATAGGGGCCATTTGAGATTCTGGTTTGGCCAAATAATAAGTTGGACTAAAACATGATGGTACTTGTTGCCACACCAGTAATTGACGATGTAATTGGGACACGAAACATGTCATGTTGAATTTGTCGGGCTATGTAGGCATGTCTAAACTTGGAATGGGGCCTCCTGAAAGCAGAAATTGATCACTTAAGTGACCACAGTTGACTATCTAAGCCAGAAGTTGATCACTTAAGTGACCACAATTGAGTATCACAGGGATCACACATAGTTCATGCTTGGCAGCTCGAACTTTTCAAGTACTAAATATGCAAATTAGAGCATATCTCCCTGACCGTGAGTGCTTTTAGATTAGTTGAAAAATATTTGTGCATCTTCTAAAAGCTTAACACAAAATACAAACCAACGAGTTCAGATCTGTTTGGTGTCGCCCAACCGAGTTCAGTGGAAGGACCAACCATAGCAGGTATGCATCTCATCGGTAGCAGCGGTGAGAACTTAATGTAGGCAATAGATAAAAAACAGCAGCAACATGAGCATTGATTCTTGCACGGATTCCATAACAAATTACGCACGTAAATTGCATGGTTTTCCCGCCAATCAAACAATCATCAAGCCATGCGCACTAGCGTCCGTCAGAGGCACACATCTACCCATCGAGATCTAATACAGTATATTTTCTGTCTGCCCCATATGTACTTCTGTGGCACAACTACTATAGATGCTTGCAAGATATTGTCCGTTTATATTTTATAACCGCGTTAAGATGCAGGTTGACTTAACATGTGCGACAGTTATGGGAGATGCTCCCCGAAGATCTCGAATCATTTTCAGGTCAGCAATGTGCGTTGCTTTGCAATGTGAGCCTAGTTGTTGTTTTTGCATGAGGATCGTTCATTGGAGATATTGATAATCTTGTGCTCTGTGTGCCAGTAGTGAGAGACGCTACCTGAAGATCTCGAATCCTTTTCAGGTCAACATGTCAAGAACTTTCTTGCTACCTCCTATACAAGACGATCTGATGCTCCATGACTTATTTTGTGTCGAACCGATGATGCGGCTTGTTGCTTGATACTTTGTGTTCTGCTCATGTGAGTCTAACTTGTAAGCTGGAACCCCAGTCTTAAGTTACCTCGTTCCAAAACTTGCTCCTGCAGGTATTTTTTTAACATAAAGCCCGGTTTTATACCCTTTTATCTATATAAAGCTACTACTGCGTTTGAATCGGTCATCAGGTTATCAAATTTGTTTGTTATTATCAGTCGTATCTCAAGCTATCGGAGTAGCTATATGTCTAGTTGTTCGCTGATCTCAGAAGCACGGATAATATGTTTGTTATTCTCAGTCGTCTCTCCAAGCTATCAAAGTAGCTATGTAAGTAAATAATTTTTTTGATATGGTAACTATTACGTGATCTCAGGAAGAATGGATACTAATTATTAGGTAGCACAATCATCCATCATACTCACTCTGTATTAAAATATAAGACTCTCTACCTACTTTCCACACACATGTATTTAGACATGTTTTAGTGCAAGGTTCATGAACCTTGCACTAAAACATGTCTAGATACATGTGTGTGCAGGGCCGGGCCTGCGAAATCCGGGGCCCTGTGCGAAACTTTAAAACGGGCCCCTATCTCATACGAAAATTTGAACTAATAAATAAGTATTTAATATAGACAAGCCAATCCCTATCACTATGCTACCCATTTGATAGAGATCTAGTATATAATAGCGCCAGCACTCTAGAGTCGATCGATTTGTCGCTGGTCTTCTGCTTCTGTTTGCTATGTCGTTCCTGTGTCAGGCGAGGCGGCGAGCGGCCTAGGGAATCGCGAGAGGCCGAGCAAACTAGCGAAGCCAGGTGACACGACCTAGGACTCGCTAGAATTTTGCGATCGATCGAGCTAATATACTCGCCAAAGATGCGGACCAGCGTGCTAAATCCGGCCGGCTAGCCCAATTCGCTTCAGATTTCTAGCTAAGCGTAACTGTTTTTGACTCCTGGGTATTTTCTTCTGGCACATGCGATTTTGGTGCTGTCCAGCGTGCGTGTCAGCCGTTGTAGAAAAATCTAAAAGAATGCCGTTCCTGTGTCAGGCGAGGCGGCGAGCGGCCTAGGGAATCGCGAGAGGCCGAGCAAACTAGCGAAGCCAAGTGACACGACCTAGGACTCGCTAAAATTTTGCGATCGATCGAGCTAATATACTCGCCAAAGATGCGGCCCAGCGTGCTGGATCCGGCCGGCTAGCCCAATTCTCTTCAGATTTCTAGCTAAGCGTAACTGTTTTTGACTCCTGGGTATTTTCTTCTGGCACATGTGATTTTGGTGTTGTCCAGCGTGCGTGTCAGCCGCTGTAGAAAAATCTAAAAGAATATAATGGAGTGGGGATTCGAACACAAAACCTGCTGCTGCTACCTGCAAGCTCTAACCACTAGATCAAATCACGCTTCGTTGTATTTTCAGCTAACTGTATATCCCTGAAATAAAAAATCCCGATGAACCCGCATCCCTCTGTCATCCTCTGCCCAGCTCGGTTTCTCTTTTTTTTCCCGGAAGCCCAGCTCGATTTCTCGCGGGTGGCGCCTAGGTGCAAGGCTCTACGTCGTGTACACGCTCACCGCTCTAGGAAGCGGTAGTGCCGGGACAATGCCCTTGCCGCGTATTTGGTGGGATCCGGCCAATAACTGATTGATGGAGGAGAGGAGAGGAGGACGCAGAGCCAAGGGAGTAGTACAGATCGAGGCAGCAGTCAATTCCTCCGCCGTTTCCTGTGTGTTTGATTCGTTTGAAGAAAGACTTCTTGGTGCAGCAGGGATGTGGCGCCCGCCATGCGGCCATGGGCGTGGAGCTGGACCTGCTCTCGAATTTGTTTCATGCTCCAACGGCGTGGAGAGCAGGCCCACCATGGATCAAATCAAAAGTCTCCTCTACAACATAACCAATGTGGTCAGCTGGAGGAACCTTGGCTTTGACAACACCGACTTTGGCCATGGCAAACCGTCGCGCGTGATGTGGCACATCAAGCAGGCGCACGTGCCCTGCTGCGTTGCTTGCCCGCCGTGCAATGACAAGGACGGGGTCAATGTATTGTCGCTCCTCGTCAAGCCAGGGCACGTTGATGCCTTCTTAGCAGAGTTGGTGTCAATGTGACAAGTCATAATGTCTATCTGTTTAATTTGGCGTTACTTTCAATGTCAGTTGAATCATTTTTTATGAATTTCCCGGTTTGTAACTCAAAATAATAATATCATATTTGTTTGCACTGTTTTGATCTTGAATCTCCCCTGTATTGCCATCACTCTCACCCACCTCAAATGGATGCTCAATAATCACGAGTCGTGCGGGATAAGTGTCGTGTGTGAAGCGTGGGCCACAACTAGGATTTTGATTTTTGGCCCTTTTAATGTATCAGGACACTCTTATACATATATTAAGGCCCTAGCTATGGTTTGGTAGGATTTCGACGCTCCATTCATGAATTGAAACCGCTAAGGAGTTGACCCTGTGATCAACCATGTCGTTCACTCCGTTGACCGGCATCGAAAGGGGTAGCCTATTGGACTTTTATCCTTTGTTGTGAGAGTGTAGTTCATAGGAACATTTAAAAGCAACTTTGTCCCCATGTTATTTCATCAGGTGCACCCGAGTGAGAGTTCTGCAGTGTATATACTAGTAATCGTGCACGTGCAATGCACGTGTAAGCTAATATAAATGAATCATCATAACATATTACGAACATGCAGAGTATCACTCTGAATCAATAACCTACGACACTAAAGGTTATAGATCATCCTTCAGACTATGGCACAAAAGGAGGAATGTCGAGAAGACCAATCTGAATGAGGTAGAACTCATGGAGGGTGCATTTGATGTTGAGTGGCAGTGCTTATAAGCTGAAGTGTCAGAGATCTAATTGAATTGCACAATAATGGATATGTGAGGATCCCTTCTTCTGCACTAAAAGGAAACAAATAATTTACAATCAAAGCTGATTGATAACGCACCCAAAAAACTTCAAAAAGTAACATGAAGATCCATTCCTCTCTAATAAAAGGAAAATATCGTTAATCATGGAAGTTGATTAATTATCCACAAGAAATGTAATTGCGAAATTCCTACCTCTGTAGTAAAGGAGAAATATCATCACCATAGCTCCATCGCACATTTTTTCCTCGTTGAAAAATAGAACTTTTTTTGCAATATATATACCACAGACAATACTTACCTAGAGTAAAATATGCAATACATAAATTTCAATTGTGATAAAATAACACACCAATTTTAAATCCCAAAATAATCTTCAGAATTTGTGAACTTTCTCCAGACCACTACTAGAAAGTACTCCCTCCGATTCCCAAATATAAGATGTTTTAGGTTTTGTCCACATTCACATGTACACAAATGTATCTAGACACATTTCATGTATATGTTCATTTATTTTAGTGTGTATGTAGACAACATGTGTTACACCTAAAACATCTTACATTTAGGAACGGAGGGAGTATGTGATTGAACTATTTATGTATACAAAACTCAACAAGCCAATCAATCGGAATCCCGCACATCTCTTTGTAATGTCCTTTTGCAAAGTCTGCAAGGAATAACATCAGCATATAAGATGGAGGCTGAAATCCACAAAACACAATACTAATAGCATAGTACAGAGATAAAAGATAAACATAAAAAACTTCCTAGCTTTATAAGACATGTTAAATATGGGGGGTGGGGGTGTGTGTGGGGGTGGGGGGGGGGGGGGGGGGGGGGGGGGCTCATAATTCTGTCGAAACAGTAGAAGTTGTTACGATAACATGTTAAATGAACAGTGCATTGAAACATTTACAATGCACCCAGAACATGACCAAAGCCAGCCAGCTCCGAGGGGTCACATTACAAGCGAAGAGAAGATTTTTTTCTAGACTTATAACATATGCTTAGGTCCAGAGATGATAATGGTAAAAAAAAGAACTTAACTAAACATTCTTTGAGTCCGCAGTTTCAGGTTTGTCCCTTATGTTTCATACCTGCAACATAGTCACAAAATTGCAATTTTTATATGAGTTTGCTTCTGTACTACAAGGCTAATATCAGACAATTTATGAATGTACAAACCAGAAAAGCTGATAATCTATGAAATCATAGTTGGAGGCAGAGCAATAAATCACCTCTAAGGATGAGGAGTCCCTCTCTCCTCTGCCGCTGCATCCTTCTCCTCCAGGCGTGCATAGCTGCCAAGACCACCATGGAGTAGGTAGACAAACAAACAATCGCCTTGACAAACTATATATGATTTCTCTTACCCCGAACTGCAAAGAGAGCTTGTGTACACATATCGAGATGCCTACATGAGTACTACTCATGCTATTGCGTACACCCACAGCTTGCACAGCTCCTATCCTCGACCTGAAGCACCGAACGCTAATACTTCTAGGGGATCATCTTCCTGTCCAAAAATTGATGATGAACAAATTAAGAGACCCAAATTTTAAAGAATGTTGAAGCGACCTTATCATTTGTAATCAGGAAAATTCATACCCGTGTGGGGCGGCCCTGTGGATCCGACTCGGGCAGGCGGGGATGGAGGCTGGCCAGTGGCCGCCTGGCCGGCGTCGGGCGGGCGCGTCTTGGCTGCGCCAGCCGTGCGTCTCCGGCCCGGCAGCTGGCGGGGATGAAGGATGGCCGGCTTCGGATGTGCGCGTCTTGGCTGAGCTGGCCGGCGGGGATGGAGGATGGCTGGCGTTGGACGTGTGGGTCTCAGCTGAGCTGGCCGTGCGTCTCCGCCCAGCGCCTTGCCAGCATCGAACGTGCGCGTCTTGGCTGCGCCGGCCGTGCATCTCCGGCCGGCGGTTGGCGGCGGCGTTGTTTGGTTCCGTGTAATGAATTCGTTCCGTTCGATTGGAAAGAGGAAACGGGAGAAATAAACAGGAGACGACCGGCGATCGATTTGTTCCGCTCCGTGGCCAGTCCCGTTAATTAAGGATTGGCTGATAACCGTTTGATTATCAATGTGTGGTCAAGATCATTTGGATCACCCCTGTCTCTCCCTTTTTATATTAGTGGTGATAGTGCGGAACCTTGTGTGCGCGGTGATACGTCTCAGACGTATCTATAATTTTTGATGTTCCATGCTTGTTTTATAACAATACCACATGTGTTTATCATAGTTTTATATCATTTTAGACATTTATTGGACTAACCTATTAATAGTGGCAAAAGTGCACAATGTTCTTGTTTTACACTTTGATATGTAGGAATTACTTGAAAATTGACAAGAACGCACAAGAAGCCTTGTTGGAGGAGGACTTGGACTTCCTGAAATCTGTCTCCACCGGATACTTTTTAAAGATGTCCCCGAACCGATCTGAAGAGGACGTCAAACGGAAAAAGTCTAGTCGCAAAAGTTTTCACAAACTTTCCGCTGATCGTCCTGGACTAGGACATCGTCCAAAACAGAGGCCGAGGGAGCCAGATGCCACCTGGGCGCGGCCCACATGCCTGGTGCTCCCAGGTGGGGTGTGGCCGCCTCGTGCATCGTCTCGTGCCGCCCTTCGGACTATATATTTTCCCCGTGAAGAAAACTCTAACACGAGAAGGATTTTACGAGAAACACTACAGAGCTCCGCCGCCATCGAAACCTAGTTTCGGGGGTCAGAAGTTCCTATTCCGGCACCCTGCCGGGACGGGGATTGACCCCCGGAGCCATCTCCATCGACTACGCCACCTCCACTCCGCTTCCATGATGGTTTGTGAGTAGTTTCCCCATGGACTACGGGTTCTTAGCTGTTGCTAGTTGGTACTCTCTCTCCCATGTTGTTCAATACAATAGTCTCATGAGCTATCGTACATGATTGAGATTCATCTGATGTAATTGGTGTTGTGTTTGTTGGGATCCGATAAATTGTGGAATTATGATCAGTTTGTTCATTATGTTATCATACTTATGTTTTATTTAAGATCTTGCATGCTCTACGGTAATTGTGGTTACCCTGATCAAGTGGTTGCCTGTATCTCCAAGAGGGAATATTTATGCTCGATAGTGGGTTCATGCCTCCAGTAATCTGGGTGAGTGACAGCAACATCTAAGGTTGCGGATGTGTCGTTGCCACTAGGGATAAAATAACTAATGCTTAGCTTAAGGGTACGTCTGTTAAGTTTAATGCGTTTGTTTACATTACACAGTTTGCTTAATGCAATAATCTGTTGTTAGCAACTTAATACTAACGGGAGATACGGATGTTATCCCGGAAGTGGATTATTTAGGCATGGATGCGGCTGGTAAGCGGTCCATGTATTATGTTGTAATGCCCAATTAAATACTACAGTGAACTTTATCTTATCATAATATGCATTTTCATGCCCTCACAATTTTATCAATTGCCCAACTGTAATTTGTTCACCCAACACAAGTTCTTTGTTCGGAGAGTTACCTCTAGTGTAGATAGCTGAGAATCCCGGTCCATCTGTAATAATTATTGCTTTCCCGTCAACTCCACGCCAGCAACTATTTTCTGGTGCCATTTCTTCTGTGTTACTGCTACTGTTGCTCTCATATTACTGCTGCTTTCACATCACGTTTGTTACTAGTGTTTTCCCAGGTGTGGTGGAATTGACAACTCTGTTGCTAAGTCTTATAAGTATTCTTTGGCTCCCCTTGTGTCGAATCAATAAATTTGGTTTTACTTCCCCCGAAGACTGTTGTGATCCCCTATACTTGTGGGTTATCAAGACTATTTTCTGACGCCGTTGCCGGGGAGCATAGATCTACTTATAAGTTCACTTGGGAAGTACATTCCACCTCTCTCTTTTTTTTTTCTTAGTTTAATTTTGTTTAGTTTTATTTTGCTTAGTTTACTTCTGTTTAGTTGTGTTTTGTTTAGTTTATTTTTGTCTAGTTTGTTTTTGTTTAGTTTTATTTTTCTTATATACCTAAAAATCCATAAAAAAATAAAAAAACCGAAAATCTAAAAAAACTGTTAGCATGGATTACTTATGTGAAACTAGATCTTGTTGGCAAGGCGGGTCCATGGAGGTTGAACGAAAATCTATATCTATATCTAATAATAAAGAGAGTAAGGTTTCTCTCTTCGTCCGTCACTTTCGCTTTCAACCGTCTGTCTAGGCGTTTCCTCCGTTGTGGTTGTTGGTTTTCGTACGTACATCTATCGAAGAGTTGTAGGTGATCGACTTGGATTCGTGTTTTATGTCTGTCCCGGTCGCTACTGGACTCGAACGACCTCACGCGCGTACACATGGAAACACAGAGTTAGTAACGAACTCGGTTCGTCCGGAACCTAGCTTGATTTCCGTTTAATTTCTTTGCGCCTCGATCACGAAAATTAACCCATATATAGAGCCTGGCCTCCACGTCTGATTCCCACGGAATCCCTCAAATTTAAGCTTTCCGTCGTCAACGCAGAGACCTGATCGTCCTTTGCGACACCACATGTGTGGAGTTCTTGAGAGAGGTAGATTGAGATGGGAGGTCCTGCCTCGCTGACGAGATCGGTTTTGGAGGACGCTAGATCAGAGAAGGGAGGTCCCGTTCTTATGGACGCCGACGCAGCAAGATCCGCGGCGAGATGCTGGACCTGCAGCTCGCCTGCATCGCGCTTGGAAGAAACGTCCGTGCGTCGTTCGTTGCGGCCGGTGGCGATCACATAACCTGCACCGCACGGCCGGGTGCTTCCCCCGTCGGCCGACAGCTCACCTGCATCCCGCACGGCTGGTCGCGTCCTTGCCCACGCGATCTAGCATCCTAGGAGGCGTCCCAGCCCATGCGATCTAGCAGCACGAGCAGCTGCGTTTTGCCCTCAGCTCGACATTGATTTGTGCGGTGGCCTCAGTCGTGGAGGCGATGTAAACAACAGGATTCTGGACTACGAGTTTGGACTTCAGACGATGTTGCGTTGCCACTGTGGAGATTGCTTCAAGCTCGGATGCTCCGGCCCGAAGATGCTAATCCGGCGTATTTGATGCATGTTCTCCAATCAATTAAGGGAAATAATAAAGCACCCATGAGCAGGATTGTCGATGGAGTCTAAGTACTGCCATGGTTCAATCTAGCTGCGAGCATGCGACACATCCGATATATTGGAGCTACTAAGGACCAACTTTATATTTTGACTAGCAAGTGCTGGTACACGGAAGAGCATGAAAGATTGAAAGCAGTCATGAAGCTGCCCCGGCTTCAGGTATTTTCCATATCCCGTTGCTGTAACGAACACCAACTTTTAAGTATTTGTGGCTCACATGTGATTGATCTTTGCAAGCAACATTTGGTGATGCAAAATGTAGACCATTTTGCTGGGGACTTTATATGTCTATTTCAAGGGTTGTTTAGGTATGGTCCGGCAAGCCGCTTAACAGCCCGAGAGGCGCTTAAGCATCAATTCTTGATGGAGAATAATGAGAGAAGAAGAAGGCATGCCTTTAGTAGAAAACACTGACCACTTTGTCACTAACTTGTTTCTATTGTTCCAGAAAAACTCTTGTGCTGCCCAAAGTGTGACTTCCTCATTTGGTAGTGCACAGAGCATATGTACATATAAATCGACCACCTGTGTATATTTCAGGACAGTTTGAAATGTAAATTTGAATATTTATGTATGGAAGTACTACTGACACTTACTTTGTGTGTCCCGTGACTCCAATTTTTCGTCTACCGGTGCAATGCACGGGCTTTCCATATACATGAGAAGTTTGCCCGTGGACCAAATGGAGCTGAGCTAACTCATGCTCAGTAGTTGGAGCTAAAGCAAGTAATAGTTGATCGGATAGTTGTGTTGATAGAGGTTGCCATCCATTCTCTTTCTATTTCACCAAAAAAAAAGAGCGGTGCGGCATCGAGTGGCATGTCCTGTGATTCTTCTCTCCCGGTGCAACGCACGGGCACTTTTGCTAGTATTATATGAATTACCGCTTGTCACAAAAAGGGATGTACTTATGGAAATTGTTAAATCAACTGGAGATGTATGCTAGAAATTTATGCTATATATTTGGCAAATCTTTTTGTTGTGATGAATCTGATTGTCATAGAAAGTTTAAGCACTTTCCTTTCCAATGTGCTTGTAATGATAATGAAACCTTAGCTTCTTATGTTAAAGGTTTTTATAATGCGTATGAGGTAGAAAGGATGGAAGAATTTATTGTGTTTAAGGGTGCCCTTGAAATTAGTTCTTATCTTGAGCATAAAATTGATGCCCCTTATAAATCTGAAAGTCTTGCTATACTTAAATATTGTTTTGATAATTATAAGGATGGGAATTCTTCTATTACGGAACATCTTAAGAGGATCTCTCCTCAGAAAGAAGAGACTAATGCCTTGCAGGAAAATGTGGAAGGAGAAATTGCTGAACCTGAAAACTCATTGGATGAAAAGGAGGAAGAGAGTGATGAACAAAAGGAGGAAGAGTGGATTAACCCATGCCTACCTTCTAATGAGAGTAACTCTTTATCTCTTACACTATTTGATTGCCGTCCATGCTTACCAAAGGAGAATGAATCTTATGTTCCTATGGATTCTCTTGAAATATTCCCTATGAGTAAAACTTGTGAGAATAATAATGCTACTGCTATTTATGATAATCCATACTATTTTGATAAATCTTATGATAATCCTCTATTTATTCCTAATATCGAAATGCATGGTAATAAGGAGTTTTGCATGGATTTTTTTTATGATAAAGCTCTAGATGATGGTCCTATGTTGCTTGAAAATATTATGTATTCTACTATTGAAAATGGGATTGGAGAGGCCTTGAATTTATCTAGATGGAGTCCCATACCTCTTGAGAGTGATCAATGATCTTGTTATAAAATTGTTAAAAGTGGGTTTGAAAATTTTGATCCCACTATCTTGGAGCTTGTTAAAAATTATGTGTTTGTAGATCATGAAAAGCATGCTTTATGTGATAGTTATTTTGTTGAGTTTGTTCATGATGCTACTGAAAATTATTATGAGAGAGGAAAATATGGTTTTAGAAATTTTCATGGTACTAAAACACCTCTCATGTTGAAAGTTCTGAAGTTGTTCTTGTTTTATCTTCCTATGCTTGTCACTATGTTCTTCATGAATTTATTTGTTTACAAAATTCCTATGCATAGGAAGTGGGTTAGACTTAAATGTGTTTCAAATTTGCTTCTTGATGCTTCTTTTGCTTCATTTTTCTATTCTTATGTGAGTATCATTAAAATCTCCATGCCTAGCTAAATGGATTTAAGGAAAAGCGCTTATGAGAGGCAATCCATATTATTTTTGTTTTCTGTTTTCTTTTTGTTTTTGCTGAGTCAAGGATGTTGTTACCGCTGTAACATATCCATTTTATCTTTTTGTTTTTGTTTTTGTTGTGGCAAGAGTAGCCTCTTGATGGTCCCGAAGAGTAAGGCCTTGATACCTGCAAAAATAAACGGGATTAGGTTGAGACTCCAAGTTTAGAGTGTATAGTAAGTGAAAGACAGTTTTCCCCACAAGGGGTGACTCGAGGGTTTAATATCGAACTCTCGGGGAATCTGAAGTGGTAGATTTATCTTCTTATCCTTCTTTTGGTTACCTACAAAACAAGGTTAGATGTTTTGGTCCTCAACCTCACCTGTGGTTGTCAAGCACAAGGTGTAAGAATGATATCAGGATAGTTATGCAATGCAAACAAGAAATAAATATGCAATGATGGTGGATGCAATGTAAATGATATTTTTGGGTTTTTGAATGATGTATGCAAGATGAAAAGTATTTTTGTATTTTCGGATTTAATGATGGCTGAAAATAGAAAAGTGGTATATGGTGTTGGAAAGGTGTTTCTTATGATTAAAAATGGACTGGGGTTCATGGTTTCACAAATGCACTCTCTCTTTATAAAGTGGTAGACAATGGAACACAAAGTTAACATATGAGATTGCAACACAGGGTTTGATAACAAGTTACTTAGATATATGGGCATCACGTCCTAACATAGAGATCTTTTGGTTATTAACCTCTCTTATACTCCACCAAGATGCGAACTAAATCATAACACCTCAGTAATTAAGATAACTCAGAGTATAGCATTAAGTATCATGACATGAAGTGAAAATAAGAACATGCTAGATCTAGTCATGGAGTAGTGGCAATGGTCACCCCACATCCCCGGTAGCATGGTATTTTAGTTTATCCCTAGTGAGGTAACAAAGTAAGGTAAAGATACCAAAGTGGATCGCAGAACTTTCTCTCACGTTCACTGCACTAGCCACCCCCCGTTACTCCAACTAATGCACACGTTCCCCCACACACGCTCTCATAAACATGCTTGATCAAAACAAGTAGACAAGAACGGGGTACATAATATGCATCTATACTCATAACTGAAACAAACATTGCAATCTCAAACATATATTAACTCATAAAGATCCACCACAAAGGTATTACAACGGTGACCGTAATCATGTTCAGCAGCTCATACGGTGCTAATTAGTGAAGCTCAAGAGAGGAGAGATACATAAGTTACTTCCACAAACCCATAGTCCAGAGGTGGACTACTCCCTCTTCATCATGGAGACGGTGGAGAAGTCGATGGAGAAGATGGAGACCACGCCGGCAGCGCCCCGCCGGAGTTTTCCCCCTCCAATCTGCAGCTCCTGATCTCCGTTTCGGTGTTTCTGTGTTTGTGCGGCGCTCCTTCCAGAGAACGTCGGGGGACCTTTTTTATAGGCGTTTTTAGGTCAAGACATGTCGGTGGAGCGAAGATCGACGGCAACGGAGCCACGAGGCCCAAATGGGTGGGTCCCACGCGGCACAGTACCTGGCCGCGTGGGCCCCCCCGTTTGGCCCTCGGCCTCCGTTTGCTCGCTTCCTTCGCCCACAGTCTTCTTCCTTCCAAATATTGACGCCCGTAAATTTCCAGGTGATTTCGTTGACGTTTGGGTCCCTGAAACATTAAAATAAGAAAACGGGTTTTCTGCCTGTGCAGGGTTAATTCCATAAAAATAGGAAATAAATGAATATTCCCAAAATCATTATAAAACATTGATATAACCCTTATATGATGCAAATATGATTGGAATATAAGCAATTAAAGTGCAAAGTTCATGTATGCATTTTACATGCATCAACATCCCCAAGCTTAATCCATGCTCGTCCTCGAGTATGAAGATGATAAAACTAACATGGACTTTGCAATTTAATACTTAACAATGGATATCAAAGATGATTACTATTGCTACATATAGTCAAATGATTCATTCTTCAAAGGAGTAGCAATATGCAAATAGTTTATGAAGTGATATCAAGTATTCAAGACAAGGATGTTCATTGATAGTTCACAAAGTGTAACATGGTAGCAAGTAATATGGAACACATGTATGCATAATGATAAGTAGAACATCCTACAATGGTCATAGAGTGTAGATGAAAATCTGAATATGATAGGTGTACACTTTGGAAAGATGTATATGTGAGTAGAGGTAAAGCATGCATAAGTTTCATCCAACTTCCAAACTCTTCTACTTAAGTTAATGATTGCAATAAGGTATTCATTGGTGTCAAGCTCTCATTGCCCCTATCATAGCATCTTGAATGATTAAGGTTAAAGTGAAAGCAAATATGAGTAGTGTGCTTGATAAAGAATGGGTTGAATGTCTCATGCCCCTTGAATACAAGTACTTACACCATGTGTTACTCAACTTGGGAAACAAAGCAAGTTCAATTAAATATCATTGTAAGCATAATAGTATCATCAAGAGCGTCAACTGGGGTACCTCTTGTCCCAAGATATGGAACAAGCCCATATCAAAATGACAAGACAAACAAAAAAATGAACAATCTCAACACCCTTTTTATTTACCATTTGGAATAGTTTTTTATTGCAAGGTGTATCACAGAAGGTTCACCATAGTATGTAAGTAAATTTCCACCATGAATGATGCATGGCTTAGATTAGCGGCCCAGGCGTCTCTCTAACCATTTACACAAACTCATTTAAACTCACTCTATTTCCACATTTATTTCAACATGATAAGCATCCATAGACAAAAGCACATGATATCAACTAAATGAGATGAAGAGCGTGTTGAAAGCTTGCCATGTGACAGCACATATGGGCTAACTTCCAACCCAAAACATTCATCAAGCCACAAACATCATAATCTTAATCACAATGGGTCAAGTTTTATTATGCAAATAAAAGAACATTGTGCATCAAGTTCGTGAGAGCTATATAACCAATTTTTTTCCATTGCAATCAATAACATAAACATTTTCATTCAGAGGTAAGATAACACAAACAACATGTTAAACATACTCGGAATAGCATAAAGCCAATAGGTAGATATGGTGGACTCACTGGAATAACTTTGGTTGAAGGTGTTGGAAACAAGTTTTTGCTTGTTGGAGTTTTTGGGCTAGCAAAAGGGAGAAAGTTGACCATCTAGATGCATGCATGAGTGTCCATAGAACTAACTAATCCATGTTAAACCAAGTAAATAACAATCAGCACCAAAACATGAATAAGTGATAGCTCTACAAAAAGAATTTGCAAACTATTACTCATAAACAAGCTCATGAATCATGCAACTATATGTATCATTAAAAATCAAGTCAAACATCCCTTTTCCCAATCTTATAAAAGCATCCAACATATTTCCAGTAGCTCTCTCATATATAATTGATAGTGTGGTGGTCTCTCAAGACTCAAACAAAAACAAAAAACGACGCTCCAAGTTTATGCGATAAAGTGTTTCGATCGAAAAACAGAAGTTGGACGTGTGCAAACCGAGAGTGTGTAGGTCCAGCGGGGTTGTCTTCACATCCCCAAGCTTATGGTCTTCACCATCCTTGGATAGCTCTTGGTGCATCTCCTCCAATCCCTGTGAAAAAACTTCAAAACACCGTTTCTCCCATCTCTTTTCTGTGGGGTGCATTAATAGTGATAAACAAATAGGTTCCTTGCTGCATATAATCCTTGAACAAAAATTCATATGACATGTCCAGAAAGTGTATAATGTTGTATGCCTACTCATAAACTCAATTGGATCAAAAAGATTCAACTTAAAAGCTCAAAGCATGCATCAAACAAAATGGGACAGAATCTGTCCAGAAAAACAGCAGCAGCAAAACGTATTTTTCTACCCTACCAAACTTTCTCGAAAAATTCCGAAAAATTCATGCATACAGAGGATGAAAAGTTGCAACTACAGTTCAAATATGAGCTCATTCGGAGTTACAGAATAAGAATTAAAAATCATACCGTGCACTGACTCGTGCAGGAATAAAATCTCCGAACGCTATAAGCAACTTTTTCAAACCAAAAAGGGTAAAACTTGGCACTTTATTAAAAACTCCAGAACCTAAACTAGACAAAAATCTCTTGTTACAGCAAGAGGACACAAAGAAAAATCACACAAAAATAACCGGGTTGCCTCCCGCAAAGCGCTTTCTTTATAGCCATATAGCTAGGCTTCTTACTTGTTGTTTTATTGTGGACGAAGCTCATGAGGGAGCTTGAACTTTGGTGGTTCCCTCTTCCTTGGAAAGTGTTCCATGCACTTCTTGTGTGGAAACTGAAACTTTACATTCCCTTCCTTTGAATCAATGATAGCACCTGTGGTACGAAGAAAAGGTCTTCCAAGAATAATAGGACTAGAGGTTTTATTCCCCATATCCATGATTAGAAAATCCACAGGCACAAAAGTCATATGTAACTCTACCATAACATCACTTACTTTTCCCAAAGCATGTTTAATAGAGTCATCAGCAAGTGCTAGTTCAATAGAGCATTTTTCAAGATTTTTCAATTCAAGCACTTCATATAGTTCTTTAGATAAAACAGAGACACTAGATCCTAGATCAAGTATGGCATGGTGTGTCTCTTTTCCAATAGTTACTAGTACCTTAGGTATCCACATATCCCCAAGCTTAGGTGGTATCATAGCCTCTTGGTTGTACCTAGCAATCTTTTCTTTCAAGACATGATTAGCAATATAAGAACCAAAACCTGCTTGGTTAGTGTTGATGGAAGGATCACTTGCAAATTTTTGTAAGATAGATATTAATTCATGCAAGCTACAATTTTCTAAGTCAAGCAAAGGATCCTTGACTTCACTAAGCATTTTAACTTCCTCAACTTCAACCTCTTTCATTATCCCAATAGATTCTTTAGCAAGTTTTTTTGGTATTTTTAATTTTTTATGCAAAACTGAAATAAATATGATATGATATGCAATGACACTAACAAAACAAATAAATTGCTTTGTAAGTAAAGATGGATAAGATGGTGCTCACGTAGGTGCAACCTCCCCAATCTTAGGTGTTAGCACAAGTTGGTGACGTTGACTTTGTTGTGAGATGAATGCGATGATGCACACCCTTGGATAAATCTCTCAGCTACGATTCCCCGGCAACGGCGCTAGAAAACGTCTTGATGGTCCCGAAGAGCAAGGCCTTGATACCTGCAAAAATAAACGGGATTAGGTTGAGACTCCAAGTGCAGAGTGTATAGTAAGTGGAAGACAGTTTTCCCCACGAGGGGTGACTCGAGGGTTTAATATCGAACTCTCGGGGAATCTGAAGTGGTAGATTTATCTTCTTATCCTTCTTTTGGTTAACTACAAAACAAGGTTAGATGTTTTGGTCCTCAACCTCACCTGTGGTTGTCAAGCACAAGGTGTAAGAATGATATCAGCATAGTTATGTAATGCAAACAAGAAATAAATATGCAATGATGGTGGATGCAATGGTAAATGATATTTTTGGTTTTTTGAATGATGTATGCAAGATGAAAAGTATTTTTGTATTTTCGGATTTAATGATGGCTGAAAATAGAAAAGTGGTATATGGTGTTGGAAAGGTGTTTCTTATGATTAAAAATGGACTGGGGTTCATGGTTTCACAAATGCACTCTCTCTTTATAAAGTGGTAGACAATGGAACACACAAAGTTAACATATGCGATTGCAACACAGGGTTTGATAACAAGTTACTTAGATATATGGGCATCACGTCCTAACATAGAGGTCTTTTGGTTATTAACCTCTCTTATACTCCACCAAGATGCGAACTAAATCATAACACCTCAGTAATTAAGATAAATCAGAGTATAGCATTAAGTATCATGACATGAAGTGAAAATAAGAACATGCTAGATCTAGTCATGGAGTAGTGGCAATGGTCACACCCACATCTCCGGTAGTATGGTATTTTAGTTTATCCCTAGTGAGGTAACAAAGTAAGGTAAATATACCAAAGTGGATCGCAGAACTTTCTCTCACGTTCACTGCACTAGCCACCCCCCGTTACTCCAACTAATGCACACGTTCCCCCACACACGCTCTCATAAACATGCTTGATCAAAACAAGTAGACAAGAACGGGGTACATAATATGCATCTATACTCATAACTGAAACAAACATTGCAATCTCAAACATATATTAACTCATAAAGATCCACCACAAAGGTATTACAACAGTGACCGTAATCATGTTCAGCAGCTCATACGGTGCTAATTAGTGAAGCTCAAGAGAGGAGAGATACATAAGTTACTTCCACAAACCCATAGTCCAGAGGTGGACTACTCCCTCTTAATCATGGAGACGGTGGAGAAGTCGATGGAGAAGATGGAGACAACGCCGGCAGCGCCCCGCCGGAGTTTTCCCCCTCCAATCTGCAGCTCGTGATCTCCGTTTCGGTGTTTCTGTGTTTGTGTGGCGCTCTTTTCAGAGAACGTCGGGGGACCTTTTTTATAGGCGTTTTTAGGTCAAGACTATGTCGGTGGAGCGAAGATCGACGGCAACGGAGCCACGAGGCCCAAATGGGTGGATCCCACGCGGCTACAGTACCTGGCCGCGTGGGCCCCCCTCGTTTGGCCCTCGAGCCTCCGTTTGCTCGCTTCCTTCGCCCACAGGTCTTCTTCCTTCCAAATATTGACGCCCGTAAATTTCCAGGTGATTTCGTTGACGTTTGGGTCCCTGAAACATTAAAATAAGAAAACGGGGTTTTCAGCCTGTGCAGGGTTAATTCCATAAAAATAGGAAATAAATGAATATTCCAAAAATCATTATAAAACATTGATATAACCCTTATATGATGCAAATATGATTGGAATATAAGCAATTAAAGTGCAAAGTTCATGTATGCATTTTACATGCATCACCTCTAATGGTAGGAAAGTGCAAAAGTTGGGTTTGCTGTCTAGAAACAGATTTCCGTGCTTCGCTGTAAAAATTCTAGACACATCCCAGAACAGTATTTTGTTCTGCAAATTTTTGTGCGTGAACCTGATATTTTTATCTGCCTTTCATTAGTTTTAATTTTTCTGATTTGAGCAACGGAAGTGTCTCGAAAAAATTCATTTTTACTGGCTGTTCTGTTTTGACATATTATGTCTCTGTTTTTTGCATTGTCTCTTGCGGGCTTTAAGCAAGGCTCTCCCGACATGGAGGGTTGTAGCTAATGTTTCATTGAGTTCTTGCAATGTGTCTCTATAGAACCAAAGTGAATTAAATTTTTTGAGTACTAACCCCCCTAATGAAGTTTATGAGAAGGATTGTGTGAAGGAAGTTTTCAAGTGTCAAGATGGAGGATGATGAAAGAAGAATGGATACTAATTATTAGGTAGCACAATCATCCATCATACTCCCTCTGTATTAAAATATAAGACTCTCTACCTACTTTCCACACACATGTATTTAGACATGTTTTAGTGCAAGATTCACATGAACCTTACACTAAAACATGTCTAGATACATGTGTGTGGAAAGTAGGTAGAGAGTCTTATATTTTGATACGAAGAGAATAGTAAATATAGTAACTAAGAGCGTGCCGATAACGAGGCCACTAGGAAACATAATTTTAGTCTTTGATATATAGTTATACTCCCTCCATCCACAAAAGGATGTCTCAACCTATCCCAAATTTGTATGTATCTATACACTAAATCATGTCTAGATGCATGCAAATTTGAGCTAGTTTGAGAATCCTTTTGTGGACGGAGGGAGTAATTGATACTGGGAGGGGTTGACTTAATATCTACAGTAGCGTGTGCAGTTCCATTCGGATCTCAAGTCCGCTGATGCAAATGTACAAATAGAAATACAAGAGCAATTACATATATGTATTCCAAATTTAGCCAAGATAAGTTGTGGTCAGACAAAACAATGAAATAAAGAGGTTTGACTCAAGAATTTCTATATCGGGGACTTTCTCCCGAAAGTTATTAGGTCGATTAGTTCGAGAGATTGAAAGTTCGGTAAGTCCTCGCCGAGTTTGGAAGGCTCTCTCTGAGTCACAAGAACATTTCCCAGCAACTTCAATCTCGTGGAATCCATGGAGGGAACATTACTACCCCACCCTACCAACTACAGTTATTTGAAGAAATGGCACCGAAGAATGTGAAAAATAGCCTAAAATTATTTATGGCCAATATACATATAGTAATACTGCCCTTCGTATACATGGCCTATTAAATTAAAATCGGCTTTACCAAGCTCTCTCTAGAAAACTGGGAGCAAGTGTTAGCAGACAGTTTTGGCTGGCTGGCTGCTAAACGAAGAATTCCTGCTGAAGACTGAAGCCCTGGGGATGCGACCGAAGAGGAGTCCAGAAGAGGGCTACTCGGACTACACCGGAAGCAATCAAAACTGCAAGGCAGTTCCCAATTCTCAAGTAGCATCATACTATTGAAGACACACGCTCGATGAAGGCCAAAGTTGGAAGGTGCCGACTACTGCTCTGGGAGTAGACGAGTTCTACCCCAACATCGAATGGAAGTTGAGTCCGATCCGACGACCCGACTCGATCACATATGAAATCCTGCTAGATTTCGGATCCAACTCAAAGACGTATGATACCTGCCTAGTTTATATGGTAGAAGTTGTTCTATATCCCACAAAACATGATTTGTTCATAGACCCAAAATCTTGTTTGTGACATGGAGCACCCGGCTCTCCATTTTGGCGATGATTGGTTATGCCAACCATGTGGAATATTTGAGTTACTCAATCTGGCACGGTGTGCAATGAGGGTCTAGTTAATTATTTTTCTAGAGCTACCGTGCCTGTACCCCGGGGGACTAATAAGATTACAATCATGGACGTAGTCAACATCATGCATGCCACACCCTGAGTATCTTTGGAATATGGAGGGTGCAAACTTCGTGATTAGTAAGTAAAGTTTGAAGTTACATGATAATATCATTGCAGAGAACATCTTTCTCAAACATTATAACGAAAATGTTGTTGGGAGCACTATTACTCTTTCTTACAACCCATTTTGGACCTTTCTATTATGGGTACTGTGACCTTTTGTATGTATATTAGTTATTGATCGCAAGAAGTCGACGACGGAGCTCCCCAAGAGCCATAATGGGGTACAAGTTCCGGTAGTTGGCGTAGTTGAAGTACAAGGAGGAGTTAAAGCATCCCATATGTTCCTGATATCAAAGTAGAATGCCAATAAAGTTGGAGCGAGCTTAAATTTGAACTTCTAGTTATATCATTTAATCAGAAAGAACATTGTCAATTAAACTAGTGTAGAATTGTAAGACTCTGCATGTTTGTCAATTTAGCTGCACATTTCGACTAATGAATGAATGCATATGCTTTCTTGAATTTGTTAGTTACAATGTTTTGTTGCTTCCATATATGTTGAATAAATTTTAGAAAGTGTATCTTTTGTGGTGTATTTATCATCGAAAAATTGATTTTTGGGATAATCTAAGTGTCTATTTGAGAAACTATTGTGTAAAACATAATTACCTGCTGAGGGAATTCGCCTGTTTCAAGTTGCATGTTGATCAATAGTCTTGCTGCACGATATATAGGTACAGGATCTCGTTCAACCTATTTAGACCACAAATACATTAAAATTTAATGTTAGAAAACTTAATGGTTTAAGCAATACGACATGTTATGAGGACATCTTCATCCAATTTAAAATTTGCTACACCTTTAAAGCAAAATTATCAAACCTGTCGAGCAAAAATTAAAGCCAACATTGCCCATGAAGTGTTCACAGCATTAGAATTACCGCTATCGACAAAATCCTGTAAAAAAGTTTTATTAGAAAACAAAATAAAAAGATGACTCATGAAAAAAAATGAAATCAACTTCGGATTACACTGCTGGCAGAATAGATTTGACCACAATATTGCAGAATGTTGATTTAAGATCAGTTTTATCGATGAAGTAACAAAATTATTTTTGAAACATTAATCTTATTTAAGAGTACCACAAATACACGAGATATTGACAACTAGATGTTCGAAGGTTGTGGTGTGTGCAATTTGATGTATTTTTTTTTGTAGAGACATAATGTTTTATTAAAATACCATATTTTAAGTAACAATGGACCATTCTATGTTAGTACAATGTTTCATATATTTACTGAAGTATGAAAGATTCTATGAAAATGTTATACGTATTTTTAATCTTCTGCATCATTGAAAAATTCAGGTTATCATGTTCTACATTTTTTTAATCTACGTCAAACATGTAGAACTGTTGTAGACGATCGCTCGAATGATGCAAACTGCAGGTCGGATAGCCAAGCTTGGCCCCATGGGCCTCATGAGGGAAACTGGTAGCTCTAATTTTTAAAGTAGACCCTTCCTATGTGGAATCAGTCTTCGTTGGAGGTTGTTGTGTTCAAGAAAATATGCGGATCACAAGACTTATTTCTCTTAGTTAGTTGTTGGAATCTGTACTCCCTACCATTTCATTTGAGATCTTCTTTCTATTTATCAACGGCCATTCCTTGACTATATCTTATCCATCTCCATTTAATATTGTATATTGGTACCCATAACGCATGTGATTTTGTTTATGTGGTGTTGACTGAGCATGGTGATTTTGTGTATGTGATTTTCATAATTAGCAGTTATTTTAACAGACAAATATTACTATTACAGGTCTACCTACCCGTCATATAATTTTTTCTACTATCTATATATTCAACTATTTCATTACTAATCCACGTAGTTTGCACTTTACTTATACAAATGGCTAGAGACCACGAACTATACTTGTAGGTATCAATAAAATAGCTAACTAAGATCTACTAATTATGAAACTTGGTGGATGAAGAAGGGTATTTAGGCATGTTTCCTCTTCTTGCAATCAAGGAAAGACATTTATTACCTCAGTTTCACTTGAAAGATAGCTTTCACCCCATCCACCTGTACTTTGTTGTTTCGATAACATAAAGTTGCATGATTTCCTGATGGCATTACTATTATCATAAGTTCTTCCTGCGGCAATTAATCCCCTTACAGCAAACATGGTTCCATAAGTAAAACATAGACCCCAAGAACCGTACCTGCGAGATAGAAAATAATAATAGGTGCAAATTCTTAATAAACGATAGAGACTAAAATAGGTTTCAAAATTATTTGGCACAAAAGAATTACTTACCATGAACCATCACTCTTTTGAGTTTTCTCAATAAATATAGCAGAATCTTGAATACACTTTTCTATTTCTCTCGTTCTATATTCTGGATACATCTCTTTGAATAGTATGAGAGCATCAAGCACAGATGATGTGCATTCAACGGAACTACCAGTTTTCATGTGCCACGAGTCAGTTCACCAAATTAATTTAGAAGAAAATATATTTGTCAAGTAAGAAGGATTTTGGGTATCTTACGGATAGTCGACGACAATGTTGCGAAAACTCTCGGAGGGGTTGAGAACCTAGATTGCGGAAAAAAATCAGTGCCAAGGGAGCGAAGGGTGATCGGAATTACAATGTTTGAAATCAATAAGTTGGAAGTTCCTGGATAGGAAAGAAAATAACAGAACAATTTACAATACCTGACATAATCACTTTGTTTTGAAATGTTAAAGGTAAAAGTAACTTTGAAGAGTATAATACAACAGGAGAAATAACAAAAGCCTGATAAAATTTATCTCATCTCTTAGTGGCCTATCTTGTCATCTTTCCAGCATGGCTTATTTATTAAGAAATCCCAACAATGCTGATGAACATGTTTCAGAGCTATAAATTTATTGAGCTTACTCTTTTGGTTGGGAATATGTGTGTACAAACTATAGATTCAAATCCTCATGCATAAAAATTGGGGTTCTTGTTCTTAGTAAAAAACATTGTGTTCGCCTCTCCTACCATGGTTACTTAAAAAATTAATATAAACAGTTAAATAATTTCATTATATATATATATATATATATGAAATTACAAAACAACATTATTTACCTCTAGGAAGGAGAATGTCCGTTTACATTCATAAGTCGAAAATGTGCCATCCTTATTCTTCAACATGATAAGAGATATGGAAAGAGAACCTGCTATTAGTTTGAAGATATTTGTATAGTAACAAAATTAATGATTGAAGACTAACTTATGTTTTGCTTAGAATACTTATATTCTTCTTAAATTAAGTTATAATCTAATCACAAAGATCAATTACAGTAAGTTAGTTACGCACAATATACAATATTACTGTTGGCATTGTTTGATGAAATAGCTAGATGTGCTCAGATGTTTTAGCTCATATATCTGTATAGTCTTCTTAGAATACATGTATGACATGTTGATTTTTTTATGATTGATTTATCTTAAAGGTTCATACCATGAAAGACATGATGCAGTCGATGGCATCATAAAGCCTATCTTGGCTAATTTTGTCTCCAACAAGATCAGGCGAATACTTTGATAACAGCAGTAATGCCTGGATAAATTTTTTGTTAGAACAATTACAACTTAACTTATTTGGTAACTAGTTCAATCGACAAATGTATTATTTTTAACCTTAACAGCTTCTCCGGTACAATCAGACACAGACCAACCGTTGTCTACACTTGAAAGAGTCCATGAACCTTTTGATCTATGGCGATAATAACTTTCATAATTTGGATGGTTGCTAAGAATCTTCATGTATAAGAAATAGATGTTAGCACATTAAAAAATAGCATGTATTGTTCTGGAACAATTTGTAAAGCTCACGAAATAATAAACCTGTGAGTTTTTCATGAACTCGTGAGCTTTTTGTAGAGTTGGGCCAAACTGATCAATAAGATCTGTGGAGTAATAGGCTTGAATTATGAATGATGTCTCCCAGCTATGACAACCATCATATACCTGAATAATCATATGCCACTTGACTCCGTCAAAGTTTCCATTTGAAATAACTCGTTAATATAATTTAAAAAAAATGAATTGAACGATTATGCAACTGGGAATTACATAGACATATATGTGTCCATATACTCTGCATCTAGATTAACTACACTAAACAGAGGAAAATGACACATTTATTTTTTAAGAGAACGTCTTGTAGTTAGTTTGGGATTTCAGCTACCTAGCTAATAAAACTAGGCATACATTATTGAACACAAATTGTTTGCAGTCATACTTTGGCATCATTAAATCATGCACACTGGATGGGACTTAATTAGAGATCAAAATAAATTCCTAATAAGCCTAGTGGTTTTCACACGTTATTTGAGGCAAAATGATCTACTATTTAAACAATTAGAAGTTGCGAAGCTTTGATAGACAATATTGACCATATATGCTAGATAAAATGTAAACTAGTTTGTACCTGTGCCTTCATTCCATCTTCTGAAAGCCACAAATAATCATAAAATCTAGGAAGATGACGTTTGAATGCATCCGAGTGCGGGTCTTCTATCCAACAACAAATCATATTCAATGCCTGAGAACAAAAAAGAAGTTGATTATTATTTCACGTAATTGTTAGTAAAACTAAAATGTAACTTACATTAGAAATTATTTCACCTTATTAATAGGACAAATGTTAACATAATTAGTTGCTTCATCATCATAATGTAAATGCTTCATGATGTTACTCAAAGCTCTCTCTTAGCTTGTTGGCTGGCCATGAATTCAAAATCGGCTCACAACCTTGTTCAGGACACTAAATATAAGATTTTGTGCCTTTGAACGTGGATAAATAAGGTCCTCCTGTAACAACATAATAAATGTGAACCAAACAAGCATTCTCAAATCTTGATATCTCTTTCTAGAGATTTACATAGTCAATGAAGCATGATTATAGTTATTTCTTTTAAACTCACACTGGGTCAAGCTTTACTGATGAGTTTTGGTGGCAGTACATGGACTAAAGGAAATATAATATCCTGATCAGAGAACCTAGAATGAAGGGGTCTAGGTATACATGTTCTGGGTTTCCAAAACATGTTTTGGACCGTAGGAAGAGGCTGGTATATATGTCGCACAAGCTGCTTCAGAACTAATACCTCCAAAATAAAACATTTGTTCTAGCTTAGGCATAGCCAATGGACTCCCCTTCTAGGAAAGGAATTAGGAGAGTCAAAGACGAGTTTTTCAGTAGCTTCTTTCATTATCGAAATGGATCAAGTACTAATTTTTGGAAAGATATAGGCCTAGGTGATATGCATCTCTCCAATACTATCCATCTCCTAATAACATTGTTTATTGTTCTTCCAGAAGTTCCGCTGAATATATGTTTTAGACGGACCTTAACCGGTGATAAGTAAACTACATGTTCTGACATAATGCGACGATTAAAGATGGTATGGCTAGAACTGGTTGAATGATATTGATAAAAAACGAGGTCTCACATTTATGTGGGTGGTTGTGCTTTAGTTTGGGCTATATGGAGCTTCGAAATGACATTGTTTTTATCAAGACTACAGTTTCTCATGTTATGCAGGTTATTCAAAAGGCTACATATTGGACCCAGTTGTAATATTTTCTCCTCGTAGTGGACAAGCAGGAGCATATGGACTCTGGATGCAACCGCCTATAGACAGCCACACAAGATATCTGCATCCAGGGTAGAAGGTGGACTACTAATAGAATCCATGATGCATAGGAGCTTTATGTTGTGTATCCACTATTAGTAATCCATGAACTCTAAAACTATGAATGTTAATTTTTTTGAAATAAAAATGGATTTGTGCATAGATTTAAAATGTGGCCTGGTATATTCCCTTTTCAAGACAAAATTCGTACATTTTGACAAAGGCTACGTTACAAATTAACAAACATAAATAAAATTGGAAATATAGAAACGAATTCACAAACCTTAGCACAAGAATCACGAGCCTTATCCCAATTTATCTGGTCGTACGGTATACTATAGAGGTCCTCACGGAGTGATATTATTGTTGGAGTTAGGGGCCCAACAAATTTCTTTCCATAAAGGTACGCCATGGATATGTACACCAATCGGGTAAAACACCAAAATCGACCTGCATATCAAGTATTATGTCACAACGATTTACAAAATAAATAGTTCAGCTGAATAACAAATTATCAGAGCGTACATATTCTGTAATAAATTGATTAGTGACAGTCTTATGGTGATCCATGAAAAAAAGTACCTGGAAAAATTGGAAGAAAATCTGGCACCAACCACAATTCAGGTATAATTGAATGATTTCCTGACCATTCATATACTCCAATTATCTGGGATGACACACATGTGTTTCTTACGTTAGTATTAGCTCGACACGAAATGATAGTAATTATTTGTAGCATTTGTTATCACAATATTGCTAAGTAACAAGGAGCATTATCTCACGTGTCTGTTCACATACCGAGAGCCATATTTTTCCCCATTGTGGCATTGCGGTCGCACTTCCACGAGATAAAATCCAAGATCTTGCTTTAGCCAATGCATCCTGATCACCATCTTTCTTCTCGCCAAGAAGCACCAAGGATGCATAGCTCGTACATGTCCCAAACATGGTACTTGGGCCCAGAACTTGTTTTCCCCATCCTCCATCCTCGTTCTGCCCATATTAGAGATAACATAAGAGAAGATAAGATAAGGCAAAACAATATCAAATTACCAACTCGAAATTAATTGTTAGGGTTTATTTCATGCCTGTTGATTGTAAATGTAGCGGCATATCTCTCTCTGATGTTCCTCTGATAATACAGTGTTAAGTGCTCCGGTAACATATAATGAAAATACCTGCATGATAAATATAATAAGTGATAATTTACGGACATTAATATATATCAAGGCAGCCCAAATCGCCATGATTAACAAAATACGGCCAAAAATCAGACATGTAGGTGATAAGTTATGTTCAAACCATTTTGTTTTGACCATGCTACCGTAGGGAAAGCCCCTACGGTGTAAATTTTATATAAAATTAATATGATGGAGAAACCAGAGGTTTTCCAAAAGAGAATTTACAGTTACATGCATGTAAATTTTATGTTCAAACCAATTATATGCATGTAAATGTTGGAGCCTCGTCAATCAATTTCCTGAATGCTAAGGGGTCCGCATGGCACCTGGGTCGACCCGGGTGACTCGGAGCGGTATAAGCTGCCGGCTTCTCTGGACGAGAGGCACTAGGCTAGTTTATATTAAACGTAATACTCCCTATTTGACTGTAACCTCCACTAGGCTAGTTTTTGTGCGTGCGTCTACCATGCTTATACAATATGTCGTGAGAAATAAACAACTAATCATATTACCAATTGCATCATGATTGTTGAATGCTAGAATATATATAATCAACCAAATAGTATTGCGTTTTGCGAGAAATAATATGCATCCACTCATAGTTCAATGGCATCATAATTTTCTGAACAGAGTACTTACAATAATAGGCATAATGAATAATATTCCACTGTAATCGCCGGGCCAATGTCCATCATCAGCTTGAAGAGAGGAGTACTGATGTAGAGCTCGCTTCAAAGAAGCAGTTACAACTTCTTCGGTGACTTGTGAGCTCTTTTCAACCTTCGGTGTTGGAATATTCAGCGGAGGGTTCAGTTTTGCGTACTGCAGTAAATAATATACACCGTCAGGTTCGAATAGTAGATATTAGATGATGTTCCCAAAATTGCGCGAACAACACTTTTCGAAGCTTTCGATCGAAAAACGTATATAACTATATACATACATTCTTAGATGCAAAACTTAACATCATACAACTAAAGCTAGCGATATGATGTTTATCAATTAGCCCACATGTTAGCTTTTTCAGACACGAAATTTCAGCAGCACCAGAAGCTACCACCTTGCTCGATGGCAAGGATGCATTTAGACGAGAGAGCAGAATTGAGTTTGTCGGCAATGACAAGGGAGAAACATTACGTACCTGCAAGCGCAGGAGGAGATCCTGGGACGCCTTCCTCTCGAAGCGGTGCTTGGTGAAGTCGTCACGCAGCCTCTCGACCTCGGCGCGCTCCTCCGGCGTGCCGGCGTAGCGGTCGAACTCCCACAGCTGCCGGCCAAGGAAGCCGTTCTTGGACTGCAGCCACGGTCCACACTGTCCCCCGCCCTCGCCCGTCGTGAGCTTCCACATGGTGATCTACACAGTTAGGAGGGAGCTGGGAGCTAGCTATAGGTTCAAACGATATATCAAGTGAGTGTGTGCGGCGTAATGAGCAATGTACAAGCTTGCAATCGTTTCTTATATAGATCGTTGGATGAAATAGGCCGGCCGGCTGTCTGTATGGAAGCGAGCGATGAGCTGTGTATTGACGCGTCGTAGTACAGTGGAGACAGCTCCTAAACGACGCACGGAAAAAGGCCAAACGCAAAAAGGCAAAACGCAAAAAAGAAGAAAAGAAGCAAGCAAGCAAAATGCGAAATCCGCAGTTTGAAAGCGAACACAAGAAAACACGAAACAAACAAAATTTTAACACCGGCGTTGAAGAGGCAAAGGAAGAATGAAAAAACAAGGAGAAGCGTAGACTGGAACGAAGCAAATGTAAGTAAAGCCGGCATCGAATCGTTTTGATCTGTAAAATTAAGAATTCTGGTTTTCACTGGACTGTGCCAACTTGAACTTCCGAATTGAATCTTCTTCTAGTCTCTACGTATGCATGGCTTGCTTCATCATACCTGGTTGCTGCTTCACGTCTGGCTCTCTCCTGCTTCCAGAATCTCACCACACGTCCGGCAGTTGGTAAAAAACGAGTGCACTTGCCAACATAATTTATATAAGGCTGCCACAGACACGTCTACAAAGCCAATATATCCTCATCCTAGAAAGTACTCTGCCCGTTAAGGACTAATTGTACTTTTCGTTTTCATCCTGAGTCGACCAATTTTATGTATGACCAACTTTATAGAAATATATATATATATAGAGAAGGACTATTCTACACAACCCCTATAGTGTTTCTAGAATAACTATTCTAGTCAACTTTTGGAAACCAACCTGCTACCTACCTCCGGCACCGACCCCATCCAAAAGACATTCTTCCTCGTGCGTTCGAGTCTACCGCCCTCCGATGGCCGATTCAGCTCCCTCCACTCCCGCCGGCGAGGCCTCCGGCGAACTACCCCGCGCGCCGCCCCCAGCTGCAACCCGCACGCCGCTCCGGTCAACAATCCTTGCGCGCCGCCAGGGTCAGCAGTCCCCACGCGCCGCCCTCAATGGCGACCGCGTGCTCCGCTTGCGAGCGCCGCCCCTGGCCAGCAGCCCCCGTGCGCCCGGGCGCGCCTCCCAGCTATCTCCAGCCCTGCGCGCCCCCGCGACCACCGTCCTGGTTCGCCTTCCGGCGACCTCCGCCCCGGCGCGCTTCGCGGAAAGCTCCGCCCCGGCGACCTCCGCAGCGGCGCACCTCCCAGCAACCTCCGCCCCCGCGCGCCGCGACCTCTGGGCTCCAGAAACCTCGACCTGCACGCGCCCCGGAGAGGCGGAGACCTCCCACCGTGCGCAATCCAGGCGACTCACACCAGCCCCGGCCTCCCATGCTCGCGGCTTGACTAAATACGGCGCGAGCGCCCGGTCGTGGAGTTCACCGTGCGCTGCAGCGGCAGTCCATCGCGTCCGGCAGCGGAGTCCACCGTGCGGCGCAACGGCGGTTCATCGCGTCCAGCCGTGGCTAGCATCCATGGAGCGCGCCGCCGGACTGCATTTACCTCGCCTGTAGCTGGCCTATCTCCACCCTGCTCGCCACCTATCTCGGCCGTCAACGCGCTCCGTTCCAGCTTGCATCTCCGGTCGCCGGCGCGCTCTGCTCCGTTCCCATCTCAGGCCGCCGGCGGAGGTGCTCCCCTACCACGCGCTACACCGGTGGAGCCGTTCTCTGCCGCACGCACGGCCAGCGCGCCACTCCATCGGCCCTCTCCTGCAGCATTTGTGTCCGTCAGTATAGACGTATAGTTCAGGTTTTTTGTGCGGTTCAGTCGTTGCAGCCGTCGTGCTTCTTTTGCTTATCTGGAGAAATTCTATTGAAATCTGAGCTGGGACCTAGAGTAAACCTGCTGCTGCTCAGCTTGGTTCTGCCCATTTTCTAGTCCCCCGCGCCGCTTGGGATCATTTTTCTAAAAGAGGTTCACTGTCTTAATTACGAAAGTTCATAATATTAAAACGGAAGTTAACACTGCAAAAAAATTTATTTCATATTTTTTTTGAACAAGGTTTATTTCATATATATGCGACGATATGTGAAGTTCATCGTATTTGACGGGAGTTCACACCGTGGAGTTCGCTTTTAAAAAAATAAAACAAAAAACAGAGGTTCATAGTACCAAATCGCGGAAGTTCACCTCATATTAAAACGGAAGTTAGCACTGCAAAAAAATTCATTTAATATTATACGAGGATATGTGAAGTTCACATCGTGTTTAACGGGAGTTCCACCACGGAGTTTGGTTTTTAGAAAAATATAACAAAAACGGAGTTTCACTATATCAAATCACGGAAATTCACCTCATATCAAAATCGGAAGTTAAGACTGCAAAAAATTCATTTCATATTTTACGGCGATATGAAAAGTTCACCTTGTATTTAATTGGAAGTTCACACGACAGGCATTCATTTTTTAGAAGACATTTATAAAAAATTACGAGCGGTGTTACCAGAGGTTCACTTAGGCATAAAACAGAGGTTCACTACACGTATTCCAGAGAGTTCATATACTCTGTTTTTCGAAGACGGGATTCTTACGCGTTAAAATTATCATTATGATTTCCGTTTGTCCAAATCAACCGCCGCCGCATTCAATTGTCGAGTATATGAGTGTAATTTCACTCTCCCCACGCTGACTCGCCAGTCCGAGCACCACAATCGAGTCAATTTTGAATCGTTCCCATGTTATCTAGTTTCACTGTTTTTCGTATTTTTAAAATTAACCAAAAACCATAAAGAATTTGGAAACAATTTCTATACGAAAAAGTTGCGTATAGTCAATATCTTCCAACGCAATATCATTGTTACGTTTCGATAAGCGGTTTGAAAGTAATTTTAAAAATACTGTCCGCTGGACATAAGCATTCAGAAAACAGAATTGTTAATTTTTCAAACTGCTCTTATTCCGTGATGAATTACGAAAATTGACCTGAGATAGTCAAGATGCGGTTTTTCCATATCTTTCTAACGGCGTATCATTTGCTTCAATCCGACAAACGGTTTAAAAATGGCGTCCAAAACAGTACGAAAACGAAGAAAAAACGCGAAAATCAGTGTTTCGTATATTCAAAATTACTTTAAAACCGTAACTAATTTCAAAATCTTGTAGAAGTGAAAAAGGTGCGTATTTTTCATATCTTTCCAATGGCGTATCATTTGTTTCAATCCGACAAACGGTTTGAAAATGGCGTCCAAAACAGTACGAAAACGAGGAAAATACGTGAAAAACAGTGTTTCGTATATTTAAATTTGTTTTAAAACCGTAACTAATTTCAAAATCTTGTAGAAGTGAAAAAGGTGCGCATTTTCCATACCTTTCCAACGGCGTATCATTTGCTTCAATCCGACAAACGGTTTGAAAACCGCGTTAAAACAACTCACCGAATCTAAGTATTCCGTCCGGAAGTTCAGATATTATTTAAACGGAAGTTCCGAAAGTTGACCAGAATACTTATTCTACAAGGGAGTCCAGAATAGCAGGGGTATATATATATATATATATATATAGGAAAATGGTTCTGTACTCCTAGGCATATGTACTCTCACGTTCAATATACCACATAGGTGACCTCTTATAAAGCAAAACCCCACTAAGTGCATTTATTATTTTTCTATCTCAACATGCAAGCTATCTACATCATCCATACTATTAGCCAATCAATTGTCCATGTCATTTCCATAAATACTTATTAATATACATATCATACATTCCTCCAACAAATCTAATAGTTCACATTAACAATATTAATACACACGCAATTCATGTCTATGAAAATTTAGTATATCGACTATGACCAATTGATTTTCAGATATTCATTTAATATGTCATACCTTTTATACCATTTTATTTACACGATATAGTTTCTAAAGTGATACCGCTGCAACGCGGGGTATCTTCTAGTATATATATATATATATATATTATATAGATATATATATATAGGGCAGGACTAAACAGAAACTTACCCTAAGAGTTTCCATTTAACCTTAAACAGAAACTATTCCTGTTTTAACCCGACCCACCGAAAATCCACATCCCAACCTAGCACGACCCAATCACCTCATCTCCTACCTTCCATTCACGCCGACATCCCCCCGCACGCCACCGCCGTCCACGGCCGCCGACCGGCCTGCGCCCCACCGCGGTCCACCGCCGCCGGCCGGCCCCCGTCGCGTCCCCGCGGCCCTCCGCCCCCTGCGCGCCACCACCACCGACCGCCTTCCTGCGCCCCACCGCCGCCGAGCTCCCCAAGCGCGCCACGCGTTCCACCGGAACCAGAGCACATTCCGTGCCTACCGCCGGCAGCGACGGGCCCGACGAGCTCCCCTTGGGCGCCCTCCACCGAGCTCCTACCCCTGACGTGGCCCGGGCCCCGTCGTCGATCTGATCCCGGCCTGCCCTTGCCCCGCTCCAACTCGCCACCGGACCTGCCTTCCCTCTTCCGTGCACCCATGGCGGCGCCCCTGCCCTCCTGAATTGCTCTCGGCCAGAAGCCCTGTTCCCCTACCCTGCCTCAAATTCGGCCGCTGCAGGTGCTCCCATCGCGTCGCTTGCGAGCTCACTCATGCGGGTCGCCGACCTCACTCAGTCACTCCACCACCGACGGGCACCCGCGGCGGCTCGGGCTCACCCTCCACCATGCTGGGAGCGGGACTCGGCCGCTCGGCAATCCTTCACGCGCTGCCGTGGCAGTTCAGTTTGCACAGCTTCTTACCTTTGCGATGCATGAGATGACCGCCGCCCCGAGGAGACGAAGATGCTACGTGCAGTCTAGATTCCCAGTTCGCACGTCCTCGTTCGATCAGGAAGTGAACTGTTTCGACGTATTTTGGAGTGCTTTTTTTGCAGTCCAATTTGACGAAGTCCCCAGTACAATGATGAAATCCTCGATCTGAATAGAATGTGAACTTTTTTATTGGGAGGTCCACTGTTTCTACTGTATAAATCATGAGTTTTGACTCTGCTTTTTTACTGGAAGATTCATAAAGTTTAAATGAAGGTTCACTTGATAAATTTTTAAAGTTCAGAAAAAAAGTTCAGAAAAAAATTTAAATCATGCGCAGTTCAGAAAAAAAGTTCCCTTCGGTCAGAAAAAAATTTCACTTCCTTCGGACAAAAAGTTCATGCGCACTTCAAAAAAAAAGTTCACTTCGCTTTGAAAAATGTTCAGGAAAAAAGTTCACTTTGTTCGGAAAAAAAGTTCATGGGCACTTCAAAAAAAGTTCACCTCGGTCTTAAAAAAATTCAGGAAAAAGTTCACTTCGTTCAGAAAAAAAGTTTACTACGTTCAGAAAAAAAGTTCACTTCGTTCAGAGAAAATGTTCACCTCGTTCAGAAAAAAGTCCCGGAAAAAGTTCAGCTGAAGGTTCACATGACATGTGCGAAAAAGTTCACTCAGCTTGCCGAGACAGTTCAGAAAGTTTCTGTTTAGCTTAAATAGAAACCAGTTTCATTTTAGCTGATATATAATGATATATTTGTGAAAAGAAATTGCATTTAGTGATATTAATTTGATGTTACTGTTTCATTTTAGCTGATATATCAGCTAAAATGATATATTTGTGAAAAGAAATTGCATTTAGTGATATTAATTTGATGTTACACATGTTGATGTTTTCCGTAAAGTTGGTCCAACTTTATAGGAAAAATACAAACATGTGTAGCATTTTTTCTACACGGCAACACTTGTACATTAATCATTGCAAGTTCGCGCCCTGAAGTTAGATCATCATGCCCTGGAGTAGCATTGTGTAACTCTGTCAAGGTGCGGCCTAGGGAGTTGGCACGTTGATGGTTGGTACCAGCAGACGAGAAGCCCTTGTGAGTGTACAGGCTGATAACTAGATGCTTGCATCATAGTTTCCGTTTATATTAAATAACAGCGTGAACTTGTAGGTTGACTTGCACTTGTGTGACAGTAATGAGGATGATCCCCAAAGATCTCGAATCATTTTCATGTGTGACAGCAAAGCCAGTACTGCATTTGAATCGGTCATCAGGTTACACAAATATATTTGTTATCCCAGTCGATGGTATCTCCAAGCTATCACAATAGCTATCGTATCTCCAAGCTATCACAATTGCTATGTAAAGTATCATATTTTTCGATATGGCTAGCTGTTGCCTGATCTCAGGAAGCACGGATAGATGTTCCTTGATCCCAGGAAGCATCGAAACTAATTGTTAAGTAGCACAATCATTCATCATAAATATATTATATAGATCATGTCCAGAACGAGGCCACTAGGAAACATGATTTTAGTCTTGGATCTCATTAATTGATACTGAGAAGGGTTGACCTAAGATATACCGTATCATGTACTCCCTCCGTCCAATAATAACTGTCTTAGATTTGTCAAAAAATGGATGTATCTAGACATTAAACATGTATAGATACACCCAATTTTGTACAAAATTGAGACACTTATTTTAGGACGGAGGGAGTATATATAGTTCCATTCGGATCTCAGGCCCGATGATGCAAAGGTGCATATTGTAATTTACACTGCAATCGATTTACTGCTTTGTAGATGTGGCACCTCATTGGCTGGTATGTACATTATACCTACAGTTTAGCTCAACAAACCAGGATTCATCATACGAGGTGAACCTCCATGAGAATATAACCAAATTAATACAAAAACAAATTTAAATAAGAGTAGTTACATATGTATCCCTAATTTAGCCAAGATTGAAATTTGGCACCGTAGACTGTAATGTTTTCACACTATGTGACCTTGCGCGTCCAACAATATTTGAAGAGTGCTGGTTTGCCAACGTACGTATCCTAACAGGCTCGCTATGTGCCTTTATTAACCAGCTAGATGTTCATACGTTTGTGGAGTACCTTGTTAGATAACGCGTTGGTTTTATGCATGCGTCCTCTAACTGTATTTGTATGCTGTTTTCCTCATCTAAATATGCTCTCTCTAGTGTGAGACACGTCAATTGGATTGCACTCATCAATAAAATCATAGGTGGATCCAGATCATGCTCAATTGCTCGGAATCTTGTGCTATCTCTAATATGCTTATAAATCACGTTGTTTGGCATGTGAAGTTTGATGTAGTAACGTGAACACAATAATGTTAACTTTGCTCTAATTAAACTGAGTACTTTGTTCAAATTAGACAAGTTGTTAGAAAGAATATATCTTATTACCCAAGCTAGAAGTCTAGCTGACTAACATAATATTTAACTCTTATATTTTTTGTTTTTCGAAATGGGCATTGCCCCAGCCTCTGCATTGAATAGATGCATATGGCTGTCTTATTACCTGATTAAAATCTAGTATATATTATTGCATCTCACGGGTCACATAAGGTTGAAACATGTATTAACCATTTAAATAAGGACAATAGATGGGTAGCCTCCTTTGAGGTGCAAGGCAAGAAGCTTAAGATAAAAAAGGAAAATGTTGAAGCTAACAAGATCAAAGAGAAAGCGGCAAGGATCAAGGCAGTATAAGAGACAGAAGAGAAGAAGACCAAAGCGGAAGCGGTGCAAATGGGGGTTTCCGAAATGACCGAGGATGTGAGGATATTGAAAACCGACACACCAAACATCGACCCGTCGGTAAAGGTTTGGGTTGAGCATACTTGTACTCGCATCTTGGATGAAATTCGTTCAGCGATTGATAGTGAACCGATGGTCAAGGCCGTATGGGAGGCGCTAACATGTGCATATCAATTTATATGCATAGGAAATGTAATGTGATGGCCGGACTTAATGGCACTTTGATGGCTGAAACTTTGATTTTTCTGACTATATCTTGTGTGTGTTTCAATTGTGTGTTTTTATGTGCTCAAAGGTAGCTGAAAAGCAATAGCAAAAAAATAACCGTTACTAGAAAAGACAACCAAAATGAGCCAAGAGCAATAAGGCTGGACTGTCGTGGGCGCCACGGGGCCTGGGGGCAGTTGCCTTAATAGCGTCGAATATATGTGCAGGTGCCACGCAAGCCTAGAACTGAAATTTGTGAGACGTTTCTAGTACTCCCTCTGTCCCAAAATACAAGGCGTAATATTTTTATGGTGGTTTGATACTCTACTTTGACCAGTAATATATACTAAATTATATGGATTGAGAATGTATAAATGGTACTGTTGGATCCGTCTTACAAAATTCTTTCATTTCATATATAAATATATGTACTACTTTTATAAACATATTATAACTACAAATCGTGGTCAAAGTTCTCCATCGTGACCAGCGAAATTTAATGACACCTTATATTTTAAAACGGAGGGAGTACATAATAAGAAACTAGAATTAGATGTATCAAATAGCAGCCCTAGTAATTGAGCATCAATCACTATTTATCTAAGTTCTACCCTAAGTTATAACTAGTACCTCCCGTGTGCAGCAGTACGGACTATTAGAGATCTGCCAATCCTCATGTTTTGGGCCGGAAATTGCTAAAGGGTTGTTGGTGGTGATGCTCCTGCTGTATTCGGTCAGGCATGTTGATAATTAAGATTTGTCTTTTGTGCGGTAGATGCAAGCAGCCGTTGGCAGGCTTCAGCCCATATAAAAACGAACTCGTACACTTGCTGAACGTTAATTTAGGCAAACTCCTAATTAAACCTCATCTCGTCTACCTGTACATTCAATGACATGCACCCTTATATTTTCAAAAGAAAATTTGAATATGAATTTCGAGCCAATTTCTCATTTCTACTCTTTATTGTACCATGTTGGTCGGTCACTAGAGATTCTACTCGATATGCCGTCATCTCGGAGATCTATCGATACCACAAGGCTACAGCCTAGTAAACTACTCTCTCCGTTCCGAAATATAAGATGTTTTAGCTTTTGTCCACATACACATGTATCTAAATGTATGTGAACATATTTTAATGTGTATGTACACTAGTGGAAAACGAGCCATCGGTTCGGCCCTTTAGTCCCGGTTCCATTACGAACCCGGACTAATGGGGGCACTAGTCCCGGTTCAAATGGATAGGAAGCCAGCCAGCTCCAGTCCCGATTCGAACGGGACCTTTAGTCCCGGTTCGTGATACGAACCGAGACTAAAGGGTCGCAGCAGGCGGCCGCAGAGGTGGGCCAGCGCGAGCACCCTTTAGTACCGGTTCGTATCACGAACCAGTACTAAAGATGGACCTTTAGTACCGGTTCGTGATACGAACCGGTACTAAAGGTATCCCTATATCATCTTCTACCCCAAGCCAGCTAGCTCCATTTTTCCAGCTCGAGTTCATCTCCATTTTCTCCTCCGTCCATATTTTTTTCCACCATTTGTCAAGATTGACGGCGCCCATCTATCCAAGGGTTAGCAACTTCATCCTTTCTTTCGGCGTTGCTATTTAGCTTATTTCATCGCTAGTTTAGCTCATTTAGCTCATTTCATTTTTCAAGTGCTAGCTAGGTGTTTTATGAAATGACTAAGTTAGGGATTTCATTTGTTTTTATGCAATTTGAGATCAAACTAAATTATGATTTGTGGGTTTTTGATATACTTATATAATGCAGATGAACCGACAATGGATGTACGGTGACCGACGCAGTCCCGAGTTCATTAGTGGCATGCATAATTTTTAGGACATTGGTTGTGGCGTGAAGAAGGTGTACCTGTGTGGGATGAGCACGACAAAAGGAATTTGACATACGAGCGTTGTTGTTTGTGACCATCAATGATTGGCCTGCTCTTAGTAACATTTCAGGACAGTCAAACAAGGGATACAATGCATGCATGCACTGTTTAGGTGAGACTGAAAGTATTTATTTGACAAACAAGAATGTGTACCCGGGGCATCGTCGATTTCTTCCAAAACAGCATCCCGTAAGAAAGAAAGGCAAGCATTTCAAAGGTGAGGCAGATCACCGGACGAAGCCTACCCGCCCTACTGGGGATGTTATATATGATATGGTCAAGGATTTAAAAGTAATCTTTGGAAAGGGTCTTAGCGGACAATCTGTTCCGAATGACGCTGACGGACATGTACCCATGTGGAA